>OX155690.1:5731752-6115900 GCA_944547425.1 Eupithecia centaureata
CCTGTCCCCTCATTCCCCTGCACTTCATGCTAAAATAGTCTCAAGATTTTATTTATTTATCATTTACGATCGTATCTTTTATTATTTAAGCAATTGAAAATAATTTTATGGCTTTTAGTTTGTAAGATAAACGCTCATAGAAAAGGGCCGATTTATAGGAATTACTTGAAACTTCAAACGTGATGCGCGGGTAATTAAAAGCGTCAAAAAAATATGAAAAAAATACTAGTTTACTAGTCTATAACCAGGTCACGTTTTCCGCACTATTACAAATCAAATCTAAAAAAAAAAAATTTTCGACCCACCCTACTATTTATATTTTGCGTCTTCTCGTATGGAAACTACAAAACTCATCCTAAGCCATCATAATGACTTTATTTTATAAAGGTCTGGCATCTGCACGATGCTTAGAACGCTTTGTTTCTACGAATTTTCAAAATTCCGATAATATACCCCTACACCCTTAAAAGGTATAAACACTCTCAAATTTCAAGTTTCTAGTTCCAGCTGTTAAGCTGTGCGTTGTCTGTCAGTCATTCAGTTAATCCTCACTAACATTATAAAATTAAATGCGAAAGTTGGATGTATGTTATGGTTATGGTTGGTGTACTCCTATATCCGCGTTTAGACTCTGATCGGTCCATTATGCGTGGTTGAATGTATGTATGACTGTATGGATGTTTGTCCCTCTTTCACGCAAAAAGTACTGAACGGTTCGGGTTGAAATTTGAAATAGACGTAGTTCGTATTGACCTGTAATAACACATAGGCCATCCCATAAATCAGTTTCGGTAGAAATAGCCTTAAAAAGTTTTCTAGAAACAAGGCGTGCGAAGCCGTAGCAGAACTAGTTATAAAAAAATCGCCCTTTATTTAGGTAGCGAAAAGTTTTGCAATGTCGTTGTAAAAACGCAGCGCAAGCTGAAACGACATACTCGTAGTAGGAGTAGGTAGGTACATTAATTCAAACGAGCACGTTTCCTCACGTCAAAGAAAGTGTTTTGTGCAATCACGTTTGAAATAGTTTGTGTATTTTTGAAATTCAATTCTGCTTTCTTTTTTATTACTTTGCAGTATTATTTTGTTTTGTAGTATTATTTTGTTTTAGGATATTACGATAAGCTGATGTGGTTGGATGTTTACATTTTGACAGAACTCGCACGTAATTTAAATGTTATAATAATACACACCCAATCTTCCATGTTAAAACAATAATAAATAAATAAATAATGCTGGACAATCCACACAGTATCATCTAGTTCCAAGCTAAGTAGAGTTTGTGTGATGGGTATTAGATGACTACTTAGATATACTTAAAATAAACGTTACAGGATAGATAGATATTTTATTTTTGCACCACCAAGAAACTCGGAATAAATATTTGAAGATCGTACAAACACGTCTTATCTCAAGGCGGGAATCGAACCCGCAACGTCCTGTGTCGTACTCGAACCTCGTACCTTCACTCGCTGCGGAACACCGGTAGTCTAAAATGAGTTCTTAGAAAAAAAAATGTAATGTAACTTATTAATCATCAAGTTTCTAAAAATGTTTCCTTACCATTATCATATAGAATGTTTGGTCGTTTATATCAAGTTTTGTAAAGTTCCGCACAATGTGTCTCTTATAGAAAAAATATGTTATTTTCGTCTTTTTTACTCCACTTTAATAATCGCACTATTTTTGAAACCAAGTTGATGTATTGTGTATAGTTTATCTATATAAATATACTAAACATTTTAGCGCGGTCAGTACTTAGACAAATAACCGCATCATGTTGGCGGTTTGCTATTATTTGAAGTTTTGAACGATTGTACGGAATCCTTCGTCTGCGAGTTGACTCGCACTTGGCAGGATTAATTTAATGTTCAAGCATTTTTTCGGTAGCGTTAATTACTGGATAGTGTAGGAAAAGCACATGTTTCGGCTTTTACGCTTAATTTTTTCAGTGGCAGAATTTTGTATCGAAATTCAATTAAAATTTCAGATCAGTCTCGATGGACCGATTTTGTTGGATTTTTGATCGGACAAGTTATTTACAATTTACTCGCCATTTTCCCTTGAATAGGCATCCGATCCATTTCACAATAAAATTCGCGGAAAAAACCAAATTTGATTTTTCCGAAATTAATGCCTTTTCTTCAAGGAATAAGGGTGAAATTGGCGTGTAATCAGGAATCGTCACCATCTGGAAAACGGTTGGAAACGCTCAGAAATTGTATGTTAACGGTTCGTTAGTTAAGAATATTGGTTCATTGTGGCCGCGCGAGATTTATTACTTTCCAAATCACTCTATTCCGAAAATTTTGCTTCGTTGAGTAAACAGTTTTTGATCAAAATGGAATGTTGCAATGATTCATTTTACTCACTGAAGTTTTTTTAGATGATTTTATGATTTGTCTACCTTAATTATCTGTATCTGCAGTGCTGTGCTTATGCCGTACTTTCAGTACTGTGCTACGCCGTAGCTTCAGTACTGTGGTACGCCATAGTTGCAGTAGTGTGCTACGCCGTAGCTGCAGTAATGTGCTACGCCACTGTAGCAATCTTGGACTCAGACAATAATTATTACAGGCGAAACGCAATTTTAGATTTCTTCACAAACTTTATTGTTTGTACATGGTTAGTATTTTAAACAAGTATTTAAAAATAGGTACTGATGCTTCTTCTAGGCTAATGTGTAAATACAATGCTGCGAATGCAACTGAGATATTCAGTCCATTTTCGACTCGCCCCATATTTATTTAGCATTCTTCACGAGCCATAAAGAGCTAATGGCGTGTCATAACTGCTGAACGTTAATGAATCACTGTGGTCGGCAGTTATGGCCACTAAATAACTCCCGGTTAAATAACTCAAATGTTGGCATAGGTGAAGATATTGCCCTGAAGACCTTGTTCTATAAGGTTGCGCTAAAATGTCATGGAATTTGAGTCTTAAGACGGAGATCAAGAAACTGATCAGACTTCTAGCTTCTGCCGCCGCCGAAAAGTATAAAAGAAGCATAAAATGGACAAAAATTCAAAGACAAGCACGAATACAAAATTATTCCCCCTAAATAAACCTTTGCCTGGTTCCGGACTATATTTTGGGGACCAGCGTCGAACAAGAGCTGTTCATAAACCAAGAAATTGCATTGGTATCCTATGTACCAACACATAAAATTACCAGACACATCTTAGTTTACAAGAAACAAGATTTCAACCATCACCGTAAATCCAAAGCAACTGAGCGACTTTAAGAAAAATCTACTTTATTTACACTAAACAGGAGCATTTAATCCCATAAACCTTATAAATGTACAAAATACTTGAAACTACTTCCAAGAGTGGTATTAAGGCTGGGCAACTTATCCTTTGAAAAAGAGCATTACCATAACAAGTTTGTGCCTTATCTGCCGGCCACCCGAGCGTGAATGTCCGGGCACCCTTAGGGTGGCTTCACTGTGTGGGAAACCACAGCGTCATCTGTAGTTTTTTTTATCAAAGAAAGAATGCCAAATTATTCTGGCAAAAACATTAGTTAAGCAGAATACAGCCTCTGGCAGGGTTCGTGGTTTCAAATTAATCAGATAAACAAAGACCATTTGGTAACTACTCCAAACCTGTATTCATTTAATTAGATAGGCACATCGTGTTTTATTTAATCCAGATTCATTATACGTAATCCACCTTTCGCCTGTTTATACTTCTTTATGCATTTCTTTATGACCACACCCTATAATGAAGCATCGCTCATACTGTGACCACTCTGTGTCTCTCTCCAGAGTGGAGACGCAATGTGGTCACAGTATGAGCGATTCGATTCTTTAGATTAAGCGCGCTAGCCTTATATAAACTTAATTAAGTATATTATATTATATTATATATTAAGTATATTATATAGTCTCATTATAAGTGAACTGTACAGTTTTTAATGAGAATAAATTCTTTAAACCGAATAGGGTGTGTTAAAAATATGCTGCTGTGTTCTAACAGTGACTACGCTGTGTCTCTATCCAAAGTAGAGACGCAGTGTGGTCATAGTATGAGCGATTTAAATTAATAGGGTGTGTTAAAAATATGCTGCTTGGATCTAACAGTGACAACGCTGTGTCTCTGTCCAAAGTAGAGACGCAGTGAGGTCACAGTATGAGCGATTCAAAATAATTGGGGTGTGTTAAAAATATGCTGCTTGGATCTAACAGTGACTACGCTGTCTCTATCCAAAGTAGAGACGCAGTGTGGTCACAGTATGAGCGATTCAACATAATAGGGTGTGTTAAAAATATGCTGCTTGGATCTAACAGTGATTACGCTGTTTTTCTATCCTAGTAGAGACGCAGTGTGGTCACAGTATAAGCGATTCAACATAATAGGTTTTGTTAAAAATATGCAGCTTGGATCCGACAGTGACTACGCTGTGTCTCTATCCAAAGTAGAGACGCAGTGTGGTCACAATATGAGCAATTCAACATAATAGGGTGCGTAAAAAATATGCTGCTTGGATCTAACTGTGACTACGCTGTGTCTCTATCCAAAGTAGAGACGCAGTGTGGTCACAGTATGAGCGATTCAACATAATAGGGTGTGTTAAAAATATGCTGCTTGGATCTAACAGTGACTACGCGTAGAAACGTGTGTTCGTGTGGACATGTGGTACTTTAGTGTGGGATATTTGCATGTCACTTGCCTCTTTTCACAAGGCACTCTTTCTCACAAATTAGTTAGTTTTTGGTAAATAAACTCCTTTTATCATTATAAAGAATAATAAACATAGGCTCCTTTAACGAATCTCCTTTTTAGTCTCAAGGTCTCAATTTGAAAAGAAGCCGAATTTATCATTGATTCATATTTACTTTTCTCATGTTTATACCAATACCTATGTTTTATACATAAATTTGCTAGAATGTTCTCGTAAAAATAATGTTACATTTTTTCAGCCAGTGGCATAATCAAAAGAAAATATCCAAAGAATAAAGTTACCATTTGCCTCGAGACAGCCTTTGATGGCGTACTTTTGTTTTTAGGGTTCCATCCTTCTAACAAAAACGCAAATACCTACTCAAAAGTGGCACATATGACATACTCAAAAAGCACTTACGTACCCAGATGCAGAATTGGGCTCAAGTAGAACCCAATTCTGTTAACTAATCCCTTTGCTATGGTTTTGTCGCAGAATCCTTAGGCAATATTACAAACTCGAAAGTTTGTATGTATGGATCCAAGGATGTTTGTTAATCTGTCACGCTAAAATAGAACGAATTGGGTTAAAATTTTGAATAGACGTAGTTCAAACACTGGAATAAAACAAGCACTTTTCCATCTCATAAATCAGTTCCCATTCGGATCGAAATAATCTTGAAACCATGGACGAACTGTATATCGTTCGTCCATGATTGAAACGATTCTATGGAAACAAAGAGTGAGAAGCCGCGGGTTTTTAAATAGGTCCGGATATGATGCTATTTGCACGGCAAGATTGATTGAATGTTTTCAATCAACCTTGGCAACGTTGATGCGGGTTCCGCCGTCTGTAGTTTTTTAATTAAAGGAAGAATGCTAAAACGTTTCATTCTGTTACGATACTTTTGTCATGATAAAGTCAATAGTTGAGCAGAATAATACCCCTGGCATTGTCCATGGTTTCAAATTAATCAGATAAGCAAAGATCATTTGCTCGCTACGAACCCGTTCCATTAGATACATCGTGTTTCATTCTATATTCACAATCTAGATACACAGATTCGGAACGGAAAAGGATTGCTATAAATGCCCTATACGGAACCCTTACCAAGTGACCCACCTCTCTCCTGTTTATTTACTGAGTTTTGTAAATGGTCCTACGGAGTGTTCTAAAGATCTTGTTAGTTTTCTTTATTTTGAAATTAAGTAAAACCTCCCAACCTCTAAGAGTTCTTTTTGTTATTATTTTCCTTTCCTTTAGAAATAACTGAGCTGAAAGGATGGTGAGCCTTCTAAAGATTAATCTCTCTCGTAATGAAGTCAAAACTTAAGGAAACAAATCCCAAGAGGGTTGCTTACCCTTTAGATTAATGTATACATAAACTAAGAAGTGTTAACAAGCAAAACAAATTTCAAAACAGCTGTATTTTTTCTTTATAACACAAAACATAGGACAATGACATAAAGTATACCAACATGCGTGGTAATAGAGCCAGGGTCTTGGGGACTTCCGATTGGTATTAAAATTGATCTACCTCTAGACTAATTGCAACCGTCTGCAGTTAGTTCAATTGCTTCAACTTTAATATACTAGTTTTTGTGTCTATTCCTTGATTTTAATTTTCTTTTTTTTAATAAATCTTTTTAAACGACTTCAAAAGAAGGCGGAATGTCAACTGAATTTTTTTTAACCTTACGCCATGTTTTTTTTATGGGAGAACCGTCTTTAACTTGCCGAGGTCACTCCGCAAAGCCTGTGAAGATCCCAGGAAGATTCTGAGCTTCTGGATGGAGTTAGGCTGGCTATGCTAGCAAAACAAACGCATAATGCATCAAACTGAGTCTAAATGCGGAAATTAGACTACTTAAACCTTAACTTTAAGGGGTGAGCGTTTATTTTGTTTTTCAGCGTAGCATCCGGTCTAGCCGAAGGCTACACAATGCTGAGGCAGGGACCCTTTTTTACCCCTACATAATGTTGACAATCATTACCTACGGTTTCTTTTTTTTGTGTAAGCTTACCTAGTTTTGGGTAATTTTTTTTTTCTTTCTTTCTTTTCATTCTTTATTTTGATGCTTCTGTTGGTCTTGAAAATGGGTGCTTTTCATAGGTCACATTTAAATTTGATCATGATTTTACCAGTTTTTGAGCTTTGAGTAGCTTACTTTGGGGTTAACTGGTGCTGTGTTGATTGTCCAAAATTATAAAAAAAATGTTTCCCGCTGTTTGTCCTTATTTTTGTTCCTATGTATCCTTATCAATGTCAAAAAATTTATTAATTTGCGTTTTCAATTCCCACCCCCTCGGGCTGGAAAAATATTTGCACGATCTGCAGATATAATAATGTATTAAGTATATCAGTTATCTAATACCCATAACACAAACTTCCTTGGGACCCTTATTGTTCCGATTTATTCAATTGTTACTCTTTAGTATAATGTTGTTGATGACAGTGAAAACCCTTATAATCTAGTTTACAAAGCATTATAACTCCTTCCAATTACAGAGTAGGATTCATCACAGTAACCACCGCGTAACCACACCCCATCTTTACTTGCTCATTGTCTTTGCTCATTAGAATGTCAGTGGATCTAACAATTTAATTCGTTCCCTCCTCAACCATAAACCTTTAGGGCGTTATTTGTAAAGAAGATAGGCCGTGTTAAAGCCCATTCAGAAACATTTAGTTTACTTATGATAATTGGGTGCCTTGCAGGGCCTCTAACAAATACAGAGAAACTACTTTCGTAGTTATGCAGCGATTTAATAGTTTCAGACGATTGAAACTTCTAACACTTTTGGAAGATTTAGCTATTTTTATGAAATTAATACATATCTCATTCTTTTCTGGACCTGTAAAGAGACAGAAGTTCTGGTCTATCGAGCGGATTATTTACCTAAGCGTAATTAAGTAACAAATAACCCAGAGTGCCTAAACCTGGTTTAATCTAATTTACCGATAACAGCGCCTCAAACCCCGTAAACTCCGTAATCTAAAACTACTCGAAGACATTAATCCACATTTTGTCTCAAAGAGAATTCCTCCCGTTTAATTTGCGAAGAGGAACGTGCCGAAACAGTGTGTTTATATGTGCTATAACGTTTCTTAGTTATTTGCGAGTATCGCGCTCGCGTTACTTACACGTTTGGTTTATGTTACTTGCTTCCTACTACATCATTGATCTCACCCGCTTTCTTGCTACACTGTGAGTATAACTTTCATATTGTTATGCTTTATCAGTATAATAACTAACTAGGCCCACGCTCTAGATAAATTATTATTTGGAAAAATATTCGTAAAAGACAATAAAGACAATAGTTTTCAGGTTTCTTTAATTCAGAAAAAAAAACAGATCCTGTATTTTTTATATTAATTAACTTTTCTACGGAAGCGTTTCAGGTCTATTTCTATCCCATGTGAATTGATTAATGTAAGAAAAGTAGCCTATGTGTAATTCTAGGGCTAGAACTACGTAAATTCACCCCGATCTTTACACTAGTTTTTGCGTGAAAGAGGACCAAACATCCATCCATACTTACAAACTTTCGCCTTTATAATATAGGTAAGGATAGTCAAATAATAATTGAAAACTTCTTTCCGTTTTTGAAGTAGTTTATTCATCATCATCATCATCATCAGCCTACATTAGTCCACTGCTGGACATAGGCCTCCCCTAATGAGCGCCATAGTAGTATATTAGAAGGCCACATTTCCGACGTTTCTCATCTTGAGGCACACATACGCATTAAACCGCGTCACAGACGCCCCTGTCACGATCCGAACTTGTTACGTCACTGGCCGCTTCTTCCGGCAACCGAGCCGTCACACAGTTAAAGCTAGGTTCATATTGCTGTGTCGGGATGTGTTGTGGCGCGACAGAACGCTATCGGTCTCATACATTTAGTATGACTAGATTCACATTAGTAGCTTGTGTTGGGGTGTGGTGCGATCTGTCGCGGCGGCAATCGCTCGGCGCCCGGTCGCGCCAGAGAGGTGGTGGGGGATCTGTCGCGACACAACGCGCCACATCAATGTGTATCTGCCATTCTGGCGCGTAACCGCGTGGGATGCAGTTCATTCCGTAAATAGAATTATTTTTCGTTCTACGCAGTTATTCCTACTTCATTTAAAAATGTCTGATTAACCTATAGAGTTAATACGGCAATATTATAGTGTACTCTATGACACTAAATATAAAGAAAATAAAGATCAAGGTATCAGGAATGGTGTTTGGGAAGAAATAGTAAAAACATTAAATATTTTTTCTTTTTTTTAAGATGATTCATTAATAATAGAAATTGAATATTTTCATCAAAATGACTGTCAGTATCAGATGATTCCATTTTAAAACCATCACGTTTTGACGCCTCAACTCTCAAACGACGAATGATCTAAAAATGCGACATATTGCGCCCCAACACAACACATCAGTATGAACGCTCAGCGAAACGACAGACGGCGCCCCGACAGACCCCGACACAGCAATATGAACCTAGCTTCAGCCTGCGATTGTCCAGAGTATTTCTACGTAATGTTACATGTACGTACATAATAATAACAACGTACATAATATAATGCTGGACAATCCACACAGCATCATCTAAGCCCCAAACTAAACAGAGCATGTGTTATGGGTACTAGATAACTGATATATTTAATACATTATTTACATAGATAGATATTTTTTATTACACATATTAAACACCCAGACCAACGAAACAAATTTCTGCAGATCGTTCACAAATTTGTCCCGAGGCGGGAATCGAACCCGCAACCTCCTGCGTCGCAGGCGGACCTTGGCCCAACGCGCCATATCGGTCGTCAGCATAAATCATAAGATATTTAATTATTTATAGATATTTGCATGGTTCTACAATAAGTAAGCGAATACATCCCAGTCGGTGTGACCGTATCGTATGAAGTTCGTCACCAGTAACAAATAACGTTACAATGAAATGCTTCATGCAGTCCTCGGCTCTAAGCTTCATTGAATTAACCGTGGGAAAGTGCAGGGTGCAATAGGCTTGGACATATATTTTGCACTAGTTTCTGCCCCGAGCTTGACACCCCTTTCTTAGGGATAAATATCCTGTGTTTTTCCTCAGGGTAGGTATCTTTACGCTTTTTTAATTCCTAGGCTGGGTAAAACACAAGTCAAACTTTGAATTTTCTACATTCAAAACCAACAAGCATAAATACTAATTTCCTATTTGTAATAGTATTTTAAGTAAATTTAATATTTTTTTTTTTTTGTAATATATAAATGATTTTTTCAGCAATTATTTGAAATTTTTGTTAGTAATGGTTTTCAAAATCCCTTTAATACGATTTAATAAACTCCAGTTTTTATCAATGGTATGAAACGCTCATATCTGGGGAGGTCTATGTATGAAGTGTAAAATTTAACTTGTCTAAGTGCTTATTAAAATTTGACTTGTCCAAGTGTTTTTTTGTAAACCTTAAGAAATAAAGATATTGATTTACTTGATTTACTTGATTTACTTTAATTGAACAAAAGGGCTACTGATAATGATGATTTATCACACAGAGATCAACTATTAACACTCACAGTTAAATCTAAAAAGTTATAATAACTCGTCCGGCTCCGATTTATTTGCTAAACATTTCTAATTTAAACGTGTCTATATAAAGTTTGTAGCTACACTGTAAATACCGGTTATTTACAAAGTTACGCTAGGGCTGGCAAAGGACAGTAATATAACAATATAATACAAAATAAGGATTATTTTGTTTATTGCCCGTACTGTCCTTTTTTGTGATAAATATTGATGTCGGTGATAGTTTGACATTTATTTACTTCTACAATAAATGATCCAAAAAATAAACATAAACTTAAACTAGTTATATTTAAACATATCTTTATCAAATTATCTCTTCCCATCTCTATTCCTGATTTTTTCATAATAAGATTATCACTATCACTGAAATATAATAAATCTAAACAATTGAGATGATTTCGTAATGAACCTAATACAAATCGAAGGTAACTCAAAGTTGATCGAATGATCCTCACCGAAAATGATTTTATAAGATTAGAATAAGAAATACTAAAGCGTAAACACATTTAGGGAAGCACGTTTTAGCATCGTTTTCAAAATTGCTGGCTAGAAGGAAAAATTCCGTGAAGACGGTTTATAAAAACCTAATTGTAACAAACAAGAACTTGTTTTATTCCTATTTTATACTTAAACTATTTAATAAATAGATTAGTAAACCTGAATCATAAACAGCAAAAACGTAGTCCAAAAACTCAGACACAAAATTAACCCAAACTCAACTCCAAAAAAAGCCATCCGTACCATATTTCACAGCCCTGGTTCTGTGGGCAGTTTCGCCTTACAACTGGTTTAAAACTTTCCGCTGTATCTGCCCTGCAACACAGATATTTTAACTTTATGAAAACATGCTCAAAATTATTAAGGCCCGTGTCAGTAGCACTGCCCTTTTAGACTAAACCATCTCTTTCACTCAAGGATGTAGGAAAATAAATTTTATTTCGTATATAATGATCTCTATTGATAGAAAAAATATTGAAGCTTTATTTTGCTGAGTTTTCTGCTGAGAAACAGGTTTATCGTAGTTCAGGGTCATGATTTTTTTCATAGAGAAGCTAACTTATAGGTGTTGATACTATACTCTTTTCTACTCCCTTACTCCTTAGTTATTTTGAATTAATTATTTATTTAAAGAAAACCAAAAACTTTAGCCTTGGCTTTTCAACAAACTTATGAATTGAGAAAAATCGAATAGAAGGCAAGACAATGTTTTTTACTGAAAACTGCACAAACGTAGCTTTCCATAACAAATACTTGTACAGAATCCTTTTAAAATTGGGATTTGATTTGTAATTTTTACAGAAGCTTTTATCTAAGTAAACACTCCGTCAGATATTTATGAAATTTTATGGGAGTATAAGAAAAACATCATCTTTCAAATAAAACAATCATCGAAATCCGAAGATCTGGGATCATTCACCCACAAAAACAGTCCAATGAGAACCTTTTTAAGGTCGGTTGAAAAAGCGTGCAAAGATGTTTGGGAACTCAATCACAAAAAAAACAGTTGAATTCAGATTCTTTTTTGACGTCGTCGGTTAAAAAAGCATTCTTTTTGACTGTTTGGGAAAGCGCATCAAACAGTCGCACCCAGTGATTCAGTCCCAGCTGAGGTTCTACGTATTCTGTACTGAAACTTTAGGAGGCACAACAAATATACGAGGGGGTTGCTCGCGTAAATTTTTGGAGTCCCTGGTGTAAACTACCAACCACAATACGGGCGTCCATTTTGCTCCTGGAGGTCGGCTTCAATACGTATAAAATGGTAAAAATATGAGATAATTTTACGTAAATCTTGTTTGTATATTTTTTGAGCTTATTAAGTAACTTGTTTTAAGCATGTTTCTACGAATAAATCTATAAATCTTATCTTACTATTATAATAAATGGGAAAGTCTGTGTGAATGTTTGTTATAATTAATCTTTGTAACTGCTTATGTTATCTAAATGAAATTCGGTATGTAGATAGTTTAGAACTTAGAATAGGACATAGGCTATACAAATTTGGAAAATTTAACCTCTGAGGGGGTTAAATAATAATGGTGGTAATGTTAGTATGGAAAATAATTTTTCCTTGGTTCGATTCACTCAAAACTTGGTATAAATAAACTATGGAGTGATTAAATAAACACGTATTTTTTATTTTTACATAATTAACCCCTAGGGGGTGTGCAATAAAATTCTAAAAATTGTACGAAAAGAACTCTGGTTCGCGGGCGAAGCTGCGGGGCGTATCTAGTAAATAATAAATTAATAAAGCTCTGGCTAAATCGTGATAAACTCAAACTCAAAATGTTTTTCTTCCTTTAGATCTTACGGGACTCTTCAAAGGAAGTTCAAGCGGTGTATAGTTAAAACCAAGAAATAAAGTGTAACATTAGGTACCCATTACAAGAGCTCTCCTTAGCTTGGGGTCAAATGGGATAAAAAATATCTAAGAGTAACAAATTTTATATAGTTGGTTTTTTATATTCATATTCATTATTCATTTATTCAATCGTAGGTATTAACTATACACTTGATTTCGTTCTTAAGCTAACAGATAAAATTAAGATTAATACCTAATGTCAACAAAGTCATACAAGCTGCTGTATAGGGCATTGTCAAAATTAACTAAATCAAAGCTAGGTACCTAATCTAAAAAACAATACATATAATAGTAAAATAGTAAAAATTTAGCTGCTGTAAAGGATACATACAGTTAGATAATACTATTTAGGTACGTTTATAGTACAATTGTAACTCACGTAAGATAATAAGCTGTCTTAGAACCGTGTTTCTCATTAATTATACATCATTGACCGTCAATTAAGGCTGACAGCTTTATGTTGCCTGTTTAATGTTTATACGAGAATGAGCTTTATTGACTCGCGTCTGATTTATAATTTATGGGCCCTTTGATAAATGATTTCATGGAATTATGGTAGAACGTGATCTTTACGTTATGATAGACAGGATTCCTTCAGTTGTAAACAAATTAATTACCTTCTTTGTTCTTGGCCTAGTTAAAGTACATATAGAGTTACATGATTTTATATATGTAAGACCACATCATACTTTACAACTTCTTTGTATACGAATATTAATTTGACGTTTATACGTATAATTATCACTGGATGCATGGGATTTAAATTTTGTAATTAGATATTTTTCTAGATCTAAAAGTAAAATAACACTTTTATTGCGAAAGGAACGACCAAAAAACTGACAAAATCTAGTTATCTATCTAGTACTTAATACAAAGTTTGATAAAATACCTTAATACCTGATGTTAGACTGGCTGAATAGATTTATTAATTTAAACAATAACGAAACGACTAATTTCTGCTAGCATTCACAATTATATTAAACGCCTTAAAATCTAAGCCGTCACCAGAAAGTAGAGTGCTGGCAGCATTGCATGGCAATGCTAATTCGTTGACCGAAATTGAATTCTGAGCCAGCATTCTGATCACCTATGGACTCTATAAGAAGTTTAGTAAGATCTTTATAAATTAAGTGTGCTCCAGGACCCCGAGGAATTGTAACATCTGGCTAAAAGATGTTTGTATCTATTAGTATTAGTTAATTTCCTACTAGGTTTAAAGAATATTTATTTCTCAAAAGAAATTACATTTCACTTAAATGAGAAACATCTTAAAGTAAAATAATTATGTTAAAAACCTCGAACAACCGAACATTTCTTATTACTAGGTTAGGTACTTAAGTTAAAGTTACTAATTTTACAGTGATAAATATGACCTAACAATAACATTATACAAAGACAAATATAAAGGTAATTAGGGAATTAAAATATACTTAGTAAATTATTATCAAAACATTTAAGAACTACCCGCAAAATCCAACATATTTTTTATAGTGAAATGGTAAACACGTTCGGTCTTCTTATGTCACAGTAAAATCAGAACAGTTAGTCAAATGAACATGTTATTTGAGTAAGGATATATCGTTGAGTACGTGTTTTTTTAGTTTAAGTTTGAAGTTCCTGTACGACTCCGCATTCTTTACCTCTTTGGGAAGACTATTATAAATTTTGACTCCCTCGAAATTTAGTGCTCGTTTTCCGAAATCGGTTCGCACGCTTGGAAGAAGTATGTGATCTTTTTTGCGAGTATTTCTTGTATGTGTCTGATGGACTTTTATGAAGGTTATATTAGTGTGTATTGTTTTATTTAAGATTTTTCTAATGAGCATGCAAGTTTGAAAAGTATAAAGCTGTTTTATATTCATAAGTTTGGTTTGTTGATAAACATTAACTGTGGGTGTTAAGTAATCTAGATGGAATAACATTTTGATAATTTTGTTCTGGGAGACTTGTAGTGTTTTTAGGATAGTTTTTAGGGCACTACCCCATATTTCAATTAGGTATAAGAGGTGCGGTTTTACGAGAGAATTGTAAATTGTGTGTCGAACGTGAAGGGGAAGACAGCGGACTATATTTCGTAGCGAACCTTGTAAAGATGTGAGTTTGGACCTTATATAGTCAATTTGTGTGTGCCAGTTAAGGTGGGTGTCAAGTCTAAGTCCTAAATATTTCTCGTGTTGCTTTTGCTCTAGTGTCTGTCCGTTAATTGTTGGTGGCCTATGTTCTGGAACTATTTTGTTTCTGGATTTAAAAATTACATAACATGTTTTGTCAGTGTTAATTGTGAGAAGTTTGCTTTGAAACCACACAAAGAGTTTGTTCAAGTCTTCTTGTGCCTGATTTATTATCTGATGAATGCAATTGCCAAAGTAAAAGAGACATGTGTCGTCGGCATACAGGGATATATGTCCGTTGAGTGTGAGTTCATTTATTGAGTTGATGTAGATAAGGAACAGTAGAGGGCCTAGTATTGAGCCTTGTGGGACTCCAAATGATATGCTATGTGGTTTGCTTGAGTGTTCTCCAATTTTAACAATCTGAAGTCTTTTACTCAGGTAAGACTCAAACATAGACAGCGACACTCCGGATATTCCTAAATCTTTCAGGTTTCGTAGTAGAATAGTGTGGCTGACAGTATCGAATGCCTTTTTCAGATCTATGAAGATTCCTAGAGCTATATTTTTTTTATCTATGTTGGTTTAAATAATGCTAACTAAATCGGCTGTTGCTGAGAGTGTGTTAGACTATTGAAAATATAACCGTTCTTAATATCAGATCAAATGTATAGTTATTGGTAGAGATCATAGATAGATAGATGATGGTATAGGGATCATCATCATCGGCCTATATTATTCCATTGCTGGAAAATACTGGACGGACATAGGCCTCCCCTAATGAGAGGGCGCTCATTAGGGGATGTAGGGATAGTATTATTAAATTCATAGTTGATTTACCAATTGTGTGATACCGCGATAAGACCGCGGTCATTTGACAAACTTTCTTTTGTTTATACTAGTTTAAGTTTGTGATGAATAAAGAAAACTACAAATTAAAAAACAACTTAATATTTAAACACGATAGTTTAATTAAGAAACATTATTATGTCTGTCTGAAAAACGTAGATATTTTAAGGTTGAGGTTTTTAAAGGGCTAGAGAGCGGAAACGTAGAGAAAACCAAGCGTGAGAAACATCCATAAATATTTAAAATACAACACTTTCTGAAGTAGGTAGGAACCTCTTTCAAACCATGTTTAAAACTAATGAGTGAAACTAGTAAAATATGCACAATGTTTTACATTTTACGTTTGAAAACGCTGTTTTTAACTCTGATTATTTTTAAATGGCCTCTTGTCACGAATGTAAGGCACGGCAGGAATGTCAGGGTATTGGCCACTTCATTACACGCAAGCAATTAAACAAATATGTTAATGTACTTTTGAGACTGAATTTCTAATATTTATATTCTAGAAATATGTTTGGGTTTCCACAAAACTAAGTTCAGTTAATGTGAGTTGAATGGAATAGGAGATCCATATTGATTTTTGGAAGATTTTTAGCTAGATACTACCTAATATTTTACATTAAATTTTATATTAAATCTTACATTTAGATCCATTTTTAGTGAGCTGTCTAAAAGTCTAAATTAAAAAACAATACATATGATAAAATTAATAGGAAGCTTTACTCTTGTCCCTGTCTTCTTATTAAGCTGTTTTAAGACTACTTTATGTAAAGTAAAAAAAACTTCTGAAAGCTATTACTTTGGAAGTTGTCAAAACTTACAACTTTTAGAATAAAATCCAGGCGGTGGGCAAAGTAAACTGCCCAAATATCGACTTCCGTCCCAAAACACGCACTCTTAAGCCCCTCGAGTCCTATACACTATCGGTTTAACTAATTAACCCCCGAATTGTTAAACGTAGTCCAAAAAAAGATAACAACCCGATTTAAGACTCAAGTCATGAATGTATAGCATTTTGGCTGACCCTTTGTAAAATTGCAGAATTAGGTCTTAGCTCTTGTTTATTTTTTTGTCAGTAGGAACATTTTGTTTTCTTATGATAATTGTTTTTGCTCTTTATTTGGTGTTTAATAATTGATAGGTGTTTACATTTATTGTTGATTTTGTTTGTATTGATTTTTATGGGACGGTGTGGTCAATAAGCGACAAAGTCCTTGTTATAATAAAAAAAAGTCATAAATGTTTGGTAAAATTCAAGTTATACACTTAAACTGCTAGATGATGTGTGGATTGTCCAGCATTATTATTTACTAAATTAAATAAGGTAATTTGATTCTCCAAAATCTGTGAATGCAAATCAGAATATCTCAAAACGTAATGAATGGCTTTCTACGACCGTTTTTCTGTAACTAAAACGGTTAAGGTATCTACTGTCCCGTCGCAAAAATCCGCCCTGTATTGGTACAGTTGAGCACAGAACCTGCTTCTTCTAGTGAAGTTAGTTAAAAATCGGTCGACCTACTTAAAACAAAGAGTTCCACAATAATCATTCATTACAAACAAATAGGCTTTCACTGGTTATCATTTCCTCGTCTCGCTATCAAAGGTTCGACAGAATGCACTAGGTATTCTAGGGCGCGGGAGTCCATTACCAGATTGCGATGTCTCATCGAGGCTTTTTCAATCCGACTGTATCACAGACCATGTTAGTCAGCTAGATCAAACCCATTGACTAGCGTAGCAGGCGTAGCAGTAGGAATTATTGCTCTCGTAATTCTAAACGTATTGTATTGTCTCTAATGCTAATTGAAACGAAATAAGGACTATACTTATCATCCCATAAATCAATTCACACGGGATGGAAATTGCCATGAAACGTTTCCGAAGAAATAACGCGTTCAAAGCCAGGGATAGACGCTGGTCTATGATAAATGTGTGTATGTATGTAATGTATTGTACATATTAAATATATCAGTCATCTAGTACTCATAACACAAGCTCTGCTTAGCTTGGGGCAAGATTATGCTGTATGAGTTGTCAGGATTTTTAACTAGCTAAGCTATTAGAAAATCAATGATAAAAAAATATGTATTGTAAACAAAATAAGGAAAAGAAGTATTTAGTTGTATAAGCACATTTAGCGTATAAATCAAACCCACAATCTTCTGCAGCAAAGGCGTACAGTCCCCCACTACGCCATAATGGTCAATACTATAACAGAAGTCATCTATTGCAATAATTTATGATACCAGCGCAGATATTATTAGTTATTTTATCCGACTTAAACACGGACAGAAGAAGATTGCGTATTATTCTAATTAGTTAATATTAAATACGCCTCAAGCTACGTGCTCATTGGTTTAGTTATTTTATGAATCATATATTTGGGCTTTCCTTCGAATACGGAAAATAATTTAAACTAGCTATTTCCTTATAAGCTGGGATAGCTGGAGTTTCCATCAAAGGGTCGAACTGACGACTGAAAATATCCTATAATATCAAAATAATTATTTGGACTGTTTGAGAAAATCAGTGTTTGAGTTGACGGGTCGATTTCATCAAAGGCTTATAGAAGGGCTATAAGGTATTTAATACGATCAGACTTGGAGTTTACTCATCAAATATCATTTTCATCATAAAATCTGTTCAAATACCGCTTCGAGAATACACTGAGGTTTTAAGTAAACAGCCAATTACAAGGTTGTATGAAGAAAAGACGACCAAGAGGAATAAAGTGCAATGGTCAGGAACGAAACGCTCCGCTGCGTTTTTGATAAAATGCACTAAGTTTGCTTGAATCCGTTGCAGACATCTTTTAGAATGAACAAAAACTAGCTTCGTTTTAAGGTCTCTTTCCATCTGGCAGTTAACTATAGACCATCAATAGTCTACGTAAATCTTTTCTACAATTATAAACGCTAAAGTTTCTATGTTTAAATGTTTGTTATTGTAACTCTTTCACGCAAAAACTATTGATCGGATAATGCTGAAATTGAATAGAAGTGGAATTTTGAATAGTTCTAACCATGGTTCTAGCCAAAACCTTTGAAAACCTTTGATTCTGTTGTTTAGTAAGTCTATGGTATTACTTGTTCAAGCTATACACACATATTCGACGCAAAATACGAATGCGAAAACAGGTTTAAGTATTTTTGCCGCGTGCCTTACTTGGTTGTTTATTCCAAAATGAAAACGCACGAAATGCAACTAATCCACATGATCGTGCTTCCTCAAGCACACATCAGTCCCTAAAGACAAAAGAAGACACGAGAAGTCGCGATTTCTATCTTTTCTATCCTTCTATTTTCAGGTTTCTAAGACGGATAAAAAGTTATAAACTGAACCGTTAATTTTTATGTGTTTTATTAAGATGGAAGAATTACTCGAAAATGCCTCTGCAAAGTTATAAATTGTTACACAATTTAAGTTTCAACTACAGGCTAGATAATAAATAGATCATTAAATATGAGATGTTCTTTTATCTCGCTATTCCGAGAGTTGGCCAGTCTCAAAATACCTTAACTACAGCCAATGAATCAATAGCGAGACTATCAAAATTCTACCTACGTGTAATATAATCTATATGAGAACTCTAGATATAACAGGTACTCAATACAATAATAGAAGTGAAAAGCCTCAAGAGCCTACTTTGGATCTGACAATGACAGCTCTGTATTGTGTTCATATAACGTCGTATTTCGACGATATTTTTCTTTTGAGCGTTTTTATTGAATATACTCGTCTTATGAGTTTGGTTTACCTTTATTTATACCTTGTTTTGGCAAGCTTATTTTCGTGACATTGATCAGATTATTAGATAAACCTGTGACGTGGTCATATTGTAAAGGGATTTGGATTTACTAGAGAAGAGAGGTATATGTTTACGGAGTGTTCATAATAGAGTTTAAGGGCAATAAACAAATAACTAAATGAATAATGCAGGACAATCCACACAGCATCATCCAGCCCCAAGCCCATAAGCAGAGCTTATATTATGGGTACTAGATGACTGACATACATAATACAATACATTACATTGATAGATTTTTTTATTATACATAGAAAACACCCAGACCAACGGAACAAATATCTGTAGATCGTACACAAATTTGTTCCGAGGCGTGAATCGAACCCGCAACCCTGCGTCGCAGGAGGACCTTCGCCCACCGCGCCACATCGGTCGTTATCGAGCAAATCACAAAAGCTTTTGTTTATTCTCTGTCTGAGACGATAATTTGATACTATTATGAATGATGATTTAAGGTAATGAATGTGAATCAGAATGGGATGGATTTTTGTCGAAATCAGACATTTGCTTTGGACGAGGCTTCATCTTTTGACAACAAACGAATTGTACCAGACGACCTCAGTCGGACTGAGGTCGTTCGATTCCCGCCTCGGAACAAAGTGTACTATCTGCAGAAGTTTATTCCGTTGGTCTGGGTATTTTTTATGTATAATAAAAGTTATCTAACTACTATTTTAATGTATATAATAGATCAGTTATCTAGAACCCATAACACAAACTTTGAGTAGCCTACTTTGGGGTACGCTGCTATGTGGATTGTAAAAAAATTAAGTACTTAAATATTTACTTTCACAAGATTACGTTCCATTTTGATAACACACCGAATATGTTTATACATTAGAAGCCCCAAGTTCAGCTGATGAAATGTATTGCTGGAAAATTTAATATGTCTTCCTAACTTACACTGTAAATTCCTATATTTCCACTTTTTTATTCCACTTTTGTTATGCATGCATGCATATAACTATTTAGATTTACAAATTTCTTTAGCTAACGTAAGGCTTTAAAGCGGAAAGCAACATAACCTGGTTAGAGCTAAAATAGGAGTCTTATCTGTCTGTCAGATAAGGCTAAGTTTCAACCTAATTTGTCTGGCCTTATCCAGAAATCAAGGTGTTTACTACCTAGCTTAGATCCGACTGAGTGCTATATTTAACGCATACATTCGAAACCATTATGTATGCTTGCTTCTGGTCATTGTTATTTCCAGGGATTAACAACCGTAAAAAAAAACATTTTGGTATTGTCCTAATTCATTCTAAAAACGCCCAGAGTTTCCCTTTGGGCTTTTTGTGGATTTAACACGTTTGGAAAATAAAAACGAGACTTCTTTTTGATAAAATTATACATACTAAAAAGGAAGATTTTAATACTGCGTTCGGCTTAAAAAAAACCTTGAAAATGGCAAATGCTAGCGAGCCCAGAAAAAAAATAAACTCTTTCAGTTTGCTAACTTGTCAAAGTTCTCAATTTTGTTCTGCATAATTGGAACAAACGTTCTAAAACTCAAATCATGTTCGTTCAAAATGTTTGAATCGCTGTCAAGTGATCTACAAGTCGGAGTGAGAGGGAAAATAAGTTCATCGTCACAATCATCCCCAAAAAACAAGACCACCGAGCATCAAAGTGGTTTTGTCATGACAGCGCTCAAGGTGTTAACTACACCACCTTCTTTATTGTACAAATGTGGTCCATGAACCCTCCTGCAGACTGTTGCTATGATTTCAAAGCGTTTAATAAGTCACTATGATAATAATGAGATATTTATAAATAGAATAATAATTTAGGAAATGCCCGATACGTTCACAGACCTGCAAGTAAGTTAATTACCTGTGTAGTTTCTCTCAGACATTTTATCCTTTCGGGAATAAAAACATCATAAAATGTGTGTCATATAAGACTATCCAATACTTTCTGGGTTAAATACATTTTACTTATTGACATTTGTAAATATCGTTATTTGTATATCTTGGCATAAAAAGCCTTCGACAATTTAATATAAGAAATACGACATTTATACCTGAGTCGTTTTATATGAAACTACATAGTGACCCGCCCCGGCTTTGCACGGTTTTATTATAAGTATAAAACCTTCCTCTTGAATCACTTAATCTATTAAAAAAACAGCATCAAAATCCGTTGCGTAGTTTTGAAGATATAAGCATTCAAAGGGACATAATGACATAGAGACAGAGAAAGCGACATTGTTTTATACTAGTGTTTTATCATCATCAGCCTATACCAGTCCACTGCTGGACATAGGCCTCCCCTAATGAGCGCCATAGCGCCCTGTCTTCAGCTTGCCGCATCCAGCATCTGCCAGCAGTCCTTCGCAGATCGTCATCCCACCTGGCCGGAGGGCGTCCTACACTACGTTTGCCGAGTCGCGGTCTCCACTCAAGAACACGTTTACCCCAACGGTTGTCGGTTCTTCGCGCGATATGGCCGGCCCACTGCCACTTCAACTTGCTAATTCTTTGATTTATGTCGATAACTTTGGTTCTCTGTCGGATGTATTCATTACGAATCCTATCCTTCAGAGAAACTCCGAGCATAGCTCTTTCCATAGCTCGCTGAGCGACTTTGAACTGGTGGACCAGCCCTACCGTGAGTGTCCACGTCTCAGCTCCGTAGGTCATTACGGGTAGGACGCACTGATTGAAAACTTTTGTTTTCAAACATTGCGTAGTTTTGAAGATATAAGCATTCAAAGGGACATAATGACATAGGGACAGAGAAAGCGACATTGTTTTATACTAGTGATATAATGTCAGCCAATGCCATCAACGGCTGTTACAATCAATTTTATTATTCACATTATGAAAGCGCGTTATTGTTTAAGCGAGGTTCATATTGCTGTGTCGGGGTGTGTTGTGGCGCGACAGAACGCTAGCGGTCTTATATATTTAGTATGACTAGATTCACATTAGTAGCTTGTGTTGAGGTGTGGCGCGATCTGTCGCTAATGTGAATCTAGTCATACTAAATGTATGAGACCGATAGCGTTCTGTCGCGCCACAACACACCCCAACACAGCAATATGAACCTAGCTTTAGATGTCATAGCGTGTGCATTGAATTAATAAATATTTAACTGTACGTGTGGAATTATTTTACTTAACTGAATTCTATCATAAAATAAGTGGGAAACCACTTAAAATTTAAGTTGGTTTATTATATCGCATGTTTTTTTCCAACTAAACATCCTGCTATTTGGAGAAGAGAGAAATTACGTTAAGGCGCAAACAGCACCTGAAGTGGCGCCCCCACTTATTGTATGATATAATTTCAAATTTACAAAATTCACACGTACAGTTTGTTTAACCTATCATAAGCTTTGTTTTAATGCATCTGTAGTAGTTTTATTTTGTCTAGTTTAGGAAGAGATACGAAGTTGCCTTTAGTGGCCACTAAACTTTGTTTTCGATAGGTTGCCTAACGTAGTTTTTAAAATCTTACCCCTTAAAAAAACCAGCTAACTGCAATTCGTGCAGCGTTCCGTACAGCGTTAGCGTTTTTTTAGTGTTTGTTGTTATAGCGGTACAAGAAATACACTGAATATTTCAACACTGTCTATCACGGTTCTTAGTAGCGAGGACTTATCCAAGTCTCAGGGGCCAAATGTAATTAAGAAGAGTTGAAACCGAGCTCACTGACGACTATCAGTCGATGTCTATGTAGACAAGAATTTGATAACGGTCAACAATAATTTGGTCAAAATTTGCTTACTTCCGCCTATATATCCATATCTGCATTGTTATAAAAATATAACGTTTTCAAGGGAGCCAATTTTCCGTATTAAAAAATAATATTTACGTGCGAATTAGAGTCTCTGTGGAATACAAAATTGGTTTACTAGACAAATGGTTTTACGGTATTGTAAAAGCTATTTTCACTTTTATTACCAAAATTTTACCTACTTACAGTAATTAACTTTGTATCTTAATATAAGTATTGGTTGTTAAATAGTATTTTTGTGAGCTACATTTAACAACTTCACATCCATATTTACTCAATTTCTCGTAAAGTCTTCACTAAAATAGAAACTATTTTCTTATTGACGTATCCATCGATATAATGTTTTCCTATGAATTTTTAAAGTTAACCAACAAGAAATCACAGTATTAAAATGACAAAAAATTATAAAAACTAGTACAATCTAAATTATCTTTAGCTACAATATACGCAACTAAGTCAACTCAAATTTAAGCAGCTAATCGTTACATGTCACAATTAATAATAGGATTAAAACGTTATTGAATAATTAAGTTAACTAACCGACTATTTGTAGGTAAACGTTGTCGATGACCTATATCTTCAATGTTGTCGATTTAGACGCTCCCGCTGTCTGTTTTATTTCGATCTTCATAAAAGGGACGGCCACATTTCGTCCAGACAAATTATTTTAGTTTAGTTTTGGTGACAGCTAAATTGACTCCATTGTAGGCGACAAAACTTGTCTATTAATTTATCGCCTTTAGTTTATCGTTTAAAAATAAACACGAAATGTTACTTACAATTACTCTGGTTTTGATTATATAAGTTATTAATGGCAATCTGTTTTGCTTATAGTTATTAACATTTATATTCGTTGCTTTTGTCATTTGTCTAGGATTTCAGAACTAGGTTAGGGGCGCAATATAAACGCGTTCACTTCCGAAATATTATCGAAATACGTGAATGTGCATTCAAATAGGCCTTTGTATGGAAAAGTGGAATATAGCTACAAGCATCCAATTCAGTCTGCCGTGTGACTGTAAAAACTTTAACAGAGAAAAAATGTAGGAAACGTTGGAAATTCCCTTTTCGTGGAAAAAGTGGTCTTTATTTTATGCTACCAGCTTTTCCTAGCCTCGTTCGTGAAGAAATTATTTGGACGAAAATTGCGTTTACTTATTTTATATAAAATGAGAGAGTACGATCCTTATTCCTTTATTATTTACAAAGTATCTAAAAATATATCAAAAACCTTAAGTGTTGACTCATAGTTTTTAAAATGCCTAATGTTGTTAAAAGAATAATAAATGCAAAATTCTAATGCAACGTTATAAATTAAGATTTATTTAAGATACTTAATCTAACTAACATTTATATAAACTAACTAAAATCTAAGACCTTCTGAGAACTTTCCGAAACATCTTAAAACCTTTTTATTTAAAGAAGCAAACCCGATTTACAGAGGCCTAATCCGAATTTCTCAGCTTATTACCCAAATACCTACACGGGGCAGGATTAAGGGAAAGTATAGCAAGTCCACTTAACCTTCCTGAATTATAAATATAGGGCCCTGGATTCTCCCGCGGGCATTCCTACAATCTGAGCTTGTCTTTCTTCATTATTACCAATGAGATGTCTTCTCGCTTTACGCACTTAGCATAATTTGCTTCTTTTAATATTAAACTTGCATGCTTCAATGTTCTAGAAAAAAATATTTTACAAATCATACTATATCAATGCTCTTTGTACTTAAAACATTCACGCTCTGTGTATAGGATCTTTGCATCCATTAATTGATTGAATTGTGATACTACCTACCACAATGCGTCTTTCTATTATATTATAGCCCATTATACTAACGCACATAAGCGTCAGAATATCGTGATAGGAAAATACTTGTGCAAAGTACGTACAAATACATCGTAACTTTCGTCATTCAAAATTCATTAATCTACTACAAAACCTATTCATAAACAAAAGACGATCGAATAAGGTACACACAAAAGATGGTTTGGTTTGCGATTGAACTATCGCAATTCCAAAATAAGAATGTTCAACTCCATGCGGCCTTAAAATAAATAAATCTGCTACAGAATATAACAAAAACTAAATCAGCTTTCAACTCGCGTATCTGCGCATTGTCGTAGCTATTGTTGCAGGTATTTCATCTCAATCCTCTTCACAATTGATTTCATCTGCAATCTACTTTAAGATTCAATACAGTCGAGGTATTGGAGAAACGTAAAATAGAAAGGAATATACTGTGAAGTTGGAGTGGAACTCTGTTACATAGAAAGTGAGTTAGAGTTTTAAAATTTTGTTTTTGATTTGTCTTCAGAAAATTAAAGAAGTAAACAAGACAGTTACAAATTAGCTAATTGTACACTGTGACGTAATGATTTAGAGGTCAAAGTACATTCCAGTTGTATGTTTCAAATCTTAGTTAAATAAAAAACAATACAATCGTAATTCCTTAGGTGAACCTAAAAAAACTACGCATCTACGTGATATTTTATATTCAATTTACGTTATAAATGCCCCTGTAAAAATAAAACGCTCAAGCATGAGATATCTGTTTTACTTAAAGTACCTATACTGTCTGATACCGCCAAATCAATTATAATGTTGAAAAAATGAAAACTACCCTACTTAAAGTTCAATAAACTTAATCATGGCAACCCTACAAAACTGAAGTTAATTTGAATAAATGGTGAAAAACTCTAGTCTTAAATTATGCCTCTGAAATTGAGTAAACAACACTAGGTAATTCACACCACAACAAACAAACAAACTTCCCTTTTTGTCTCTAGTTGGCCATGGCTATGACACATACCTAAGCACGCCCTCTCGGGCATTTAGAATCAACCAGTACATATTATAGCCAGAAATATAAAAATTATGCATAAAAATCATAATTATAAAAAGGGAGACTATAATCATCTACCTACATAAATCCACTGCTCGAAACAGGCCTCTCCTAATGTGCGCCATAGTTATCTTTAGTTCCATCATCTACCTGTAGTTTTTCACAGATCGTCATCCCATCTATCCGGAGGGCGTCCTACACTACGTTCGCCGCAGTATCCACTCAAGAACCCTATTTTTCCAACCGTCGTCAGTTATTCGTTATGGCCAGCCCACGCATCTTCAGCTTGCTTATTCTTTGATGTCGATAACTTTAGCTCTTTGTTGGATGTCTTCGTTACAAATCCTATCCTTTAGTTAGAGGAACTCCGAACCTCTTTCAAAACCAACACAAACAACAAACAACTTTGAATTAGTGGACCAGCGTACGTCATTACGTCATTCGGCTGTATCCACGCGCTATCATAATGGGTTCAAACCATTTTGAAATGAATCAAGTGTGGTTGGACACTAACTTTTTCAAGGTTCCAACCTATTTTGATAACGAGTGAATATAGTACCAAAAAATTACGTTAAATACCTTTAGAAGATTCCGTGTCATTCACACTGCGGGACTTTAATAATGGCATTTTAGTGTACCTACATTGTGTTGATGGGAAATCAATAAATAGAAGTTCTATTAGTTCACTCAACTGAGATTTGTTTTTCTACTTCATCTATCGCCCTTATTGGAAGTTTAGATTTGCGTACTTAAAACTTTCACCTAGTTTGCTCTGCGATCTGTAGAAGAACAGCAAATTAATAACTTGAGGACGTCATCTTCTGCCTTTTCAATTCAGTACTAGCTCTGCGTCTGGTCGCCACAACTCTACCTATGTCTGATAAGCTAAGTGTCATAAACCTTTTGAAATGTAAGACTAAATTACAGAAAATAGAGATACCAAAGTAATCTAAGATTGGGTTGATTGGGGAACAAAATCTGTCTACAAGATGTTTTTCTCGAACATCTCTCCTGTAAATTCTTGTATAAATCAAACCAAATAATTGAATCCATAAACCTTGTGATGCATGATCTCTGGTTTTGTCACGTTTCTCAATACCTTTCTTTGCGATGGAAATAAAAAGATCAGTAGCAATTATAGTGCTGTTTGTATTTTAGCTGGATAAACCAAAAGTATTGTCTTAATGCTTTTGGTTAGATGACCGTTTCAAGAGTAGATTAGTTAAGTATATTAATTATGTGCCACAATGTCCACGAGAGCTACTGCCGACAAACTGTTACACAGTTTGGCAGAAACGTTGTAATGGAATGTACTGTTTTTTTTGAAAAATAAATAAATACAATACAATACAAGATAATTCATGGTTTGTTATTTTGCTTTATTAATTGCTTGGACATTTGAGTGATCTATTATGTAGGTAAATAGTGTAGGTGTTGTTATGTTTGTAGGATATCTATTTCTTATTTTAAATGAAGCGCTTTGTGAACGTCAAAAAACTGTTAAAAACTGTTAAACTAAAAAGGACCCAGCTAAAAAGCTAGAACTTTAGTTGATATTGTTAAAACTGCACGGGTGGACAAGACCCTCTACCAAACTTCATTCTTCGGCTAAAAATATATTGAGTTCTGGGGAAATTGAACTTATCTTTTTTTTTCACTTTTTTGACTTTTTGAAAGCAATCGCGACAAACAAACTCAGCCATCGTTATAATAAACATGGCCTTATTAAGTTGATAGATGTGATTCAACCTTAATAAGAAGGAACTTTTTAACCTAAGTCTTGCTAGAAAAGTTTGTTCTTAGCTTTCGTGTCGTATCTTTAGTGACTTGTTAAAGATTGTACAATACCAAAACGAGAAGTTTTCGTTAGCTACGGTAACCTGTCAAAGTACTGTTAGTACAATGCAATGCACAACCTAAAAATGCTTTTCATTTGATGGAGCTGTAAGAAAACAAAAAAATCAAACAGTTTTATCTTTTTATTTCCAACCCATACTGATAACTCTGAATTTCTTGAGACTCCAAGGTATTTCTCTAAGTTAATAAGATTTTATTTTACCAAGGGCTTCTCTCGCCTATTTGGTTATGATTCTGTTTGGAAAATCGAAACCAAAATAATCTAATTTGATTTCTCTGACCTAACATCAAGAACTAACCCCATTCGGGGGCTGTCAGACAAAGTTCAAAGTCGAAAATAAAAACTCTTTAAAATCCAGAAATAAAGCTTGTAGAAACAGTGAATCGGTAAGAGGTATTTTGAACTATAAAATACTTTGCCCGTACATAAGTTATTTCAAATATAAATATTATAAAATGCAATAATTTTTGATATATTTTCTCCTCAGGTAGCCTCAGTAATTTGATTTCTTACTAGGCCAGGACAGTTTCTAATTATAAATCTTTAAAAGTAAAAACTATAAATTTTAATTAAAAATAATTACGTATACCTATAATATTCCAAAGTGAAATTAAAAGTTGTTGAAAGTAAAAGTGTTAAAACCTTTCTTAAGGTAGTATAACTAGATATATCAATTTAAGGACCACATTGTAGCATTAGAAATAAGAAATACACAATTAATATGAATTGTGTAAATAAAATGTTATTTGATACGTACAACAAAGGACTATGTCGTACGGGTAGTGTTCTTCTGAAGTTCTAAGATTCTTATCACTTCCCTACATAGTATATAACAAAGTCGCTTTCTCTGTCCATATGTCCCTTTGTATGTTTAAACCTTTAAAACTACGCAACGGATTTTGATGCGGTTTTTTTAATAGATAGAGTGATTCAAGAGGAAGGTTTATACGTCTAATAAAAGCCGGGCAGGTCGCTAGTTATTTATATTTAGGTACTTAACTATAAAGATTAATATCAGAAAAGGGCAAAGTGGAACTAAATCCGTAAATGAGTTCTCTTTCAGCAAATCTCATTAAGAGAGAGACTATATAGGGTGCGTTTATATAATATTAAACAAAAAAGCAACTTTATAAGACTGTTAACTTGGGCTTGAAACTTCTGTAAACAATTCAATCGAAGTAAAAGCGATCAGGTCACAAATCTGTGTCTATACATATTTTTATATCTATCAACACTTATTATTTACTAGCAGCTCGCGGTTTCACCCGCGTAATTCCCGTTCCCGTGAGTGAATTCCGGGATATAATATAGCCTATGTGTTATTCTAGACTATAATCTATCTCTGTGCCAATTTTCATCCATATCCTTTCAGTATCTTTTGCGTGAAAGAGTAACAAACATCCATACTAACAAACTTTCGCGTTTATAATATTAGTAGGATTATGTGGGCCAATCTTGAGATTATGTAAGTTCTATAAAACTCAAAAATATTCCGTCGTCCTTTATATTCAGATCGATAAGAAAGAAACGGCTTTTTAAGCGTCGTCAAATTAAATTAATTAAGGCGTGGAAGGAAGGCCCAAGGGTTTTCCTTAGTAGACTTTTACCTGGCAATAAGACAGTTTAAGCTTATAAAAAGGTAAAAAGGTAAAAGTCAACCATCGTATCTATATAACAAACCACTTTGACTATTAAAAAACGAGTTGAGAATAAACTTGCATAAATATCAGAGTTATTCCCAACTCCAAAGTCTCACGAATAACCTTTTTTCAGCGTCTCACGTGAGATGTTGCCTATTCTCATCGTATCACGAAAAGGTTCACATGAGCCAGAAAACATTGTCATTCGAATTATATCAACTATCATCTCTTTCAATAATGACTATTATTGAAAGATATAATAAATACCTAGAGTTTAATTTCCAAAGAAACTGTCTGACAGAAGTTTCTTTCACAAATGAGAGTTATTGTCCTAAACTTCAGTAATCATCACAATCTTTCTATTTATAATATCACGTCAGATACTGTCAGAAATGACAGCCAATCTCAAAATTATAGTATCCATATATCTAACTAAAATTTCTAGGCATTCATTTGTTTAACGGTCTTTGTTTTGGTCTTTGGTCAAGAGATTATCACATAATATGGAGATATAAGAAATTGACAGTTACACGAATTTATCTTTATTTCCTTGCATAACTAGGGCAACAATCATATTTAATTACTAAGAGATATTAGGTACCTACATAAAAAACATATATCATATTATAGATCTTTACATTTTTGGGTAATTATTTTGCTGTGCTATGAATTTTCCTCCATAGCTAGGAAGAGATCACCGTTTAGGCTTAAACAACCACCAGTAAAATATTTATTATTGTGTTAGTTGGATAAAATGTGGAAATCATTGCTTTGTTATACATATTTTTATGTAACAGTATAAAGACAATATGTAATTATGTGAGTAAGCAGACAAAATGAGAGCAGATAAATTCTCATACATTTTCCTCCTCCGTCATAATTTTGGGCATAACCCCGTTTTGCACAAAATTATTAAGAGGCGTAAATGTATCAAATTATTCACGTACATTTTCAACATAATCAGGATACGAACGCCGAGAACAGAAGGGTCTGTATCCACAATGGGTTAGGATTTGTATCATCTTACAACTAAAATAAATTAATTAAAAATATTCAAACCTGGAGTTTAAAAATTCACAAAATTACCTCGAATTTTAACACAATACACAACACAGCACAGTACAACACACACACAACATTCGTGGTTCTACAATCTCGTAGCGGTGCTACGGCGTAGCGGGTGCTACGGGCAACGGTCCTGCTACGACTGGCAGCGACCCCTCCCCTTTCCCCGCGGCCCGGGTATTATTTTATTTGTTTCTTTGAATTTCACTTTCAATAAGACTTAGATTATTTGTGTTTCTGTGAGTTTTTGTGAGTTTTATGCAACTTTAAAGTCTTGAAGTTTGAAAGCTTTGAGTTTGCTTTGGATGAGGTTCTTAAGTTTGAATGTGTTTGGGGATGAAATTGGATCTTGTAATTTTAGTTATGAATCTTATAAAGTTTGTTCGTTATTTTTGTTTGTGCAATCTGATACTATTTTTATAAGTTATTGAAAACCTCTAACAATACCAAATTCTCAAAATTCAGTCTATATATTTGAAACTAACTCTATTTGTTTATTTTAAGTCTCCTAATCTTATCTGAGGTTAGGTTGAGGATAATTCAGTAACTAATCCATGCCCAGAGGTGTATGCCTTAAGGTTGAAAATGGCAAATTATAAAATTATCATACAAAAGGTTTTGTGTTATATAACTCAAGGCAATTTAATTAAATACAAAATTTCATGGTTTTTTTTAGGGAATGGCACAGACTCGTCATAACTAACATGGACAAGTTGTCAAAAATACATTTTTAGATTAATTCAAAGGTAAAAATCACCTTAACGTGATCAATCAATCGATATCAATTTGATAATTATATTACTTTTGTTTGTCAAATTGTTTTGGAGAATTATGTAAAAATACTGTCTATCTCTGCAAACCATAATAATTTCCTAAAACTATAATAAGTATTATGAACATATATTAAAAAGTTTGTAATTATAAGTATAAGGAAAAAAATAAACTAGGAGGATTCTGAAACAGAATTAATGTAAATGAAATTATCGAGTTCAAAGTACAGAAATTATCTAAATGTTCATATCTCCCTTAAAAATTATGTAGCGAAAATGAGATTTAGTATTCCTAAATTTTTTTGGCTTTATATGGGCTAAGCTTCTTTCTTTTACATGGCATAGCATAAAACAATACAGACCTAAATTTTGTTTTTTTTTTGTCTTAATTTTTGTTTTGTTTAAAGAAAATAAAGTCTTTTTCTAATAACTGTCTACTATCAGTCTAAGCTGCCTTCATATTATAAATTTCATAGCATAAGACGTTATAGACCTTTATCCAACACTTTTTGTTTCGAAACCAAATCAATTTATTGGTCTGGGTGTTTCTATGTATAATGAAAAAATATCTATCATAATGCATAATGTATTGTATTAAGTATCAGTCAACTAGAACCCATAACACAAGCTCTGCTTTGCTTGGGGCTAGATGAAGCTGTGTGGACTGTCCGGAAATTATTAATAACTACACAGCCTAAAATATAAAGCTTTTTCTTATTAAAAACTCCTGTTGGTTAAATTCGTTGGCTCCAAAACCGTGTTGACTCTGCGATGTTAATTTTATTTCACGTGGTTTGATAACTATAAATATCTGCGTCCCTTTCTCGCCCGGGCTCTCATGCTCCAATCACTTTAGCGTAAGGCTCAAGTAACAAGCTTTCTCGCTCTAGAGCGAGATTGTAGGAACCGGCGGAAGATCAGCGTTGCGTGTACATACATTGTCATGGTCTCCTGGTCTGCAGCATTCATGCTGAGTCTCTTCATAGTTATAACTACAATCCTCACACTATACCTACACTTTTTAAGAAAATATATTTATTTTCACTACAAATTATCGTAAGAAAAATACTAACATAGGTACATTACCTATGTTAGTATTTTTCTTACGATAATTTGTAGTGAAAATAAATATATTTTCTTTTGAGCTTTCATTTTTACAACAGCCTACGTCATTTTTACGTCTTGATGAGTTTGATGATGAGTTTATTTCCGAACAAAGGTATGTCCCATATGATAAAGCATATTATGAATATACCAAATCAAAATACATACCACACGTACATACCATATTTATTTACAGGAAGTATATTTCGTACATACTCTTCTAACTTTATGTTCCCTTCCCACGCACCGCAACCGGCGTAGAAAGACACAACTAACTGGACATTCAGAGGAGATAGCCGTGGTAAATTAGCGCCACTATCATTTTTATCTCTAAACTAGCGACTCGCCTCGGCTTCGCACGGTTTTATTATACGTTTAAACCTTCCTCTTGAATCACTCTATCTATTAAAAAAACCGCTTCAAAATCCGTTGCGTAGTTTTAAAGATTTAAGCATACATACAATATACATACATCATAGGGGCAGAGAAAGCGACTTTGTTTTATACAATATAGTGATTATCACTCCTGTTCTATGCCATCAGTGGGACGTTTACGCATAATGTACCTCCGAGATGCTGTCTCTATCTCAAGTGGCAATATTATTGCGTAAACGTTTTACCAAACTCTTACTCGCCACGAAGCACGTCCTAACTTTACTTGCTCATCATATAAGAAATATGTATGTTTCTTTCTTTGACGACCAATGTGGCGCGGTGGGCGAAGGTCCACCTGCGACGCAGGAGGTTGCGGATTCGATTCCCGCCTCGGAACAAATTTGTGTACGATCTGCAGAAATTTGTTCCGTTGGTCTGGGTGTTTTCTATGTATATAATAAAAATATCTATCTATGTAGTATTGTATTAAGTATATCAGTCATCTATTACCCATAACACAAGCTCTGCTTAGCTTGGGGCTAGATGATGCTGTGTAGACTGTCCGGAATTATTTATTTATTTATTTATTTCATAAAACCAAAGCCATCGCCATTCGCCATGATTTCAAATCATCATTGATCAAAGAATAAGGATGCTTAAGAGACAGTGGGCGGACAGACCCCGCGAAGAACCAACAATCGTTGAATTAAAAGTGTTTTTCAGTGAAAATAGCGACTTAGCAAACGTAGGATTAGACGCCCTGCGGTTAGGTTGACGATCCCGCGAAGAAGCAACAATCGTTGAATTAAAAGGTGTTTTTGAGTGAAAATAGCGACTCCACAAACGTAGGGTAGGACGCCCTGCGGTCAGAAAGGATGTCAATCTATGCAATGCTGCAGGCAGATGCTGGCTGTGGCTAGCTGAAGAAAGAGAGCAATGACGCTCATAAAAGGAAGCTTATGTCCAGCAGTGGACTACTAATGGGTCATGATGATCTTGACTCCAAGACTTGTCTAGTCTAGATAGTCTCTAAAACGTCTCTCCTTTTTAACTTGCACCAGGCGCCGGCCTTTCGATACCGCGCATGCGTCATCCCGGCAAAAACGTCTGACTTGCGTTATCCCATTTTTTCCTACTCTTAATTAGGCTAACAAAAGTTTGGGCTCACTTTCCAATAATAACAAGGGCTTGTTAGGGTTCCGCTGATAAACTATCGAACCCTCTTAGTATCGGGAGAAGGGTCCTTAATTTTGTTTTGTAACTTTGACAAGATAATTATGTTAAAAATGTGACATCCTTACTTAATAAATAATAAATGTGAAAGTTTGTATGGATGGATGTTTGTTCCTCTTTCACGAAAAAACTTCTTAACGAATCGGGCTGAAATTAATAAACGTATTTCTAGCTCTGGAATAACACATAGGCTACCTTTCATTCCATAAATCAATTCCCACGAGAACATTTAAATAAACATTTCCATAGAAATAACACAAGCCAAGCCGCGGGCAGATGCTTATAGAATAATAAAAGTATTAAACTAATTATTAATTTATATACCAATACAATATTTAAAAGATATTACCAAAAATTGTGTTCTTTCATGCATTGCCGTTTTGAATGTCAAATAGAAATTTCATGTAATTAATTCAATTACCCAAATAAAAGCATTCAGATCACCGGTTAAATCTAGAGGTATATGGTTGTTTGGACGTCCGCTAACTATCTAATCAGTGGTGAAATCTCTAGCCAGTTGCCGACATGTTTAATTATATCCTATCCTATCCTACTAATCCTAATTTACCACTAGTATTATATTATATGCAAAAGTAACTATGTATGAATGGTTGTTACCACGTGTCGTATCATCGACAAAACCGATTTTGATTAATCTTGGCATGTGTTTTACTATGACTTTAGGTTCTGGAATAGAATATAGGCTTCTAATTCATCTTTTTTTCTTAAATTCTTTCCTTTTGTCCTTTAAAAGGTTTAACGGGGTAAAACAGTTTCTATGAAAATACTTATTCCTTGTCGATTCGCACAAAACTAGGTAGGTACTTACTAATAAAACTATAAGGCTCCGAATGAATCACATGTTTATACTTTATTTTACAAAACTATTCCTAGGGGATATAAAATAGTTTTGAAGCACTTTTGGAAAAAACCCTGATTCGATTCACTCAAGTAGGAGAGATTAGATTTCATTAAAGGTACCTTAGTTAATAATGAATATAATATGCATATGCATATTTACTAACTTTCCTCTTAAGAACCTACAATTAAAATTTTTAAAAAATAGTATGAGTGTGCTCTATGATATGACACATCAATTTTAGTTAGTAACGTGGTATAATAATTCTGAACATGGACAATGCACATAACATTATCTAGCCCCAAGCTTAGTCGAGTGTTGATCTGTGTTACGGTTCTGAGTACTGACTAGATTTCTGATATAATTTATACATAACTAGCGACCTGCTCCGGCTTTGCACGGTCTTATTATAAGTATATAAACCTTTTTCTTGAATCACTCTATTTATTAAAAAAAACCGCATCAAAATCCGTTGCGTAGTTTTAAAGATTTAAGCATTCAAAGGGACATAAGGACAATAGGGACAGAAAAAGCGACTTTGTTTTTTAATATGTAGTGAGTAGTGATGTATACTACTAAATTAATTTGTTCATAGATTAGTTACTAAAAAGACGATTAGTGGACAAAAACCCAGCTGAATATTTCTAGAGTGCCTACACTACTTTTGTAATGATATGTTGATTGTCTAAAATTATTTATTATTTCAAATCTATCGATCACGCCAAGATTTGGAAGGATGTGCGAAAGTTTGGATGGATGTTCGTTATAAATTCAAGCACAAACTACTGAACGTACTAGGTTAAATAAATAAAACTAAAGTTCTTTACTTTTTTTTAGATAGAGAGAACTCTTTATTAACAACGAAAATTACAAGCAAGGAATAGAAAAATTACAACTTTACTTTTTAACATTTTTAATGTAGCTAAGGCCACGGGTCACAGTTAGTTCATTAATAAAACTGATTCATACCTAAGTTTTTTACACCCTATGTATGCTTAAATGTCTAAAACTACGCAACGGATTTTGATGAGATTTTTTTAATAGATAGTGATTCAAGAGGAAGGTTTATACGTATAATAAAATCGAGCGAAGCCGGGCGGGTCGCTAGTATTATTCTAATTTATATAGGTATTCTATAGATACTTCGCTTCGCACGCGTTATTTCGATGGGAATTTATTTAATAGGATAAAAAGAAGTCAAAATAGTTGTAGTCAAAAATCAAAATTTCAACAAAATCTGTTCCGTAGTTTTGGCATGAAGAGATACCATCCAAACTTTCGAATTTAGAATATTAGTGTGATAAGAACCCTCGTAATCGGCCAGTGCTCGTACTTGCCCTCCTATATTTCTATTAGCTCCGCGAGGCATCTTTTGTTCGCTTGAATGGCGCGCCATGGGTCCCTTATTCCACCTATTTACGCATTCACTACATTGTTTTGAACAAAATAATAAGCTAGGTGTCGTCAGCAGAGATACATAGATCTATAAAGAGTTATTTGCAATTTTGTTTGGTATAGCCAATCTATTTAAAAAATTGAAAATTATTTCACTTTTCTTTGAAAATTTGCTGAAAATTATTTCACTTTTCTTTTCTATATTATTCTTTATTAAAAACAAATACTTTACAGTAATATAATGAAGCTCTGACTCCTAAGCTAGGGTTACCTTTGTGTCAGGAGTTAGTTCCATCCAATGTATAGAACAATTATTCTGTTTTAAATGAGTATAGACTAATTTAATTAATGAATAAAGAAAACACTTATCTGAAAAACATTTGTAAAGGGTCAATTGTCAACAAAATTGTGTCATATTTACCAAGAATTGGATAGTTTTTGAGGCGCAAACATCACCTAAAGTGGCGCCCCCACTTATTTATCATATAATTCCGTCAAACAAAGGAATTTTCAAAATTCACTCGTACAGTTTGTTAAACCTATCGTAAGCTGTTTTTTAATGCATCTGTAGTAGTTTTATTTTGTCTAGCTTAGGAAGAGATACGAAGTTGCCTTTGGTGGCCATTAAACTCTGTTTTCGTATCTCCTCCTAAAATAGACAAAATGAAACTGGGAACTAAACTAGCGCCACTACTTATTTCTTGACACCTTAATTGCTCACGACGCTTGTGGTTAGGTGAGCCTCTCCGGGTTGCACCAGCACCATAATGCTTTCACTGTCCAGTGAAAGCATTATACTCTAATATGTACTGTCTTTGCCCACGAAGCTTACGTGGTACTTGCACTGCTTGTAGTCACGGCGCGCCGCTGTGGTTGTCTGGACAGTGGAAGCGTTAATGTGTCATGTATCCTTTACAGCCTCGAGCTAGAAAGTAATTGTATAAGAAGTGAAAAGACGTATTTTGTTCGCAGTTTAGAAGCACTTTATTTTGGGTCTGGACGGAAGCGACGCGTGACCCGAAAGCTTGTAAGTATCTGGCGCAGCGCAACAGCACTGCCATACAGCGGGGCAATGCAACCAGCGTCTTATGTAGTCTGGTATTGATATGGGTCAGTTCAGCTAATTCTGAGTTGGAAGAGTTTCTAGCTAACTTGAAACACCAAACGTCCAATTACATATACTACTTTAAATTAGTTTTCTTTTTTTATTAATTATGCAGAACCATCAAAAAGGATCATTCAGCTCCAAACTAAGCAGAACTTTTATGGATTCAACGTGAAGATGATATAATATTTGTATATATTATTACAAGATATGCGAAGAAAGATATTTTTGTTTTAGATAGAAAACACCTAGAAGTATTATTTCTGGGAGTTTTCTATCTCGATCATACAAACATTTGTTATGAGGCGGGAATCGAACCCGCAACGTCCTGCGTCGGACGCAGACTTTCGACTCGCGCCACATCGATCGACACAAAGTTTTTCTATTATTTGATTCTAATTTCCTTTGTTAATAAAGAGACTTTATAATTACAATAATATTTCAAAAATAAAGTTTTGATTTCCCTTTCTGTTTCTTTTTTTGTCACTAATTGTGACAAAAACAGCAGCATACAGACAGCTTGTTAGTTAAGGAACTCGCAAACTTTTTTTTTCTGTATAAAACTTTATTTATAACGATAATTACAATCAAGGAATAGAAAAATATAAACTAGTAAGTATATACAATTGAAACCAATGAGCAAACTGCAGACGGTTGCAAACAGTCTAAAGGTATAGCTCAATTGATCCATGTCCGAAGCATCCTCAAGACACTGGCTGCATTATCACGCTGTATGACAATGCTGATGCGCTGAGCCAGATACTCACCAGCTCTCGAGTCACGTGACGCATCGACCAGACGCTCAGATATTTTTTTAAAAACCCGGTGAGCCTCGGTACCTAACGGACCTAGGGTCTCGACTACTAGGGGAGCAAATGCGTAAGTTTTGTCGAGACCTGCATACTCGCTTACTGTTCAAATCGATCGGCATCGTCTTTGCAAACAAAAGGTCCAAAGTGGAAATATTCGTAGTACCTATTCAGAAGTCATCATTTCCCCATTCCACGCTCAGCTGTGACCGATAATTTCTACAAATGTGTGTTTTTACTCAGAAGCCCGAATCCAAAGAGGCTGAACGATAATGTAAGGCTGAGTCCACACTTATCCCTTCGATGCGTAGACAAACTTGACTGTGTCAAATAGAGCTAAAAGTATATCTGGCGCTGTCTTCAATTGTTTTTTTTCTAACCGGGAAAAATATAACTTTTGCGCGTCTGGAATTCTGGATTCACAGACTCGATTAACGGGTTAGTTGAAACCTAGTAGTTATACCTACCGTTACCAGAACTACTAGATCTACATGCTATTTTTAAAATGAGTAATTATAGACGACCAATTTAGAGCAGTGGGGGAGGTTGCGGGTTCGGTTCCCGCCTTGGGCCAAATGTTTGTAGAGGTACGATCTGCAAATATTTGTTGCGGCGTTCTGGATGTTATGTATAATAAAATATATTTATTTATAGAATATTATTATAATGTATATCAGTCATCTAGTACCAGATATTATGATTCAGGATTATACAAAGTTTGTAGACGCGTTTTCGTCGGCCACCATAAAATAAATACTTGCTGTACATATGTATTATTAAAGTTTTTTTTCATGCTGCCCCATCCTACCGCCTATTACTTTAAGCCTACCTCAGGAGGTTACTAGCTCTCACGCGAGCACTCTGCTACAAATTTAGTAAACATATACTAAGCTTAACTACACCTGAATTTTGAAAGCCATGTCAGGCCCAAAACGCCTCTCCATCTACTAAGTATGTGTGGAATCCAAAAACTAAGCATTCATCTGAACAAACACCTACTAAGCCCAGAAGAGGTAAGATACATCACCCCGAAGTAAATCCTACAGTTCTTATCAGCTAAAAGGGTAAGTATCAAATGATTAACGCCGCATCTTCAAGGTTGAACACATAAAATGACGATCACAATAGGTCATAGGCGCAGTAAAACGAAAGCCTTGCTCAAAACAAAGTCTCCAAAATGAACCTATGAATTCTTGCCCAATTTGATTCTCTACCAGTGTGTACGGATCTTTTCAATGGCTTTTTGCACAAAGTGTCGATGCCGTGTAGCTTTCACAGTAATGCACTATTAATGTAGCTGAAGCAGTGATTGGACATTTGGGGTTGCGAGTGGTCACTGAAACCCTGTTTTCTCTTAGCATAACCGATACTAATTCATCATCAGCCAGCAGAACCATTACAATGTTCATAGGCTGGTGATAGGCCTCAAGTAATTAGTGCAGCTTGCAAAATCAAGCATAGCAGAAGCTACTCTTTCACAAATCTTCCTTCATTTGGAAAAAAGATGACAGTAACGACCAAGGTGGCGCAGCATTCGAAGGTCCGCCTACGACTCAGAAGGTTGCGGGTTTGATTCCCGCCTTGGGACAAATTGTAAGATCTGCAAATATATCAATCGTGTTTTCTATGTGTAAGTAATAAAAAATGTCTATACTTTTATTGTATTAAGTATATCATCGAAGTATGTATAGTCATCGATTACACATACAAGCATTACGATATAAGTAATAATACATACTACAAGCTCTGCTTGCTTGGGGCTAGATGTTGCTGTGTGGATGGTCTATGAAAAATAAAATTTACTTTCAATACATAAATGCTTTTTTCGCAATCTAACTTATTCATTTTGAACCATATAACACAGAACCTGGGTAGCTTGCCTCGATTTTATCAAGCTGATGAATCATGATCTTGATAAAATTGAGATGATTTTGTCCAATTTGTACTGCGTGTAAAAAGGTTGAAAAAGACGTAGCCTTCTTCGAAGCACAAAAACGTGTTTTCTTTATAAAAATAATGCATTTTCTACGGAGCGCATAAAGGTTGTATTTTCTAAAAATTCAATTTCCACGCTGTTCAAAGCAAAGCGGACTTTTCCCGTGAGTAGCAAAAATAATGGTATTTTTATTAAAGGCTGTACTCAAAACGCCCATTGAAGCGGGTCGTCTAATTAAGTAAAAATAAAAACGTTGCTGTTTCGGCGCGGCTAATCAAGAGTTGTGCTGACTGCGAGATCATGCTGTGGCATGGACTAATCACGATAGATGTGATACTCAAAACCACATTACACATTGCGTTTCCTTTTGAAGCCTAATCTATAACAAGTCACAATATTTATTGCTTCATTGCAAGGGTTCCGGTTGGTAGACGCAGTAACGAATTATTGACATCTTTCAATAGAACGTTTGTTCGGTGTAACAAGACTAATCATTATCAACTTATAATAGTCCACTGTTAGACATAGGCGTCCCCTATGAGTGCCATAGCATCGTTTTCAGCTTGCCGCATCCAGCGAGCTATCTTTCGAACACCGTCATCCCACCTGGCCGGAGCGTGCCCTACACTACGTTTGCCGAGCCTCGGTGTCCTATTAGCGGGCTTCCTATGCAGACCAAACGATACTGACCCATGGTCAAATATCATGACACAGGTTTGTGTATTTCCGAGTGGGACAAATTATGGAATAATCCGCGCACTATCAGCATGGGACCAAACATTGTCAAAGTAAATGTCCGACCGAACTACAGTTCGTATTGGTTCTAACGCAGAATGCGTTTTGCGTTACACTCACCACATTTTCGTGAATGAAAAGTATTAAATACTTTTAATTTCACATCTATGTTATATATCTGAGCTTTTTATTTTATCACTCTGGACCTGCCTGTGGGGAGGCTGTGTAATGGAGCATAATTAAAATGTTTGTAACATTACAAGAAGACTAGCTGGATCTGCTCGCTTTAGATAATAACGTAGAGAGCATTTTTACCTCTGAATTAGCAGATTATTTATGAGTTTAAATTTAAGAATAAAAGGATGCTATTTGAATAACAAATTTATATTTTAGTAAGAACAAGCTCAATGATATTTTCAAATATTAGAACTTCCTTACTGAGCAGAGATTCGTATTTTTTAGAATTTAATTAAAAAACAACCGTCACAAAGTAATTTCAGGCGTAAATAAGGCATAAACCAGTGATATAAATATGCAATCATTTGTCTTGTTTGTACAATCGAATAGTCATAGTCATTTGACGCGACAATATTCGCTTGGGTGGCTACACCTACGTCAATTTGGTGTCTTCCAGACTTTGAATATGTATTTTGTCAACGACGAAACTAGAACTAAGCGCGCTTCTTGAATAACTACCACTTAACGACCTCCTATTATTATGAAGTTTAATGGGTCTATAATAATTTGACATTCCAAAGCTTAAAGACATAACGTTGGTTACGTAATTCCACATCAACTGCAATTATAAATGACGACAGAATTAAAGTCTCATTAATTCCAAGGTGTTCATTACCTGAGTTAACCCTTTCCTTATCGGGGGCTCATAAGGCCATGAATATTTAAAGTAAGCCGATGGTTTTAATAAGGGTCTTACTTAACTCACTATCCTTTGAGGCGCGTATCATGGAACGATCGCCTTCTTCATTTTATGCAGATGCTATTGGTGTCTTCAGGAACGCAAGTGTGGTAATACCATACAATATCTAAAGGCAGCTGTACACGTTGGCCCACGGCGTTGGGGCAAGGCATTTGGCCATCGTGTGGAAGTTGCTGGTGTCCAACACTGGCCAAAAAATAGTGTCGTTTTTCCATGCATATTAGGTTCATTTTACGTACCGCAAACACATCAAACACATCTTCACTTACCTGAGATAGTGGCCAAACGCTCGACCATTTACAATAAAAAAAATAAAAAAATGTCCACACAATAACGTCCTATTCAGTTCGTTGTTCTATTCCGATGAATAGTCACCGTCCACCACATCTTCATTCGCGTAACTTAGTTTTAGTTAGGTACTCTTCCTTGTATGTTCCACGTACAGTTTAAGTAAACTGCGCGTATAACTTATAATATATACTTAATAAATTTTACGACATGGGTTATGTTTTTCATTATACATTTATAAAGCTGGTCTTTTGTCAGAGCCCCATATTGTGTTTATGGTTTAACAACACTAACAAAATATAAAAAAATCTGAACAAAAAATATTTTTATATATGTGGGACATGCAACTAAGTACATACATCATACAAAAACAAAGAAATAACAAAGAAATCAGAATTGAAATACTTCTCGTTTGAAATGGCTTACAATTTGATGAATGCCCGCTACTAGTCAGAATCCTATTCAGTCAAACACAAGCTAGCTATTACATATACTTGGTTCACCGAGTGGTTCTCAAGACTTCTCAAGCGTCGTGGAGAGCCATTGCCTCGCGATTACTCCACGACTTAGACGCCGCCGGGTGAAACGTTACCTAAACTTTAAACTTTTTAATGCTAGGGCTACATTAGTGGGATACGGCGAATATTCGTGGAATGTGACCGGATACATCGTGCCATCGCGTAGTATTCGGGCGAAGACGATGTAGTATCGGGGAGCTGTCGGTAAACTGTCACGGATTAAAGAGATTTGTCGCGACAATATTCGCTTGGGTGGCTACACCTACGTCAATTTAGTGTCTTCCAGACTTTGAAGCAAGACGGAAGTGCCTGTATTCGCAGCACGATGCATCGTGTCAACACGACACGAATCTTCGCCCGCTAATATATCCCCCGCACAACAATAAGCTAGATTTCTAATTGAAACTCCTTTGCTTCTGCGAATCCTTGTAATGATAACCTTATAAGGTTTTCATGTTCCAGATGTTTGCTTTTTAAATTTTAATAGACAAAGCTCAGGAGATTAATGTATTTTTATACAACCGATATGTGGCGTGGTAGGCGAACGTCCGCTTGCGACGCAAAGGTTGCGAGTTCGATTCCCGCCCTGGGACTAATGTTTTTACTATCTGCAAATATTTGTTCCAAGGTTCTGTCTTTTCTATGTATAATAAACATTACACAAAAAATCTGAAAAATAGCTTAGAATACTTTTTTTTTAAATCATTTATTTGTAAAGGGTTTGTTCAGTGATTTGAACATGCCACCCTTGTAAAGTATACACATGTTACAGAAAAAACACACAACAAAAAAGATGACAAAAACAACAATAAATTCTGCCCCTCCTTCCACTTAGATCCACAGTCTTGATCCACATGTAGATCCGAGGATACTTTTTTTTCCTCTTCAATCCACCTATGAGGGGATCTAAAATTACTATTTCTTTTCTATTCCACTTGAATCCACAATGAAGGGGATCTAAAAATATTTAATATATTTCTATGCCACTTCGATCCACAGTGGGATCTAGGTGGAAGGAGGGCTAAAAAAGAATAAAAAAAATATATTGTTCATTAAAAAATTCGCTCCTTGCCCGTGGTCCCGTTGACTGGACCACGGAAAAACTTTTTTTCCGTAGTCCAGTTAACTGTACCACGGAAGATTCTTTCATTCCGTGGTCCAGTTCATTGGATAACTGGACCACCGATAAAAAATATCTTCGCTGGTACAGTTAACTGGACCACTCATTTTGTGTGATTATGTGTAAGGAATTGCATAAGATAAGAACAAATGGACACTTATATCAAATTTGACACCTAATGTTAAAATTGACAGTTAATGTCAAAATGACAGCTAATTCGCTCGCCTTTCAGTGTGATGGTGGTTGCATTGCGTTGCAATACGACCCCACTCGTGCTGTCACACAAGTCTTTTTGAATAATACCTTTCCAAATTTTGACATTTAGTGTCACATTTAACGTTTGGTGACAAGTAGACGCACGTGAAATATATTTTCCGTGGTCCCGTTGACTGGACCACTTAAAATTTTATTTTTTCATTCCGTGGTCCAGTCAACGGGACCACCGAAAAAATAATTCTTCCGTGGTACAGTTGACTGGACCACCGAAAAAATATTTTTCCGTGGTCCAGTCAACGGGACCAGCTCAACTGGACCACGGGCAAGGAGCGAAAAAATTAAACATAAATCAAACAAAAAAATTTAATTATTAAAATTATAAATTACAAAAATAAACGTAAAGTTCTCTTCTCTTCACTTAAATGTAAACAACTTAATTGTTAAATAAAAATAAAAATAGATAAACGAAATTTTCACTGTTAAGTTTATCCTGACAAAGCTTAGATATATGAATAGACCAAAATACACAACTTTTAATTCCGTACTTGATAAACAGAAGTGTAATTTTGTATTAAAATTTTAAAATAAATAATAATTCTTCTGTTAAATAAAAATGAAAAAAAATCATTAATCAACAAAAATAAACAAAAAAAAATATTTTTACTTCACTTGTTCTAAGAAGTGTGCAACTGTGATTTCTCCTGATATTAACTGGTTTTGACATTCTAAAATAAAATTATCATTATCAATGTTTGATTTTTTTCTCTTATTTACAATATTTTCTTTTATGCGCAAAAAGTTATATTTTGCCTCCTGTTTTAATATGCATAAAAAATTTACTAAGTTACAATATTTTTTTCCCAATTTCTTGTTTAGTTTTCTATTAAAACCTTCGATACAGTTATTGGTACGATGCCGTTCTTTTGCGATTGCCCACATCTGTGTGAAAAATTTGCTTTTGAACCAAAACCTTTTCATATACTTTTGAAATTGTATGAGTTTTGGGCAATCATTTCTTGCGATTTCTGTACATATACATGGTGTAACAATATACATGTGCTAAGCGAAAAGCTGGGTATTTCTACCCCCCCGGGGAACAACTTTTGTTCAACGACTTTTCTAATTTCGATTGGTATCTCTGAAAAAACTAAAACAAAGTTTTCACATGGCCAGCTGATTTTTTACGAAGTGACAACCCTAAAATCTGCTGTTTCTTATACTTGCGACGATGACCTCAGTATGGTCACAGAATAGATGTAGAAAAGAGTGACAGATTCATATTCTTGAAATAGAAAAACGCCTACAGCATCATTGAGGCAAATTGTCGTAAGTCATGGCTAAAATCACATTTCAATTTGAAGGTTGAGTTACGTGTAGTTAAACATACGAACTAAACTACGCTAACACAGTTATGTCTTTTTCTAACTGTTTGTTCTTTCTTGTGTGTTGATCTAATCATAATAACCTACTGACTGAATACACATTGATGTCCACTACTGAAAAGAGCTGTGAATCTGGCGGGTATTGCCATAATCACTTGGCTGGGGATTGCTGATCAAAGAAACGGTATAAGTAATTCACACAATAAAAATGCTGCCTTTCATTTGGCGAAGCCCCTTGGTCGACTTTTACGACATCCGACATACGACGAGCTGAGTCGCAGGGGTCGGTTAACTTAATTAAAAACTTTACCAAATGACTCTTTCCGTCATTATGTAGTTTATCTGTCCGTTCTGTACCTACATTAATATTTGACACTTGTATTTCCACAAAGGAACGCGACTAAATTTTATTGGCTGTAGCACTATGCAAAACCATGGCAACCAGCCAACCGCCAATCATAGACAAGTTAGAGAACCATTCATTCATTCGCGACTAAATTTTATTGGCTGTAGCACTATGCAAAACCATGGCAACCAGCCAACCGCCAATCATAGACAAGTTAGAGAACCATTCATTCATTCGCGACTAAATTTTATTGGCTGTAGCACTATGCAAAACCATGGCAACCAGCCAACCGCCAATCATAGACAAGTTAGAGAACCATTCATTCATTCATTGACTGTCGGCATCTATCAACATGCGATACACCCAGTGATGCCAGATCTACCGATTTAGCAGTAGATCTACCTGCTTTTTTAGGCGTCTACCGATCTACTGATTTATTTCAAAAAATTAGTGAAACCTACCTGATTTTCCCGAGCGCCTTCTAAAATTTAGTGAAATCTACCTGATTTTCCCGAGCGCCTTCTAAAATTTTGTGAAATCTACCTGATGTCCCGAGCGCCTTCTAAAATTTCGCGAAATCTACCTGATTTTCCCGCGCCTATAGCTCCGTGACTAAATAACCACTTGGCGACCTTTTTTTTTTTTTTAGCTGCAATTGTCTGCAAAAATGCAAAGAATCGCTTCCTTTTTACGAAAGCACCTAAAAAAAAAAAAGGTCGCCAGCCAAAATGCGAGTCAAAATACTCGCGAAACACAAATACATATGGTACCTCTAGAATTTTCAGTCGTTAATTTCTACCTACTGATTTTTATTCCAATCTACTGATTTTTTACTGAACTTTCTACTGTTTTTTTCAAATTCCATCTGGCAACACTGGATACACCACATGTCGGTGCTGTATTTGCCAAGCGGGTCGAAATATTTTTTAATACGGGTTCCGTAATTTTTTTAATACCAAAATTTAAAGAAGTTCGTTTGTTTAAAATCATAAAATCAAAAAAAAAAAAGCTTATATCCGTTTTCTACGGGATTTTGTATTAGGTATACCAACTATCAGAATTCACGCAAAGTGTATTGTGTGTAGCAGGTAGGTACCTACATTGTGAAATACCTATGTAAAATAAGACCAGTACCTACCTACGTATTCATACAATTTTCTACCACATACCTATTATTTCACGACTGTGATCCTAATACCTCCTACACATGAGTAGCCAACTAGGGATTTATTAAAATTGAAAATGAACCCTAAAAATTATCCATCTTTTCGGCGAACGAAATCAAAAGAATGAATGATGAACTATTTTAGTGTGACCTTCGTCGCGGTGCCGCCGTGTAGTGCTATAATTACAATTTTTATCTTTCGTGCCTAAAAAACAAGTAACTAGGACTTAAGAATACCTTAAGGGTGTGGTGTATGCATCGGAGAGTGTCACAGAGATGAAGAGGCGTGTGTTGGAAGCGTGTGCTTACTTCCATAAAATGTGTGTTGTTTGGAAGAAGGGAGGCATATCGAACCTTACTTACATGCATAGGTATCGATACCTACGTCATGCATGTGTAACTTACTAACTAACTAACCTAACTAGTGCTAAAGTGAGTGAGACATGTTAATGCCTAAAAAGAAACCTACCTTGTGCTGAAGTGTGTGAATTGTCTGTGACTGTGTACCTACAAGTGACCTACCAAAACATACATAAATCCCTTCGTAAGAAGCCATCTAGACAGCTGACAAGCGAGAAAATATGAGGTTTGTAACTTGTACCTACACTTACAACTTTCCTAACTCAGCATTTTAAGATTTTCTCAACACTACCTAGGAACTTACATACTAGCATCTTATTATTATCACGAATTTATTAGCTCGTCTAGTAATCTCCCGCCATAGCTGAAATCTACGAAGATAAATACCTACCTACATACCTGCAAAGTTAGTAGGTAAGTACAGGTTGCGCGAATAGGGTTGTCACTTTATTTTGGCACTAGGAAATGAAAACTTTTTGTATGGGAAACTGAAAATAGGAATTTTTAATTATCTCCCCCCCACAACTGATCACCATGGGTTCCTGAAACCCCCCCCTTCGGCTTAGTAGGGGTAATATGTTATACCTTGTATATATCCATCCGTCAGCTAGATAAGATTCTGGTGTTAGTGGTAAGGAGGCACAGAGTGCAACTATTCGTTTTCCACGTTTTGTTTTCAAAAGTTTCATCTCTTTTCCATGTTTCCATATATTTTTAACAAAATGGTAATAGCAACCTTTTATTTCGGCACAAGGAAAGACTTCACTTATTGCTGTGATAGTTGCTTGTTCAAAATCTAAAGTGAATTTATTTGGTTTAAATAGAGGTACTTGGCTTTTAATCATTTCAAATAAAGTGAAATATGAATCCTTTTTTTTGTTCGTCATTAACGCAAATAATAGCGGAACGACATTATTTGTATCTGTAGTGCTATCTATATCAGAACATAATACATACAATTGTCCGAAGGGCGGAGGGCAACTCATAAATGTTCCGTCACAGAAAATGTGTTTCATTTTAGGTAGGATAGTTAAAGTTTCTGGCAAACAAAAGATTATTATACGATTATCGTTGCAGAAATAATCTGCAAGAACAAAATCCGACAAAGATGGTGGTATTTCAACTTCTGAAATGTTCGTAAAACATGTCTTATTAACATTCCATTTTTTGTTTCGTAATTTATATAACCCTGATTTAATAGAATCAAGTTTTGGTAAAGTGCAAACTAAATTTATCCCTTTGTCTTCGGCGTTTGTTAGACATTCTTGATAAATGCTGGGTATAGGACGACATTCTTCATTTATAACTTTTTCTCTTAGCTCGTGTAATATAATTTTTTTCTCGATCTCATTCTGGTTTTCAGTGCAGTGTGATACGTGTTTTGTTTGTTTAATAATGGCGCCATCCTGTAAATGTAATTAATAATAATAAACTATTTATTTCTCAAAACGAGTAGGTACGAGATAAGTATCAATGAGTGATATGACTTACTTTGAGATTCAATGTTCCATTGCATTTAAATTTTCTCCATTTTGAACATCGCCATATTACTGAACCATTTTTAAAACTCCTTTTTTTATGGTACTGATATCCAGAATGCAGCATAACCACTCCTCTGTTATTAATATATTTAATTTCATTCATTTTTAAGTTAATATATATGTATATTTTAATATTTTTATTAAAATAAATCAATTTTAAGACCAAATTGACAAAGACTGTGTCAATATGACAAGCAACTTCAAGTAGTAGCACTACAGATTGTCGTCGAGTAGAAAGAAGGATTGATCATTATTATGAGTATAAGAACTCATTAGATAAAATAGAAAAATGTAAAGATATAATATACCTACTTCCAACCGTTTTTATCTTCGAGCATTAAACCAGTGCTCGAAGGTTTTTATTACTGGGAATAAGAATTAGACGACCTCCGTGGCGCGGTGGACAAAGGTCCGCCTGCGTCGCAGGAGGTTGCGGGTTCGATTCCCGCCTCGGGACAAATGTGTGTACGATCTGCAGACATTTGTTCAGGGTGTTCTGGTCGTTTATATGTATAATAAAAAATATCTATCTATGTATTGTATTATATTATGTATATCAGTTATCTAGCACCCATAACACAAGCTCTGCTTAGCTTGGGGCTAGATAATGCTGTGTGAATTGTCCAGCATTATTTATTTATTATTTTAATTAGGGGGAAAAGTATCCAATGATCCACCAGTGGATTTAAGAGGAAACAAAAGTATCCAATGATCCACCAGTAGATTTAAGAGGAAACCAAAGTATCCAATGATCCACCAGTGGATTTAAGGGGAAACAAAAGTATCTAATGATCCACCAGTGGATTAGAGAGGAAAAAAAAGTATCCTCGGATCTATATGTGGATCAAGACTGTGGATCTAAGTGGAAGGAGGGAATTCTGCAGGTATGTACAATAGGAAAAAACATAAACATTAATCGCGTTCTTTAACTGCCAATTGATACAGCTTGTACAGTTTCCCAGCCTCCTCCGATAGAGGACTAGCTAAGAAGCTGTTACAGCCTTCAACCTGCCAAAAACAAGGATCCTTTTCAAATATCTGCTGGCGTAGACATTCATTCCGGGCACATTCCATGAGAATGTGATAAACATCAGACTACTTTTCCTCCCATAAAACAGTTTCCATGGGATAGAAAAAGCTTTTAAACATTTCCATAGAAACAATACGTGCAAAACCGTAGGCAGATACACGATAATTCGAAGTTTTGCGGTCACATGTTCAAAACAAGGCATGGTACTATGGATGTGAAATTTTATTACAAGCCTACTCGCACAATTAATGTCTACAACGCGCTTTCAGACTTTCACTTCATCATCATCATCATCATCAGCCTATCATCATCATCAGCCTATTATCATCATCAGCCTATTTTCATCATCAGCCTATTATCATCATCAGCCTAACATCATCATCAGCCTATAATCATCATCAGCCTATCCACTGCTGGACATAAAGCCTCCTGTAATGAGCGTCACTTGCAGCATCCAGCATCTGCCAGCAGTCTTTCGCAGATCGAGGGCGTCCTACACTACGTTTGCCAAGTCTACGCGAGCTATGTAAAGAGCTATAATCGGAGTTTCTCTGAACGATAGGATTCGTAATGAATACATCGGACAAAGAACTAAAGTTATCGCAATAGCAAGCTGAAATGGCAGTTGGCCGGCCATATCTCGCAAGAACCGACAACCGCTAGGGTAAACGTGTTCATGCCTTTCACGTAGTCGTATTTAATTGATATATTTTCTAATTAACGATCAACATCCTTGTTAAATCAGAAATACCTAAGACCACGCAATCTTATCAGTTTAATTAACGATTTCTTGATTAAGTTGTTTCACAGAAGAAATTAAAAACTGTTACTTAAATTACTTTCTCTTAACAACTTTAGTCCATTTCATATCATTTCGTCGCCAATCATGGAGAGGCCTATACTTTACCTGGTCTTTACGGTATTACTGCAAACTGCATGTAAATGTTTTGGCCTTGAGTGGGAGTTTGGAACCAACATGAGCGGCGCCGAAACAGTCGCAGATAAGGAAGGAATCATCCCTTCCTATATGAGAGAAAAACAAGTGGTTATTGGCGTAAGTATAACTATCCAACCACAAAAAACAGATGGTTTTTGAGGGTAGGAAACCTCCTCTTAATGGGACACTGGGAGTAAAGTATTTCGCAGAAGATTGCTTATTCTATTTAAAGAGATCTGTGGGTTCGATTCCCACAGGTTTCACGGGTTACATCTTGCGTGATTTTAAATGACTAATTTTTGGTGAAATCTGAAATGCCTGCAGTTCCCAGGTTTATCATTGGGAATCATAACATGGAAAAAAGAACAAAGTGAAACTATTGATTGCTTTTGCCTATGATTAGTTTGTTATTATTGTTTTTTTATTCTAATTTAGGTTAAGAAATGTATAGGCAATAAATGATTTTTCTATTCTATTCTATATTATTATATTTCAGAAACTTGCGTGTTTCAACGTAGTCTATGTCAAAGTTGATGTAGATGACATGCCCGCAGTTACATACAATATGGACATTGGCATTGTTATAATGAAGTTTGGGAAAGACCGTCGTAAAAAGAACATCAAATATAGAGTCGTAGCTACGGCAACCAAATCTGAAGGCAAAGGATGTAAGGGCAAGGGCGTTACTACCCCGAGTATGAATGAATTTTCGAATAGTCCCAACCCATATACACTCCCATATTTAACAGAGTCTCTAGAAGATTTATTGTCAAAGGATGACCCCCAAAATAATCCATTACCAAATGATGAATTCTCAAATGATCCACACCCAAATAATGAATTTACTAATGATGATTTCTCAAATAATGCACACCCAAATAATCAATTCACAGATCATAATCCACTTGATGTATTTAAAGATCTTCACCAAAATAATGAATACACAAATGATGCACACCCAAATGATGAATTCTCAAATTATCCACACCCAAATAATGAATTTACTAATGATGATTTCTCAAATAATGCACACCCAAATAATGACTTCACAATTGATGCACACCCAAATCATTTAGATCACCTCCCGCCATCTGAAATCTCAAATAATGCACACCCTAATAATGTATTCACAGATCATAATCACCTTGATGTATTTAAAGATATTCACGCATATACCGCATCCCCAAATGATGCATCCTCAGATAATGAATGGTGATGAAATTAAATAAATTAAAAAAAATAAACGATTTTTTATTTCTCGGGCTGAAAATAAATTTATTTGTTACCCGCGGATTTGCAGATGTTATTCGGGATAAAAAGTAGCTTATTTTTTTTAACCTTTTTGCGTGCTCCTACTGCTTGGTTCAACCTTCGTTTGAAGTCAGTATACAAAACTCTGACAACCAATTGCTCCAGTAGTTGTTAGTAAAAATTATATATATATATATATATATATAAAAAGTGCTTATTTCTACTTACCGTGGTCAATATAGTTAATCTTATTATTGTTAATCTAAGTCAAGTAAAAGAAAACATACCTAATGCTATTAAAAAACATTATGATGCACTATACAGTGCCGCGGAAAGACCCCGTCCAAAGGTGCATTATCGTCATTCTGACCAAATAATTGTTAAATGATGGATAAATAGTAAATACACAAATAAAACACAAAAAATTTAAGTCTAACCATATTTATCTCGGTCGTACATTTGTATATAAAGAAAGCCAAAAGGGGTAAGTAAGTAAGCGTTATATGTGTACTAAGCCAAAAGGGGTGATTCTTTTCTAAAAAAAAGTGAACCACGCAGTTCATTTGCGTGTTGGAAGAAGAAACTTTTATCATCAACAACAGGTAAACAGAGAATGTACCCCATTTTAGAAATATACTTTAACTAGAGGTACTTAGACTCCCATTTAGACAACGAGCGCATTTTACCAGAAATCTATCTTACTATTATAATAAACGGGAAAGTTTTTGTGAATGTTTATTACTACTTACTACTCTTTGTAACTATTTAAATGAAATTTGGTATGTAGTTAGAAAGTTGGTAGATAGATTAGAACCTATAGATATATTTAGAACCTATAGGACAAAGGCTTTTAAAATTTGAAAATTTTAACCTCTGAGGGGGTTAAGGTAAAGTTTGTACGGAAAAATTATTTCTTTGTTCGATTCATTCAAAACTCGGTTTAAATAAACTATGAAATGAATAATTAAACACGTATTTTTTTTAGACAATAACCCCTACAACTGTGCAATAAATTTCAGAATTTTGTACGAAAAAAAACTCAGGTTCGCGGGCGAAGCCGCGGGGCGCATCTAGTTTAAAATAAAATACTAACTCTGACGAAGTTTAGTCCCATTCAGATTGTGGGAAGATTATACTACCTACTAAAAATACTGACCCGCGTCCGTTTCAACCAGACTCGTTGGAAATTATCTGCGAAGTTTTATCTATTGGCAACAGTATCTGCCTCAGTGCAATAAAACTGCACGATGCAGATACTGCTGTCAGGTGTCGACGTTTAACTGTACGTGAGTTCCAATAACATAACCAAACTAGGGATTGCTCTGGGTTGTAAGTAAAAAATAATAAATGCGAAAGTTTGTAAGTATTGATGGATGGATAGATGGATGGATGGATAGATGATTGTTACTCTTTCACGCAAAAACTACTAAACGGATCTGGATGAAATTTGGCACAAAGATAGAATATAGTCTGGAATAACACATAGGCTATATTTTATCCCGGAATTCCCATGGAAACAAGAATTACCGCCGGTAAAACCGCGAGGCGCTACTAGTAATAAATAATGCTGGACAATTCACATAGCATCATCTAGCCCCAAGCTAAGCAGAGCTTGTATTATACTACTAGATGACTGATAAAGAGGTACTGGTTGAATTGTTGGTCTGATTCTGAATCATCTCACGGATGTTTTTGAAGTTTAATGCAAAATTTTATTTATTAATGACGACGCGCAAAGTCTAATTTTTTACGTATGTACAATATTTGAGAAGAGCGACATACATTGTTATAAATGAATTAGGCTTCTATTTGACTCCTTGAATTTTTAGATTTATTGTACTGTCTGACTTTTGAATGACTTTTGCTTTAAAATAAAAAACTAGTTCAGAACGTAGTCGTAGGATCTTTGACAAGTTCTTACGTCTTTAGCGTCTGATTTAGGTACATTTAAGATATTTGACAAGGCTGCTGATCGTCCAAATGAGAGGGATTTGAAGAGAACTCGTTATAACTTAAGTAAAAAAATAGTTTAGCTGTATAAACACATAAATGACTGTTTTACTGATAATCAAACGTATATTTAAAAAATAAGGACCTATACCTATGTCTAACGTCGCTGAGTTCAATTTCCTTACACTAAAACGACTCACACTTTGCTTCGAAATTTGAAATTTATTTTTCATTTATTTATTTTAAGAAAAATAGTGCTCGATTGATGCTTATAAAGGAACTAGGCACACGTTTGTTTTTTAAATGAACAATAATGGGTTCATTCAATCGTTCATTTAAGTGCTAGCTAGCCAGGATGGTATCTCCAGTGTTGCCAGCACTCACCGTGAAATTAATATAATCAGCTGACGTGACGAAATGCAAGCTTTTATTTTACAGTCTCCGCCATCATAACTTAAGGATTATGCTCCGGGTTTTACTGGTTTATTATAATCTTAAACCTTAGAAATAAGGGTAAGTTGGTTTTAAGGCATTTGGAACGCTGACTGCACAAAATATATTTTAGAAACTAATTGTGTTTCCCTACTTCGGTACATAAAAAGTTTGGCATGTTTTTAAAACCATAAAGTCATCGCCAACTTCAATTTAAAAGCATAAAATTATAATATCTTATATGTAGTCGTAGTAAACAAAAATACACATTATTAGAGCAATAAGAAGAACCTACTTCAATTGGATAGGTATTTGCTCGTGTCAGATAATAGTAAAAGGCATAGCATTCAGCCGAGCCAAAGGCTAGACAATGCTGAGGCAGGGGGCCCTTTTACCCTTCATAATGGCTTATTTCACATACATTTTAAATTTATTTCTGTGTTTTACTTTAATTTTTTTTTCGCTGTGTAAATTTTAGACAGTACATAATCTATAGTTCAATCTACATAATTCAAGGCACTCTGACGTCTGGTGACGGCAGATTTTTAGGAGCTTGTTGTTGTTATTGTAAGTACTAGCTGTAATTACTCGTTTTGTTAATATTCGGAGGAATCAAAAATAAATTTCGAAGCCTATAGGGGTAAAACAATCATTCGTTCCAATATTTTCAACCTTTATCTTGACACCTAATACTAAATCTAACCAACCTTTAATTTCCCAGTAACATAGTTTCTAATCTCGAACGCAGTGCGATTCGGAGTCACGCCGCAAAATTCAGCGAATTCAGCGCACAAAGCTGTTGTTACGTCAAATTCTCGACCCGGCTTTCATTTCCGGCCGCCAGAGGGGTAGCGCTTATATTTTTCACTCTAGACCTTTGCTAAGTTGGTGTAGATGTGAAAACTCGCCGGATAATTAAAGGTTTCATTAATTACTAGTTTATGTCCGCGCTTTCACACGCGTTTTATGGCAACGTTTAAAGATTTCACTATTAAAACTTTCTTAGTTTGACGAATTAATTATGAGTGTAAACGGTTTAGATACGAACCTGGTTTTTGTTCCGCATCCCTGCGTGCTCGTAGGGAACCTTATTTTTAAATCTCATACATTTCGATTTAGGAATTAAAAGTAGGTTCTATGATATTTCAAGTATAGACCTAAAATATTTATCTACCTTACCCCTTCCGTAGTTTTTGCGCGAAGAAGCAACAAGCATACATCCGTTGATCCAACAAACTTACGTGTGAAATGTGATGTTATAGAGTGAAGTGACATTGTGAAGCGGGACTTGATTGTGTGAATTGTGATTTGATAGTGTGATGCGAAATGTGATGTGATGTTATAATTCTTATTTAGAAGAGAAAAGCCTACTCAGCAGTGTAGGTACCTAATAGCGGACTAGAAATACTTTTTTAGTTTGGGTTTTTCCACAGCTGATTTCCCTTTTTTTATAAGTTTATACTGTCCCACTGCATTCCCTTATAAAAGAAACTATTTGACTAAAGCTGAATGACAAACTCAAACATCTTACGAAAATTCTCATAGAGTCCACAGGTGATCGGAAAGCTGGCGTCTATTTCGGTCAACGAATTAGCATTACCATTAAACGTGGCAATGCTGCCAGCATTCTCGGCCTTCTGGCGACTGCTTTGATTTTTACCTATTAGAATAAGTTCCTTATGATTTATAAATGAGTTCCACTTTAAATAAACTGATATTAATATTAGTTTATAGGTAATTGTCATAGTTAGAGTAAAATTTTCAACTATAACTTTTGGTTATTTTTGAGTTTCATATCTAATCGGTTTATTTTCCTACAGCTAATGCTGTTCAGATGATGCAATTAAATTGTTTTTGGACGCCATTAAATTTTCGCTCTGCGGGATGTAGATGTAGGATAAGTGGATTTTTGTAAAATAAAAGTTAATTATGAATACTAATGGCTCTTTTAACTCTCAAGAGTCAGGGTTTTAGCGCGAAAACTCATGTGTGAAGTTGAGGCGGTTTTTTTTGTTTTTTATACTTTTCTCTCCATCTCGGTCGAAAAAAAATCACTTTGCTCGTGTCAAAGTTTTGTTTTACAATATAGGTTATAAAACTATTTTTGTCACGATTCCAGATCATCATACTTCTTATTAATAATGGATAGATAAAAATATTTTAATTGCATCACTTTAAAAAAACCTGCATAATATTATTATAGAGAACTTATAGAGAGCAATGGAATTCAAAATTTAAAACGATCGTGAGAAGAGGTTTGGCGTATAGCATGTACATTCAAACTATTAATATTAAACACAAAATACTTCATCAAATATTAAATAATAAATTAATATGATATGTACATAATTTTTTTTATTTTTTAGAGATCTTTTCGAGTAAAAGCCACCTTCAGACGGTGCCGTTTCTGTCTATCCATTGCTATAGTTTCCAAGTCTTTTTCAGTTGTTTCTAAAACTTCGCTTCTGTTGGACGCCAAACAATTGGTAGTCCTGTTTTTCTTTTACAGCGTGGTCCTCGCCAAGTTGTTTTTACTGCTCATTCTTGCCACATGGTCAGTCCACTTCCACTTTAATTTTCAGCAATTCTGTAGAGCATCAATAATTTTGGTACTATTTCGAATGTTTCCATTTCTGAGTTAATCTATTTTTTGGTATTTTTCTTTTATGTATAGAATGTGCTTATGTGCTGGATTTTGCCAGTTGTAAATTTGTTAAAGATCCATGTTTAGCTAGCGTACGACACGATAGCAAAACAAGAGTCCAGAAAGAGACAAACATAACCCCTAATTTTTTAGGGTTCCGTACTCAAAGGGTAAAACGGGCCCTTACTTTGCTGTCCGTCCGTCTTTCTGTCCGTCTGTCACCAGGCTGTTTCTCGTTGGAAATTATCTGCGAAGTTTTATCTATTGGCAACAGTATCTGCCTCAGTGCAATAAAACTGCACGATGCAGATACTGCTGTCAGGTGTCGACGTTTAACTGTACGTGAGTTCCAATAACATAACTAAACTAGGGATTGCTCTGGGTTGTGAGTAATAAATAATCATACTATAATATCATAAATGCCAAAGTTTGTTAGTATTGATGGATGGATATATGGATGGATGGATAGATGTTTGTTACTCTTTCACGCAAAAACTACTAAACGGATCTGGATGAAATTTGGCAAAAAGATAGAATATAGTCTGGAATAACACATAGGCTATATTTTATCCCGGAATTCCCACGGGAACAAGAATTAACCCCGGTGAAACCGCGAGGCGCTACTAGTAATAAATAATACTGGACAATTCACGTAGCATCATCTAGCCCCAAGCTAAGCAGAGCTTGTATTATATAGTACTAGATGACTGATAAAGAGGTACTGGTTGAATTGTTGGTCTGATTCTGAATATTATCTCAGGAATGTTTTTGAAGTTTAATGCAAAATTTTATTTATTAATGACGACGCGCAAAATGTCTAATTTTTTACGTATTTACAATATTTGAGAAGAGCGACATACATTGTTATATGAATTAGGCTTCTATTTGACTCCTTGAATTTTTAGATTTATTGTACTGTCTGACTTTTGAATGACTTTTGCTTTTAACATAAAAAACTAGTTCAGAACGTCTTTAGCGTCTGATTTAGGTACATCTAAGATATTTAACAAGGCTGCTGATCGTCCAAATGAGAGGGATTTGAAGAGAACTCGTTATAACTTTAGTAAATAAAAAGTTTAGCTGTATTATACACATAAATGACTGTTTTACTGATAATCAAACTTATATTTAAAAAAATAAGGACCTATACCTCTATAATGGCTCTTTTAACTCTCAAGAGTCAGGGTTTTAGCGCGAAAACTCATTTGTGAAGTTGAGGCGGTTTTTTTTGTTTTTTATACTTTTCTCTCCATCTCGGTCGAAAAAAAATCACTTTGCTCGTGTCAAAGTTTTGTTTTACAATATAGGTTATAAACTATTTTTGTCACGATTCCAGATCATCATACTTCTTATTAATAATGGATAGATAAAAATATTTTAATTGCATCACTTTAAAAAAACCTGCATAATATTATTATAGAGAACTTATAGAGAGCAATGGAATTCAAAATTTAAAACGATCGTGAGAAGAGGTTTGGCGTATAGCATGTACATTCAAACTATTAATATTAAACACAAAATACTTCATCAAATATTAAATAATAAATTAATATGATATGTACATAATTTTTTTTATTTTTTAGAGATCTTTTCGAGTAAAAGCCACCTTCAGACGGTGCCGTTTCTGTCTATCCATTGCTATAGTTTCCAAGTCTTTTTCAGTTGTTTCTAAAACTTCGCTTCTGTTGGACGCCAAACAATTGGTAGTCCTGTTTTTCTTTTACAGCGTGGTCCTCGCCAAGTTGTTTTTACTGCTCATTCTTGCCACATGGTCAGTCCACTTCCACTTTAATTTTCAGCAATTCTGTAGAGCATCAATAATTTTGGTACTATTTCGAATGTTTCCATTTCTGAGTTAATCTATTTTTTGGTATTTTTCTTTTATGTATAGAATGTGCTTATGTGCTGGATTTTGCCAGTTGTAAATTTGTTAAAGATCCATGTTTAGCTAGCGTACGACACGATAGCAAAACAAGAGTCCAGAAAGAGACAAACATAACCCCTAATTTTTTAGGGTTCCGTACTCAAAGGGTAAAACGGGCCCTTACTTTGCTGTCCGTCCGTCTTTCTGTCCGTCTGTCACCAGGCTGTTTCAAATAAATCGTGATATTTCTTTTTGTACTATTTTTATTATTTTTTAATAAGATATAAGGTCTTTAAATGTTTTTCCTGAGTACAAATAAAGTGTTTATTCATTCATTCATTCATTCATTCTGTTGACGCTATAACAAAAAATACTAAAAATAGAAAAAATAAATATTTAATTAAGCTCCGTACAACACACACAATTTTCGGAACTCTTCGTGCGCGATCCCGACTCACACTTAGCCAGTTTTATTAAAATAATCTCCATTCAAGCAGCATTTCCTAAACTTTGGTTTCTGATGATGGGGATATAAGAGCATGAATTTAGGCAAGTCTCTCCTCTCACCTCAATCCCCATCCACCACAAATCAGCGTTTAAGCTAAGGTTAGGGACACACGGAGCTAATTGCTGACATGACGGACAGCGCACTCCGGGGACGCCATCCATTCCGGTAAGGCGTGTGACGTCACACACACCTTTGCACTTTCCTAAGTACTAGCTACGTTCACGTAAAATCTCTCTGGATGTCAGCCTCTCCCGAATCACTACATAGTATAAAACAAAGTCGCTTTCTCTGTCCCTATGTCCCTTTGTATGCTTAAATCATTAAAACTACGCAACGGATTTTGATGCGGTTTTTTTAATAGATAGAGTGATTCAAGAGGAAGGTTTATACGTATAATAAACCGTGCGAAGCCGGGGCGGGTCGCTAGTATTGAAATAAAACTCAAATTCAAGCATGTCCAAAGACGCGTTATTAAGATAGCTTTCAATAAAAATCACGCAAAAACTACTTATAGGATCGGACTGAAAATTGAATAAACATAGTTCTAGCCCTGGAATAAAACAGAAGCTACTTTTCATCCCAAAAATCAGTTCAGATTGAAATAGAATTGAAATGTTTCCATAGAAACAATGCGTGCGAAGCCGAGGGCATATTCTAGTAATATATAAGTGAGTTTTGTTATGCGAATAAACACAATAGCCAATAAAGTCAATACCTACTGTCTTACAAGCTCTAATTTAAATTTAAAGATTTTCGTTTTACCTATGATAAACGAAAGTCCCTATTTTCTTGCTCTACATCTATGACTTCATACAAGAATTGCATTTGATTGATAAGGTTTTAAATGTTCGATTCAAAACTCCAATTTATAGTCAAAAACTACGAACATTGACAAAACTGCAATTTAGTGACAAAAATCAGCTAGGAGGGCACTCTTGGACGTCAAGCTAATCGAGATGGATGTCCGTCAACACTGACCGATGGCTAGATGGAGTGCTGTAGAGCGCACGTATTCTGGACCTAACCAGACTTTATATTATAAGCATTTTTCATCTAACGGAAATAAAAATCAGAAGAAATATGATGATGCATAGCTAGCATAGATTTAAAAAATGAAACAGAGTTAATATAATGAGCTTGAAAGCGAAAACTACATTACGTAATTACAACTAGTATTTACACCTACATTATATAAAGTCCTAAAAATCCAAGCCGTCACTAGAATGCAAAGTTACAAAAACAGTGTTGCCAGAGGGTTTGTGGACATCATTTTTGTCTTTTTGTCGTTTTTTTTAATAATAATCGTTTAATTCGGACACTTAGAACAGTTATTGATCTTATTTATATTATTCTACGATCCAATATACATTAAAACTAACATACATTAAAAGTCTATTAACAACGAAAATAACAATCATGGAATTGAAAATATAAAAACTAGTATATACAATTGAAACAATTGAACTAACTGCAGACGGTTGCAATTAGTCTAAAGGTATCCATCAAAGGTAAATAATAATTATGTATGAATGTTTGCATGTCAATTTAACTAAAAGTTCTAGAGCGAATATTTCGTATTTTCCAAACTGACAAACGAAATCCAGTCTCACAGAATAAGTCCGGGGCCGCTGAACTAGTTGGAGCTTTGATAAAATGTCGAGTAGAGCTTTTGTAGCTAAGTTTTAATTGCATGTGATGGGAAATGACAGCCGGATGGGCCACTTGGGATCAAACTGGACATTCCAATTCTATTTGGTTCGAAATGTTAAGGTTTTTCAGGAAATTTAACAAGATGATTTAGTGGATTGTTTGGACTTATTTTTCAAACTGAAACTCCGAAATTATTTGGCATTTCAGCATTGATTACTCCAGTAGCGTATTTGTGCCTCAACTAATATGCTCCATTTTCCTCTAGTTGTGAGACTCCACCGTCAGCCACCAGCCGTCAGATTTTTTGATATTGGGCCATCGTGCTTCGGATCTCAGGTAGGTACTAAGTAGGTACCTACCACGGAGATGATATGTACCTACCAAAAGAAATATAGTACGTAACGAACATATTTTTTGATCCTAAAGGTGAAGATGTGACTATTCACGTATAATGAAAGATATGTTAGAAAAACCAATTCATTTGCCTTCAAGGCTCAGCAACCGTTGGTCGTGTGTAGTGGTATCCGATAATCTTATTAAAATAGACCCGTACGAAATACCGATTCGTATCCAAAATCATCCCAACGCTGAATGCAAGTTCGGGTAAACTCAATACACAGTTTCAATTTCCCCCCTAGCCCTACCCCGTAACCTTCGCAGAGTACAGCTCGGTAAAGGTACGCGTACATCAAGACTACAGACGACCTGACTGAACGGACTAACGAGACTAATTATTTTGTTTTTAAACCACATGCAGAAGATTTATATTGATAAATCTTTTTTTATTTTTCTTTTATTTTTCTTTTTATACAAATCTTCAATTTTAAAACGGCCTTTGCATTTCTAAAATGTCTATCTCATGTATTTGAATAGTAATTTTTAGACATTATAATTATGTAGATACATACATAAAGTTTTTCTATTAACGCCATAATATACATATGGTTTCAACTCCTATGGATTTATTGTTGGAAGCGCGGAAAATTCAATTGGAAGCGATAAGACTTTTTTTATATGGCTTTTGGCGGAATGGAACTACACAAATCACATACAAAATTGATAAATATACCACAATGTCCTATTGGTAATATCGTCAAAACTAACTCAGGGCTCTGATCTGATGGATCTGATCTTATATCACTAACGTAGTTAGTTCTAAACCTGCAGAGGTTCTATTGGCTCCTACAAAAACAGGTACTGAAAAAAAAATGATTGTCTATTTTTGAAATTCGTGCGTCCACTACATCTTGTGCCCAAGTGACCGCACACCTTTAATGTACAATACCTACCCGGTGGCCCTTTTGCATCTTTAAAGACCCTCAACTCCAAATTGAAAAAGAAACTACCGAGCATAAATTGAGACGAGATTTTACCTTTTTTCGTCGTAAAAGAACTTTTGTTGCACATTGGCTTCAAGTTTCTTAAATGAATTAGGAAAAAAACGACGGGACATCACGTACAAGGTAAAGTACAGTCATCGACGAAAATCATAAATAATATCAACTTATCAAATGAGCTTTTAGCTGCGTGTCAATAGTTGATTGATAGCGATAGTGAACGTCAAGTTTTAAACATTTTTAACTTAAAAATCTTGTATATTTAAATAGGATATATCTAATTATTTTAAATTATGTGTACACGTTTTTTAATGTTAATAACGTCAAACACTTTTGACGTTTACTATCGCTATCAATATCGTCGCAGAGCGGAATTCCCAATTCAGGCTTTTTAAATCCTATTTTTGAAAATTCGTAGTTTTTCATAGTTTTATATTTTCTGCTTTCGTTAATTTCCGAATAAAAGATGTGACAAATTCTTGTTTTTCATCAAATCTATTTTAATTTATTCAGTGGATAGCAACTAGTTTTGGTATCTATCTACTGACCTAAGCTAGCGTAGGTATAATAAATTATGCAAGTTAAAACTTCACTTAGAAATTTAAAACAGCTTTTCAGGCTAATTAAGAGGTATTTATTCTTTTTAATTATGTTTGATAAATAATGCTAATGGTATCCAGCCGTCTGGCAATTTAAATTTCTTTAGTTTTTGTACCGTTTTGTCTAGACTAAGAACGTGAATGAATTTACTACTTTTTAATGGACTCTACGTGAGAAATAAAAATCGTCATCACACTTATATCGAAAATGCGAAAGTTTGGATAAGGATGTTTGAAGCCGTTTCACGCCGAAACTGATGAATGAATTGGGCAGATTTTTATTATAATAGAGTTTTTTATTTGAAATTTCAGCCCGATCTGATCCCTCTAGGCCTAGAATAAATCAAGTAATAGGCATCCGCAAGTAATTAGCCCTAAACTTTTTTCGAACTTATTGTGTTTGAGACGCATATCCTGTGAAAAGCTTATTTTGCTTAACTTGAACTCAAACAGCCTTACCACAAAAAACAGAATCACGACTTAGACAAGTGTTTAACAGTTGTTTAGCAAAAGTTATCCTACAAAACCATGTTAAACAACTGTTAAACACGTGTCTAAGTCGTAAACTTTTTTTTTGTTGTAAGGCCCAACATGTTTTATTTCCATAAGAACTTCGGAGTCTTAGACTCGTCAAAAAATAATATACCTATAAATTTATTAAACTACGATAAATAGAAAAAGAGGTATCACTTCCATTTATGTTTACTTCAATCTTTTTTGAGGTAAAGAAGCGAACATTTGCATAGGTTGTTGGTTTTGGAGTTGGAGCAAAAGTCGTTCCAAGCTTTTTCATCATCTAGAAAATCTGACAGATAAAAAAAATCGAGAACCTAAGATTTAGTTACCTTTAGACTGTTTGCAACCGTCTGCAGTTAGCTCAATGATTTCTTTTTCATACTAGTTGTAATTTTTTCTTACTTGTTTGTAATTTTCGTTGTTAAAAACATACTTTTCTATTAGGATCTCTTTTCACGCAGTAGTTTTCTCGTATTCCGGGAATTGATAAAAATCCATTTTAAATATTGATCGCTAGCCATTTTCCGCACGAGTACCAGCGACAAAAACGCACAATTTGTAATTTATGTCCGAGGTTAAATATTCGAATTAGTTTACCAATGAAAGAGCAAAGCAATAGTTTTCCAATATAAAAGCAAGTTCACGTGTATTCCTGTTACATAAACTAAACTAGATACTGTTGCTAAACTTTTAGATTGGAATAATTTGGCCGTACATCGAACTCGGAACATTCCTGATAGTTTTCTAAACATGCAACGAAAGGACTAAGCGAAATCGCAATGAATTATACGACCTCTGTAGCGTAGTGGACGACTCGAAGGACCGTTTTATTTTAGTCAGCTATATTATAACTACGATCGCCCACGTCGACTTTGTTTGACATTTTCATGATATTTATATTTTCGCCTAACACTTTTTGAAATATTAGTAGCCTAAGTCACCAATTATTTTATCAGCTATCTTAATATAATATTTTATCATAAAATGTATTTTAAAATGTAACTTTTCCTCACATTTCTACACAGTAAAATACTTTTGTCTTGCTCGGATGGCTAAGTCGCGGAAATGACTGAAAACTTCAGTTTCAACTTTTTTAATTTCCGTCCGTCGATGTCGACGCGACTTGAGGTTGGCTCACAAACTGATCACTTCTCTTGTATTAAAGTTCTTTGAGATGCGTTTATTTTTGTATGAACGCAGGTGTTTGTTGTTTTTTTTAAATCCAGTAAGAAAAAGTAAGAAAAACCACTTATTATTTATTCCCACCTTTACAACATACTGGATTTCATCATATTACCTGGTCTACTAAATTGTACAATACAGTAATTATTGCCAAATATAAATAAAAGGAATCATAATTAGGGAATGAACATTCTCAATAAGGTCATATATTCATAGTTTGATGTTCGTAGGTTCTTCGACCCAAAAAGATCTGAGGTTGAGTTAATCAGTGATTTTACTATGTACTCATACGCGTCGCTAATGATGACTCACATATAGAGGTGAAAACAAGGACATTGCAACTGCAGAAGCTCTAGTAAATAAAAAGTCCAAAATGACACTGAAGAGTTGTATGCAAATCCCCGTTCACATTATTGATAAAAATACACAGATTATTTATTTACTGGCGCGTTCGTAAAGTCTATACTGAAGTTATAATGGTACTACTATCGATTCTGTAACTACAGCACTAAGTACATTTTTATATATTGCACTCTAAACTAAACAAAAATAAATGTACAGTACATAGTCACCGTGAAATATCGAGTAGCTTCAGCCACGTTGTTCTTAGAAACAATAACTCTCAGTCGGTTGACTCGCTTTGGTAGTGGTTAGACGAGCAACTTTTTATGCCACACGAGTTGTTGCCTTAAACTATATTTTCTGTAACAGCGTATATCTACTGGCACTGCTGAATAATGAAAGAAAGAAAGAAGAAGAAAGAAAGAGTCACTTTAGTCGAGAAACTGCTGCATATTTATTACCTATATACATACTTCTTAACCCATTTTTGACGACGGACGTGGCGCGGCGGGCGAAGAAGGTTGCGGGTTCCATTGCTGCCTTGAGACCAATGTTTGTTTGATCCGCAAAATTTTGTTCCGGGGTTCTAGGCGTTTTCTACTACAATTAAAAATATCTTTGTATGTATAAGTAGTCATCCAGTAAGTACCCATAACACAAGCTCTACTTAGCTTGGGGGTAGATGATGCTGTGTGGATTGTCCACAATTATTTATTTATATCTTATTGCCTGATGGAGGCTTTTACTACTCCATCAGAAACAATCTAGTTGACGAACCAATCAGCGTTTTTCGAATAGAATGAAAATAAATTGTTTCATCTTTAAAACAATTTATTTTATATGATAATGATAATATAGGTGATTTCATGTTTGGAAAGTAGTGTATTACTATATACTAAAGCTCAGATAATCCAAGCTTGCGCGATAACTTTTGTTGATAAATCAAAAAAAAATTAATAACCAATAACAAATTTATTAACAACGAAAATAACAATCAAGGAATAGAAAAAATTAAAACTAGTAAATACAATTGAAACCATTGAGCTAACTGCAGACGGTTGCAAACAGTCTAAAGGTAATCTGATCCTAAAATAAGTACACTGCGCAACCTAAACAATACCTACTAGGTTTTTGTTGTTAAATATTTACCTTAGTCTTATGGAAAGAAAAGTTGCCGAGCGATTAAAAATCGCCCGTCTACAAGCAACTTTAGTTACTGCGTCCGGGATGTACGATACGGGCACGCTTTCAATTGATTTCTAAAATATTGCTCCTGGTCGCCCTCGGATTATGTTTCACTACTATTTCTACTTGAACTTTGCTATTACATTTTGCGACTGATGTTATAAGATATTGCTTGTTATGGGGTAGGAAAAGGAGAAGCTAAGCCCCAGGAATGAATGAATATTTTTAATAAATTAATTAATTATTTAATTAATTTTGAATATTTCTTTTCCATTTCTCTATATATGTAGAAATATTGTAACTGCCACCGTCTATATTGTTCTTTTATATCCAGTCCATCCAAAGGTTGCCTGGAAGAGATCGCTACTAATAGCGATCTCTTAGCGATAAGGCCGCCCTTTATACTTAGTCTTAGTTTGTTGTATCCTATGTATTTTTTTTTTATTTGTGTGGTAGGTTTGAGTATAATAAAGTGTTTTCATTCATTCATTATTTGAAACTTCTACGATGATGTGGATGAAATCCGATAATTTGTAAATATGTCTTCACCAGATTACTAATAGATCGTTTATTTCTCAACATCGAGAACTTCTTAATATCTGCAGATCGTAAACGTTTTGTCTTGAGGCGGGAATTGAACCAACTCCTACGTCACAGGCGGACCTTCGCCGTCTGCACCTCAGATGTCGTCAATTATGTTAAATAAATAATTAATACTGGAAGAAATAAATAATACTGGAATACTTCAAACAAAACATTTCTGACAAACTGCTACACAGTTTGGCAGAAATGTTGTAAGGAAATGTACTGTTTTTTAGAAAAAAAAATAAAAAAAAAAAAAAAAAACTTGTATCTGCCCGCGGCTTTGTACAAGTCGTTTCTATGGTAAAGTTTCAAAGCTATTTCTATCCCCCTGGGAACTATTTATGGGACGAAAAAGTAGCCTTTCTTTTATTCCAAGGCTAGAATTCCAAAACGTCGTTTTGCTTGATCCTTTCCGTAGTTTTTGCGTGAAAGAGTCAACATCCATATTATTATTCCATACATCCATAAATACAAACTTTAAAATATAATATTGTGTGATTATGAATTGAGCCATTGGATCTGCCGAGAACGATCAAAAGTGGCCTATAATTATTTAAAAGGCTGCAAAGCTTTTAGGCAGCTATAACTGGTTCATATCCACTCCCGGTGGATAACAGTTAACCATCAATAATACGCGACAAACACATTGTAGGTACTTTATCTGTGCTACCCTTTGAGATCGTAAACAGGTTTATTGGCCCTAAATGCTGGCACAGCTAAGTTTTATTCTACAGGAAGAATTAACAGATAATGTTTAGTTTTTTTTTAGGATACAAACAGTTTTAGTTATAAAATTATAATTCAATAATAGGTAATACACAAACCAAGTGCAATTTAAAAATAATTTACAGTGAATACAAATATACAAACATTATATGTATAACAGTAAGTATAACATTTAATATACATATTATTATAATGTTGAAATGTACACAAACCAAGTGAACATTTAAAAATAATAATTACAGATCGTGTGAGAAACATAACGCTACAGATTCATAACTTCATAATATTAAACATGTGATAATAAACAATTGCAATTAATTTTACATTTTTAACTAGCGATTTCATTTGCGTGGACTTGCGTGTTGTTTGAATGCAAAGTCATCGCCAAAGTTCGGGTCTCCTTCTCTTTAAGTGTACTTAATTTTCGAGTTTCCCTCTGAATTTCGACGATTCGGTATTTTGACACGTCGTCGTCGCTAATTTCGAAAAAACTAAGTTTGACAAGTCATTGTTTTGAGTGAACATTATATTCGGCAAGCTTTATTTCTCCAGAAAATTTTAGAACACGTTTCAATGTTACACATATAATACACATGCATAGGAAATATTAAATCTTTAATAAACATGAAAGTTTGTATGAATGTATAGATGTATGGATGTATAGATGAATGAATGAATGAATGTTTATTCCTCTTTCACGCAAAAACTACTAAACGGATCGAGCTGGACACCCCTTTGGAAATTGTTGATTTTGTAGCTGCAAGATAATGGAAATTAATAAGTCAAATGTGAAATATATAAGGGACTACAAGATTACAAAACTACCCGCTAAACTTTTTTTTTCATACGCGTATTTTAGTAAAAGGCGGCTCTTGCAAGAAAACCTCTACATCTTACCTTCTGCTTTACTTTATATGTTTGCTGTGCTATTTTACAGTTTTACCTGACTATTCCGAGAGGTCAGACCTGCGTGAGTGAATAGTCACCAAACATACAGGGTGTTTGGTAGTAACTGGTACTAAACTAAAACTGTAAATGTATCACTAGGGGAAAAGGGCTTCCTGTACCTTATCCAGTGCTGGAGTTTATTAGAGATGTGTGAATTCTGTAGGGATTTAATACTCACTTTAAAAGTTTTATTGAAAAAAAACATATTTAGAACCAGCACCGCCCCGCAGTTCAATTCCCGTTCCCGTGGGAATTCCGCGATAAAATATGTGTTATTCCAGACTATAATCTATCTCGTGCCAAATTTCATCCAGACCCGTTCAGTAGTTTTTGCGTGAAAGAATAACAAATATCCATATTTTCAAACTTTCGCGTTTATAATAATAATAATAGGATTTTAGTGCTTACGCTTTTCGAAGAAGGTACCTAGGTTCTGTCCCGCTCTATGAACGCGAAATACTATCTCTATCTTCTTTACACTAATGACTACAACGTGCCCTTCTGAGCATTTCACTTGAAGGAAGATAATGTATTTCATTCATAAGAAAGAAATAGCTACTATCTTCTGATCGTTGCTTCGTACTTGGTGTTCTTAGATAAAATTTAGCCTCTCCTCATCTTAAATAGGATATTAATTTTACTTTTAATCAGGCTTACAAAATAAGCACATAGATAAGTCAAATATTTCCTTTAGAAAATTATCCAAATAATAGAAGAAATAAGCCTAGGTGTTGATTGATTTTGTCTTCGTTTGACCTACTGCAGATAATTATGTTTACCTAATTGTTCTGGGTGTTTCATATAGAGGTACAATATTATATCTGTTATCTAGAAACAATAAAACAAACTCAATTTAGCTTGATTATACATGATGCTGTGTAAATTATATAGTATTATTTGTTTATTAATTTAAGAAGTACGTTTTTGAAGCAAGTACCTTCGAGACCTCTTGCAAATCCATTAGAAACAAGATTTTGTGGCGTAATCTCCGAAATTCTGTACAAAAACGCTTTGTGATAAAGTGCCTCGCATTTCAAAGCAAAAGTACAGAGAAATTGTTCTGTAACATCAATCTAAAGGACCCTCGGTTCATACAAAGGGAGTTTGTGTCGTACTGACTGAATATAATCTGTGCCCTTAAAGGGGATATGACTTCAAAGCTAGAAGTCAGATCTTTGTAGATTTAATGGGTTGCGTGATAAACTACTGCGTATTTTATTGTTTGCTTTTTATCTTTTTATAAACTAGGTGCGCTCCGCAGCTTCAGATGCGTTAAACTTGATAAAAAGTATCCTGTCTTATTCCTATCCTGTCTTACTCCAAGTCTAGAACAACGCTTTTTCAAAATTTACCGATCGGTTCATTAGTTTTGGCTCCGCGAATCCTGTGAAGATTCCAGGAAGATTCTGCACTTCTGGACGAAGTTAGACTGGCTATGCTAGGATAATGGACCAAACTGGGTGCAAATGCGGAAACAAGAGTACTTCAACCTAAACCTAATAGTTTTGGCGTAAAGAGGTAACAAAAATCCATCCATTCACATATAATTTAGAAAACCCGTGTGACTCCGCGGTCAAAAGCTAAGTAATAATAAACCCAAAAACCATGCGATGTAGAAATGTAGCTGAAAGTTTGCCAAATATTCGTATTATAGAGGTACATACCAAATTCACACGTCGAAACCATTCATTACTTTTGAATTTATTTATCACAAATTTAAAACAAAATATAGACTACAAAAAGCCTATAAATCTTCCGGGAACATGTTAAATTAGCTTTTTTCATATTTATTGGACGAGTTCGGCTTATTGAAAGAGTTTTACGTAGAGATAACAAAAACAAACTTTTTAGATTAAATTCATTTGATGAAACATTACATAAATATACCTACGTTTTTGTGAAGTTGGGAATTACAAAAGTTATTTTTTTTTGTCAATCTCTTTTTTATTATTTTTTCATGCATATGCACACTAATCTGAGCAATAAATACATGATTCTCAACTCTTAATTTTTAATTGCAAGTCCGCCTGTGATTTAGAAGGTTGTAGGTTCCATTCCCGCCTCGGGACAAATGTATACGATCTGCAATTATTAATTCCGGGATTCCGGGTTTTTTATGTACAATAAAAATACCCATATAATGTAATGTATTAAGTGTATCAGTCATCTAGTACCGATAACACATCTCTGCTTAGCTTGGGGCTAGAAGATGCTGTATGTTGTCTAGAATTATTTAAGATCATTTATTTAAGGTCACTTGCACTTGCTTAAAAAAGTATAAACCAGGTAAAAGTAAGTTATTTACAAATGTGGTATGCACAGGTGTATAAAAGCTATCATTTTACATTCAAAGTTGTCATGTTTTTACCCAAAACAAGTGGTCAGAGTGCGGATAAATTAACTGCGCGCGTACTCGTATTGATGGAAAATAGCCCATCAAATAAATACAGTTTATTGCGCAGTTTCATTTTATTGCGAACTAATGTAAGCTCCTGACTTTAGAGGCGTTTTTTCAAGAATCAAAAGCTATCAAATAAAAACCTGCCAAGTGCGAGTCACTCGTGCACGAATGGTTCCGTACCATCATCATCACTACATAGTATAAAACAAAGTCGCTTTCTCTGTCACTATGTCCCTATGTATGCTTAAATCTTTAAAACTAAGCAACGGATTTTGATGCGGGTTTTTTAATAGATATAGTGATTCAAGAGGTAGGTTTATACGTATAATAAAACCGTGCGTTGCCGAGGCGGGTCGCTAGTTCTATATAAAACGATTAAAAAATCTTGTGTTTGGGATTTGTATAATTTTATTCTGTTTTTGGTTACTTATTTCTTGTTACAGCGGCAAAAGAAATACATCATCTGTGAAAAACTTCAAACGTCTATTACGGTTCATGAGATGACCTGGTGATGTGGACAGATAATTGGTCAGCCCGGGGTTTCTTAGTAAAAGGGTCCCATTATACCCGTTGGATATTGAACTCTAAAAAGCTATATCATAAGAGATTATATTACACTAGGAAGTTTTCCTTGGGGAAATTGGTGTAATCCGCGCATTTTATTGAAGTCTTATCCATTGATCATAGTTAAATAAAACCTACTACGCAATTTTTTTAATTTTTTTACTTTAGTTGGCTACTTTGGCTAGCGAGTGCCGTTCTGGGTGAAGTTCACGTGTTGAAGTACCGCCCGCCAAAGTAGATTTTTTTAGGGGTTTTATTAATGATCAATCTTTGCTTCTGGTCGATGCGATAAGTACCTGGCGCAGAGAATCAGCATTGCCACACAGCGTAGTATTATACTGGCTTCCAACTGGTACCTCTAGACTATTTGCAACCGTCTGCAGTTAGCCAAATTTTTCAAATGTATATAAGTACTAGTTTTTATTTGTTTCTATTGTTTGATTGTAATTTCTTAGAAGATCGGTCAGTCGGTGAATTCATCAGTATTATTTATTTTTTATTATTTTCAGTAGGTATTTTGTATTGTAACATACATTCAAACTTTCGTCTTTTTTTTAAGGCGAAGAGTGATTTCATTTTTAGCGAATGCATTGGACAATTTTGGTGGCAGGCTGCTCGGTAAAATATGATGATTTTGTGGACTGTATAAAATACAAAGGGATTTTTATAAATCCATGACTGAACATTGTACAGTGAAACTTAGTTGAGTAATTCTGTAATTCTTTATTGTACCTACATTGCACACAAGCATGAATATAAATGATTCACACATAGGTATATATGTACAACATAGCACATACAATGTCTTATAATGTAAACGGGCGAGCTCAACCCTAAAAAGAGACCTTAGAATTCTAGAGGATAAAAATGTTTAGGACGAGTTTTGCTCCCACTCGAAAACTAACAACCTAACAAGTAAAAAGTTTCTTGTTCACGTCTTTACCTTTGATTTAATGAACAAAAATTACCTAGTACCTAGTTAACCCTATTTCCTAGTTTTAATATACATTAAATATATAAAGGTTCCTTCGTAAGGTCTCACGGAAATAAAGCACATTGAATTTGAGTTCGGGTTTGAGATTTAAATAAGCTAACCGAACTTGAGTAGATATGTTTTGAAGGAATCCTTGTGGCATTCTCGGACGATTTTGAATGGAAGATGAATTGAGAAACTGTCTTAAGATTATATTATATTGATTAGAATACTAACTACTCTTATCGATCACGTATCTGTGAATATTCTTCAGTTTTCTATATTTATAATTAAATTAACATTTTGAAGTATTTCTAAAGTTTCTCACTGTTTTGGTTTGTTTTGTTTCTCACTGTATATTATGTAGCTATGTATCGCGCCATTTCTTAGTGTGCTGATCTATCAGAATAAATGTCATTCATTCTTAGGCTTTGGCCACCATCCACCGCTCCCAGTCTAGAAAACCACATCATGTACACAGCTAAGGGCAGTCATAAATCGCGTGTATCCCTTTTTGTCAAGGATGTATTTAGGTTCCTCCATGATTTATCATTTCATTCGCTGGCCGTCCCTTTTTGGGTTGAATGTGGATGTCGGCGCGGGATGCGATAATTCTGTGTGCTGATATGATTTTATATCGGTTAATATTTATTGAAGCTAATAGACAGACACCCTTTGTGTTTGAACCTTTTTGGATCATTTGTGTTAAACCTTTTTGGATCCGTAGAAAAGCATCATTTTATCGAACACAAAAACTAAAGTAAACCAATTGGTCTTTAGGTAAATTTAAGTTGGCCCTTTTTATCGATTGAAAACAAACGGAGAGCATCATTAAAAAAATAAAATTAATTAATTCAGTTTGTGTGTCATCTAAATCGGGATAACTGACTTATTACAATTCTGGACGGAACTTGTTTTTATCCTATCGGACCCTAACGCTGACCGATTTCATGAAATTATAAATCAGTAACTTTATTTTCTTAGGCTTACAAAGTAAGCACGTAGACAAATCAAATTTAAAGATATAAATAATCAAAATAATAATAAATAAGTTGTTATATGTATGTATAATAAAATAAATAAAATAAAATAAGCCTTTATTGCTGTTTTAAATTACAAGCTAAGTACCTACAATAAATTTTAAATTATACACTATCGGTAACATCCACAGCTTGTCCTTCGACATAGTGTAGGGTTCGTTTTCAAAGGAGGCTTCAAACTCGATAGTAAGTCGACCTTATTTACGAAATAATCTGTCATTTTTGAATTTGAATAAAGTAGGAAAGAAAAATAGAAAAAGAATGACAAGAAAGAAAACATGAAAAACGGGACTTGACTGAAGACACTGGAAGAAGTTGGTCGATTTGATTTTGTGGAAGGCTAACGATTTGAATACATGGAGATCGTCCTTGAATTTTATAATATCCCGGAGTACCGATAATAAAGTGTACACGCAGTGATTTCTCTTCCAGGGGGTTAAAAACTCTGAGGCCACCTCAAGCGGTCCGCTAGAGACCAGCTATCCCTTTTAGTGACTGCGGAATTCTATTTGCCAGTGCCTCCTGATTCGGCGCACAAGAAGTATCCACAGTAACGTACCTATAACTTAAATCTTTCCATTTTTCACATGTCGTGCATACTCCGGGAGCGGGGGTCAACGCTCCCATAACCGTGAGTGACGACGACCGCTGACTGGGTCCTGGCGGAGTGCGGTTCGAACAACCGCTTCGTGCCACGGCAGTCGGGCGGAGCGAAGACGGCGAGGTGAAGGGTTGCATGTAAACCGCACCGCATTGCGGCGACGCCGACGGTGACGGAGTGCGGTTCGAACAACCGCTTCGTGCCGCAGCGGCGACGGGCGGGGCGAAGACGGCGCGGTGAACGGATTACATGAAAACCGCACCGCATTGCGGCGACGCCGACGATGAAGCAGTGCTGAGACCATCCCTTTTCGTCTTCGAGGAGGCGGCCTAGAAGACGCAAACTTCCTCAAGCTAACGCGCTCAAGACTTATACATAAGGTCGTTTTGTTTTTCTTTATTCGCCTTAAGCTTAAGATTTTCTCCATTCCACACGTGCTCTAACAAAAAGAAAAGGGCGCTTGTTTTCTTTTCCTTCTCGTAGGTTTAGGCTCTTTCTAATTCTCACGTTTTTAAAAATACTAGTTAGGAAGTCTTTTTATTTTACCTCGATAGGCTTGAATAGGCATAGGCATTATTAGGGAGTCATAGGTAGATTGAAAATTCATTCTTTTACTTTACCTCGATAGGCTAGAGTAGGCAGAGGAGTTATTAGGGAGCTATAGCTAGATTGGAAATTAGCATATACAGGTAGCAGTATAGGTAATAGTATTGACTGATAATGTCAAGAAAGATTGACGTAGGCATCTTGGTATCTATACCATAGACATTAGGACTGCTCCAAAACGCTCTGTCTATAGGCTAGGGCTCAAATGATAGTTTCTCTCTTAAGGACCGTTATACACGAGTTCCCTATCCATTCTTACCTTAAGGGTTGCATTACGCTCTGCCTATAGGCTAGGGCTCAAATGATCTAGTATCTCTCTTAAGGACCGTTACATACGAGTTCCAAATACTATACCCAAATATACTAAGGGTTCTATATTTGTCTCTGGTAACTGAAAACAATAGTCAGGTAGTACCTTAAGGTCTGTTTCATACGAGGCTCACCTTTATTCTCTATGGGTGGCTCTATGACAGATTCAAAAGCTTAAGGGTACCTCTCTATTATAAGGGTCATCCAACGTATAGGGATACACTTAACTTCTTAGGGTTGCTCTACAACCGAGGATTAATTCTGTAATATCCTTATTCTCACTTTAGTTAGGATACTCTGTAATAACCTTAATTTCTCTATAGTTAGGATACTCTGTAATATATAAAACGTGGTTGTTTGTAATATACTCTTGTCACAATATACTCTCTCTTTCATTTCGTGACAATAGGCCTCCTCTAAAGTTTTCCAAATCTCTCTACGTTAATGTATGTAATGTATTAAATGTATCAGTTATTTAGTACCAATAACACAAGCTTTGAGTAGCTTACTTTGGGGCTAGATGGTGATGTGTGGATTGTCCAGTATATTTATTTTTTATTTAATATTCTCTTCACTCCAACTAATAACGTTTTTACAACACAACGAGACACACAAACAAACAGCTATACGTGCAATAGTGAAGACGTATCAGTCAGACATGCATTACAGATATCGACAGGTACTCAGTTATTAATAGTGATTTACGCCGCACTAATCCCATTGAGATGACGCAGCATTGCCCTGACTACATCGATCCCTCACCTATGATATAGGAACCTACTTAGATAACTACGGGTCTAGACAGACGGACTGCAATTCAACTGCAATCCGACTGCCAAATGGCAGTTCAGATGCAGTTGGAATGCAGTTGGCTCGACTGCAATCAAACTGCACGTCGACGGGCAGTTGGCGTGCAGTTGGATTGCAGTCTGAGTGCAGTTACAACGACTAAGGGTCTAGACAGACGGACTGCAATTCAACTGCAATCCGACTGCCAAATGGCAGTTCAGATGCAGTTGGAATGCAGTTAGCTCGACTGCAATCAAACTGCACGTCGACGGGCAGTTGGCGTGCAGTTGGATTGCAGTCTGAGTGCAGTTAGTCGTTGTAACTGCACTCAGACTGCAATCCAACTGCACGCCAACTGCCCGTCGACGTGCAGTTTGATTGCAGTCGAGCTAACTGCATTCCAACTGCATCTGAACTGCCATTTGGCAGTCGGATTGCAGTTGAATTGCAGTCCGTCTGTCTAGACCCTAACTGCACTCAGACTGCAATCCAACTGCACGCCAACTGCCCGTCGACGTGCAGTTTGATTGCAGTCGAGCCAACTGCATTCCAACTGCATCTGAACTGCCATTTGGCAGTCGGATTGCAGTTGAATTGCAGTCCGTCTGTCTAGACCCTACGTGGATTAGTTACTAATATTATAAATGTGAAAGTTTGTATGTACAGATGTACATATGCTGCTGTATAAGAGTCCGTACACACGGCGCGTTGCGTTGCGTTGCGTCGTCGCAACGCAAATATTTTGACGCATACCCGGCCACACAGGCGCTGCGCCATCGCAGCGTTACTACGATGCAGCCTTAACGTTCCGTGTGTACGGACTCTTAGAGTCCGTACACACGGCGCGTTGCGTCAGCGTTGCGTCGACGCAGCGATACCGCTGCGTTGTTTTACATACAAATAACCAAGATGTTCACACGGCGCGCTGCGTCGTCGCAACGCACACATGACGGACAGCAGCCCCCGAGACGTAGCGGGAAGGGGTGTGCGTCGCCGCTGCGCCGACGGAACGTTAAGGGCTCCCACACAAAACTGCGATTTGGTGCGATGCGATGCGATGTGATGCGATGTCACACGAACTTGATTTGCGAATTTCTGCGATGCGAATTTGTGCGGCGAACCGTTTTGTAGGGTAACCATACCTTCAAGTTTAGTCAGCCGTATTGGACGTGTTTTTAGGAAGCGTAAGATGGATCCCAAAAAGATAATTGAACCGATTTAAGCAAAAATGATCCAACCCACACAAACCTCATTTCGAGATAATGGATATTTAAATTTGTGACGGTATTTATCTAGCTTTGTAATACAAAATGTTGTTATTTTAATTTAATTTAATGCTATGTTAACTCAACTTTTTTGCTATAAATAATATAAAGAATAAATTGTAATAGTTAAGTAGATAATTGGGAAAACTTGCGCCTGGATCATTATTACAAAATTAATTTTGTATGGAAAGAGCTATGTAGGGTGCAAAAATTAAAATGCAAAAATAATTCAAAATGTGATAAAAATTAGTAATCATTTTTGTGTTTTAAAAGACAAAACAAACAAAATTGGCCCTACTCCACGTCCAAATCAGAATAAGGTTCATCACATAAACCATCTACATCGTCTATTATTGCAGCTTCCCTTCGGTTTCTTAAATTAATCAATGCAATCATCTGGTATCTAACATCAAATCTGCTGGCCCTGTACTTATTTTATTTTATTTATTTATTTTTCGTTAAAGAACGAAACACACAGAAGCCGGAGGCGTGGCGGAGGCGAAGGCGTGCGAGTTGTATTCTATGGAATCCTATGAAAGCCTACACACACACCGCAGGCCGTGGCGAACGCGGTGCCATAGGAAAAACCGGCACGCATTCGCCTCCGCCACGCCTCCGGCTTCTGTGTGTTTTGAACTTTATGGTTTATTTCGTTTACGTACTTAGATGGAATAGCAATTTCAAATATTAACTTGTCAAAGCTTAACTTGTTTTATATCATCATCATCATAATCAACCTATATTAGTCCACTGCTGGACATAGGCCTCCCTTAATGAGCGCCATAGCTCCCTGTCTTCAGCTTGACGCATCCAGCATCTGCCAGCAGTCTTTCGCAGATCGTCATCCCACCTGGCCGGAGGGGTCCTATACTACCTTTGCCTAGTCTCGGTCTCCACTCAAGAACACGTTTACCCCAACGATTGTCGGTTCTTCGCGAGATATAGCCGGCCCACTGCCACCACTTCAGCTTGCTTATTATTTGAGCTATGTCGATAACTTTGGTTCTCTTTCGGATGTATTCTTTACGAATCCTATCCTTCAGAGAAACTCCGAGCATAGCTCTTTCTATAGCTTTCTGAGCTCTTTGAACTGATGGACCAGCTTAATATTATAGTTTGAATCATTGTAGCAAAATAGAACGGTTATATGTTAGGGTAACCAAAGCAACACAAAAATGATTCAAGTGGCATGAAACACTTATACATTTTAAAAAATGGTCTTCGACATGACAGTTGTGGGTTGGATCATATGGATTTCCCACATTTGTGAACATAGAGGTGTGAGTCTTTGATATGTTAAAATATACCTTATACTGATTACATAGGTTAAAAAAACTCGAAATTGACTAGGCTGTGGGTTGGATCATTTTCGCATAAATCGGTCCAATTGCACTGCTGTTATTGTTAAATAGATATAAAAGAAAAAGAAGATTCTGGATTCATCCATTTAATACTATTATGAACACTGAAGGGAACTATTTTACTCGAAATTACTATGAGTTGAGAACTGAAGCAGTTTTTTTTACAACACAAAGAAGGCGGCTCAGGCGCCGCACATCTTTCGCTAAAGTTGTCTCAGAGCGGACTTAAAGGGGGGTCACCAAGTATGACGTAATATGACAGGAATGCGCGATGCAAATGAGATCTGACGTTATCGTGCGAGCTCGCAGATATTTGCGATGCGATGCGAGCTCGCAGTTTTGTGTTTGAGCCCTAAGGCTGCATCGTAGTAACGCTGCGATGGCGCAGCGCCTGTGTGGCCGGGTATGCGTCAAAATATTTGCGTTGCGACGACGCAACGCAACGCAACGCGCCGTGTGTACGGACTCTTACGGGTACTGATATACTTAATACAATACATTACATAGATATATTTTTTGTTAGATATAGGTATATTTTTTACTTAGGTACTTAGTAAAAACCCAGTTACGATGTTCCATACATCTCTTTGTTACTCTGTAGCGCAAAAAATACAAATCGGATCGGGGTGAAATTTTGAATAGAACAGTTGTAACCTCCAAAAAACAGCTATAATTTGATATCCCATATATCAGTTTCCATTAGGAAACTGGGATAGAAATAGGCCTTGATACGTTTCTATAGAAACAACGCGCGCGAAGCCGCGGGCAGATACTATAAAGTGATACCTAGGTAATATGATAGGACCCTGGAGTCAGGAATTTTAGATTTCAACTGTCAGGATTGATCGTTAGACTGCCTGTCCATTGACGCAGAGCGAGGCAGCGGAGCGGAGAAACGAGGAAATATTAACCAATAGGATTGCATGAAAAAGCGGAGCGGAGATTACATGCAATCCTATTGGTTAATATTTCCCCGTTTCTCCGCTCCGCTGCCTCGCTCCTCCTCATCCTAAGCCTGATCCCCTAGTGTCAATCAGCTGTCCCATCGGATTATTAAGTGTGGATACAGAGCACCTGTGTTTTGCACTCAGTTGTGCATTGAATTGTTGGTACTGAAAGAGGCAGCATTTAGTAACTACTTCGTTAAATACATTCTTCTTTACACGACAATTTCTGGACTAAACCTCATACTTCTTTATATACCATCAACTGTTAGTCGAAAGACCCCGGGCATGCCCGGGTATGCATGTAGGCGTGTTGGGCCGACCCGGTACAGGGAATATCTTCTGTTACAATTTGGAGGAATACCCCCTTTAACCTTCGAACCCGTCTTCTGATGGATTAAATGTCTATCTAGCCATAAATAAATGACTTTGCGCCGAAATGACTTTGCGCCGAAATTTTCAGCGATACCTGTATAATTTTCATTTTGTATTCAGTTTACAAAGTGTGAGATCTAGTTCAAGAGAAAACTCAAGGGACTGTTGAATAAATCAATATTAATAAAACTTGAATCAAAATGTAGTCCTATTTTACAAAGAAACTTCTAGAAACAACAAATAAATTTACCTAGACCGTCCTCCGCGAGGTCAATGTAGACATACGTTATTTTATTTACAGGTCATTTTGGGAGTCTTGTTGTGTTTGCAGCTTTATTTCTAGGGTTGTGCTTATACTGAAATTGAATTAGGGTTGTAAGCACTTAGTACTTTTAAGGACCGGGTTGTAAAGCAAGTTGGGCGAACTGAATTATTACTATATCACAAACGTCGTAGGGCAAACCTAGATGTACTAGCATAGACTGTTCCCAACCCCCGTTCTCCGAATTATGCCAAATTCATCTGAAATGTTAATCATTTGCATTTATTTTTCACAGGAAAAAATATAGAAGACTGTCAGTAGAACGGTTTTTGAAAAAGGTTAAAATGGGGGCTCTTCACTACATAGTATAAAACAAAGTCACTTTCTCTGTCCCTATGTCCCCATGTCCCTATGTCTCTTTGTAAACTTAAATCTTTAAAACTACGCAACGGATTTTGATGCGGTTTTTTTAATAGATGGAGTGATTCAAGAAAAAGGTTTATACTTATAAAAAAACTGTGTGAAGCCGGGGCAGGTCGCTAGTAAACAAAATAAATTTCAAAAGGTGAATCGTAAGAAATTCGAAAGCCTATACACGTACATATAATAAATAATAATCTTTGCACCAGCAGTAGATAGAGTCAGGCTTTCTGTTATCATCATCAGTCTATCTACCTATGTATATTCCACATAAAGGGGTCGCCTAGCGTATAGGTCCTGTCTTCAGCTCGTCGCATCCAGCATCTGCTTGAAAAAATGGCAATTTCATAAGAAATGGTAATTTCACAATTTAATATACATATCTCTCAATAATAATATTAAAAAATATGTATATTAACACGGCTTTTTTGGAGGTCGTCATCCCACATGACCACCGGCGTCAGACACTAAGATTGCCGATTCTCGGTCTCCACTCAAGAACGTATTAAATAAACATTTCAAAAAATTATAATCAAATCATAGAAAAAAATAAGAACTATAAAATACTGTAATTGTAACAAAAGAGTAAACTGCTGACTGTTCAAAGAATTTGGAGGTAGCTACACTAATCTATATCAACACCAGTCGGAAGAAACTTACAAAATAATTCAAATAGGTGGATATAATTCTTTGTATCTTCGCATGTCGATGTTCACAATAGAAATACAAGAAACAAGGACAAACTCCACATTCCTTCATTTAGATTACGAAAACTGGGGAAATCATTTATGGGTAATTGTGTGCGCTTCTATAATAAGCTTCCATCTGAAGCAACTGAACTTTCTATTCGTAGATTTAAACAGTACATAAAACTAAATCTTATCAAGAAGGCATATTACTCCATAAATGATTACATCAATGACGTTAGTGCTTGGCATGATGTCGCTCAGTTCCACATCGACAATAGTATGTAATTATTTATAAGGCAAACATGTATTAGACACATAAGTTTTACACATGCTAGTGGTTTCTATTTCGCCTCTTCCACTAGTGGACAAAAAACTGAGGCGAACTGAACATCAATTATCACTCTATTTCTTATATTATTTTGATATAACTATGTACCTATAGGTAGTATTAAATTTGACTTGTCTAAGTGCTTATTTTGTAAGCCTAAAGAAATAAAGATATTGATTTCTGATTTCTGTCAGGTTGAAAGCCACCCTTGCTGTGACAACCCTATTCTAACAGACACTCCATCTGATAAAGCGCTATAGCCTATTTCGTATTTCGTACAATAGACGTATTTCGTACAATGGACGTAGGTAATTATGACTATTCGCATAAAGCTGTCTGTGCTGATTTTGGTTCATTTTTATTGTTGGTGTTTTTACGCTTTGAATCTCGATCGAAACCCTATGGGAAGGGTCACGCGTCTCACTAAATATTTTCTTGCGGCCCGATGCAGCCGTTCAAATGTTATGACTCTAAATGAAATTTACACCGCGAGTCTTAATTTTTTAGAGAAAAGCTTTTTAATTTTTTTATACTGGACTTTGATTCACTATGACCAATTCTAGCGTGTTACACACCTAAGACAAGATTAAGGCATAGAATCGAACGTCGTGACGTGACAAGGTCGGGGCAAGGATTCTCCTATGTCATAGTGAAACACGCCCCTGTTGTTGAAGGATAGGATTCGTAATGAATAAATCCGACAGAGAATCAAAGTTATCGACATAGCTCAAAGAATTATTAAGCTGAAGTGGCAGTGGACCGGCTATAACTCGCGATAAACCGACAACCGTTGGGGTAAACGTGTTATTGAGTGGAGACTGCGACTTGGCAAATTTAGTGTAGGACGCCCTCCGGCCTGGTGGGATGACGATCTGCGAAAGACTGCTGGCAGATGCTGGGTGCGGCAAGCTGAAGACAGGGCGCTATGGCGCTCGTTAGGGGAGGCCTATGTCCAGCTGTGGAATAATATAGGCTGATGATTATGATGAAGCCTGTTCCGTGAATAAAGCTGAGAACAATAAAACAATTGTTACCTAGAATTGCTGGAATAGTCATAGTCGTAATACTAAACGTTTAATCACGGGTTCTACTAAACAGCAATTGTAATGAGCGGGTATGGTGGCACTAATCGCGGTAATCCTTCATAAAACCATTTGTAGCCATAAACTTGAATTGAATTATCTGAATATCAGTTATTTGCTAAATAGGAATTATAAAAAGCGTCGTTGTAGCGAAAATGTTAGTAAAATTAAGAGTTTTCGAATTTAATAATACACAAAACACAATTTGACTTTGCACTGTTTAGCTCTGTGCTCTTAATTTCATCCCGATCCGTTTAGTACTTTTTGCGTGAAATAGGAGACAAACATCCATACAAACTTTCAAGTTTGTTATATAAATAGGTAAGGATAAAGTTCATCATCATCATCAGCCTATATTATTCCACTGCTGGACATAGGCCTCCCCTAATGAATGCCATAGCGTAGCCCTGTCTTCAGCTTGCCGCACCCAACATCTGCCAGCAGTCTTTCGCAGATCGTCATTCCACCTGGCCAGAGGGTGTCCTACACTGCGTTTGCCGATTCACGAGGATAAAGTTAAGGCGCATAAATGAAGTCTAATAATAAACCGCTTGTCGCTCGCACTCCAACCAACCAGCACCAGTCAAAGCAACCATCACAAAGCAACCGGATGCATCCGAATATTCATAATCATAAGACAACAAACCCGCGAGCGGAATGGTTGCGGATCCAAACACAATAGGAATTGCACGAATAATTTGTTATTTAAATATTTGCCTTTAATAAAAGCGGGGTTTAATTATTGTGGCCTTCCGCTGCTACCTCGATTCGTAATCTATCTCAGAATCCTTGAAAAAAGGTTGTTGAGGGTTATACTCCACTTATAAGAAGGTATTTATTTATATTATTCATCATTAAAATGTACGCGGATCTCCATGTACAATCCAACGCTCTTATCCATCCACGGTTGCCTGGTAGAGATCGCTTTTGAGCGATAAGACCGTCGATTGTTACACACTGTAATTTGTTTGTTTTTTAATAACATGTTTCTTTTTAAGTGTGCAATAAAAAGTTTTCTATCTATCTATTTATGTAGCTGAAAGAGATCATTAACAGCGATAAGCCCGCTAGTTATAATTCCTTTATTCGTAGCTTTTCTGTTTTATTTCCTCTTTTTGTTTTCTATCAATCTGAGAGGCTGATATTGTTGTTTTGCTTTCGTTTTCGAGATAGTTCTAAGAACAGTAGACCTCGCAAACAAAAGTTTGATTCTGTTTCTATTGTTTATTTCTCGATACATAAAAACTAACCATCACTTTCTAATAACTTAAAAATAGTTTCATGCCTAAAAATTTAATAACTTTTTAGCACCAAATAATTCAATAGAATTGACAACCGTGTCCAACCGTGGGGACGCTTCCGACTGGTATTGACATGGATCAATTGAGCTACCTTTAGACTGTTTGCAACCGTCTGCAGTTAGCTGAGTGGTTTCAATATAGCGGTACTAATTGTGATTTATTCTATTCCTTGATTGTAATTTTCGTTGTTATTAGTATATTTTTACATCGGATAAAAAATAGAATTAAAAATAAGTAATAGCGATAGAAAGTGCTTTTTAGAGCAGATATATGAAGTTTTACTGTTCATTGGAATTCTAAAGACCTGGTGGATGATTTATTTGTAGCGCTCAGCTGGTTTTCTAGGTTTTGTGGATAAAGTATCCTAAGCACGGTTGTTTGTTTGTCTGTCCGTATGTTGATCACAACTTAGTAGAAACCGGGTGCGGACAAGAAACTATCCTACTAATATTATAATTTATATAGATCAAATTTGGCACAGAGATAGATTATAGTCTGGAATAACACAAAGGGGAATATTTTATCCAGGATTGCCCACGGGAATGGGAATAACCGCGGGTGAAACCGCGAGACGCTGCTTGTGCTAGCTTTTGCTTATGGCTAGGCTTTGCTGCAGTGGCCGAAACTCGATTAGGAGGATATCATAGTGTCAAAAATCGTAGTCTAAATTAATCTAAGCGAAAAAAGAAAACCGATGGCATAACATTTAACGTGTTGTTAGATGTAGGTAGTAAGTGTAAGTACTTATATAGTTTTGCAGTTTTTATCTATTTAATGTATGTAGATTATATGCCATCATCAGTCATCTAGTACTCATAAAACTAGCTTTGCTTAGCTTAGGGTTAGATGATGAATGTGTATTCAAAGTTATTATTTTTAATATTATTTTTTTATACAATTGATAAATAGAAATAGATTGTCCAGCATTATTGCTAAAACAACTGCAATTTTTCAATATAAATCTCATTAGAATTCGAAAATTATTATTTAGGTAAGTATGCATCAGATGCATAGCGAGCGGCACTTTAAATTTGAATAATCTTTATTTTGAATCGACTGTCGGTGCTGACTGTACCACATAAAACGGAATACAAAAGATTAGTTGTTTTATCAGGAAGTTGACTGTTAGACGTAAGAATAAGGCAAAAGTAATTGAAATGGAGTGAATTGACCACAGTCTAATGAATTAGGTGCCACTCTACAGGCTAAGCGCTAATTAGCGGACACATTGCAGTTGGCCGTTCACATTCACACGTAAACCAATTCTGGGCAACAGTTAACCACTTACAAAAGGATTTGTCAGCCAAAAAACTGAAATATTTCAAATTAAAAAAAAGGAATTAAAAATTTACCATTTTTAATCATAAGAAAAGAAAATATTTTGTATTTATATTTACTTTGGTACATTATAAGAAGAATATTTTTATAATCCATTTGTCTTGGTTAAAATAGACTGAAATTGATAAAGTGTATTTGAAATAGTAAATATTCGATATTAATTTTTTTAGAACATTAATAATGTACACAATTTATAGTATTTTCTCTTTTATAGACGAAAAATCGCTATGACACTTATCCAACGTCTTTCGAGAAATTATTAATCACCACTTAAAGGTCTCCACACACTGAAGCCGGAGGCGGAGCGGAGGCGAAGGCGTGCGAGTTGTATCCTATTGAATCTAATATGAAAGCCTACACACACACCGCAGGCGGTGGCGGCGGCGGCGCGATGCCATAGGAAAAACCGGCACGCCTTCGCCTCCGCTCCGCCTCCGGCTTCTGTGTGTGGAAACTTTAATCTCGGGCCGGTCAGTACCTATTCAATATTTATGTAAAAACTGGATTGGGTACTACGATCTCATCAAATCGCATCTTCACATTAAAATAATCGCATCAAATTGAAGGAAAATTTCGAATTTATACAGCATTGAGCATGTCCTCTTCTTTTTGTTCTACAAAAATACTCTACACACCCGTATTGGTAATTTTAGAAACAATCGTGAATTTTATATGCTTTTTCGCCGATTAGTAGTTTGAGGTAAAAATAATGTGAGATACCACGAATACACACCTAAATTTAAGCGAAAAACTGAGCCGCTGATCCTTTTGTGACATTAGACTCATCATCAACCAATACTAGTAGTGGACTAGTATTGGTTGATGATGAGTCTAATGTCACGCTGGACTTAGGGCCCCTATGAGCGCCATAGCGCCCTGTCATCTGACTTAAGAATATAATATTTAAGTGCAATCCATACAATAACAGGTGTACAATAAAAATACGTATAAGTAGTACAGAAAAACAACTTGTGCTCTTGCATTGAGTCACAAAAAGGTCTTCCATCTCAGCATGAGCTGATTGTAACTCTTCACCTGTTCTTCGAAAGAATCGTTTGGAGACGTAAAGAAAAAAAATACTTTAAACAAACACACACAAATTTTATAAGGTATGTAACCATTTATTTGTCCTTCGATGCAATATCCACATACTTCTCAAGTATCTGACTTGTCTTTAATTATCGCCATAATTATTATTCAAATACGTGAATCGATCCATGGTTACTAGGTACGAGTTTCCGGCGAGTCTACCAATTACCACACAAATTGCAGAACACCGAATGCAATTACGAATCAAATTAATCCATCCCGCACCGTGTTACTAAGTCATATGTTGACCACTAACGAGTCCGTAACCTACCATGTTCTATCTACATACGTACGACATACTATAGTAGAACATGGTATCAACTTACATGTAGACAGTACAGTGAAGTAGTCTATCTGACTAAGTATGTTTGGAAAATCACCATAATAATAGCTCACTAGATTGATATTTCCTGAAGATCTACTGTATTATTAATGGGATTTTATTAACAACGAAAATTACAATCAAGAAAAGAAAAAATACAACTAGTATAATTGAAACCATTGAGCTAACTGCCGACGGTTGCAAACAGTCTAAAGGTAGCTCAATTGATCCATGTCAATACTAGTCGTCGCGTCCCCAAGAAGGCTGCATTACCACGTTGTATGGCAATGCTGATGCGCTGAGCCAGAACTCGGGTCACGCGTCGCATCGACAAGACGTTCAGATAATTAACTAATGTCATTGTAATATAAAAACGCTATAAATATATCTAAAGAGCGCCAAGCCACGGGCTGGAGCTAGTATTAATAAGGATTCTTATATTCTAATAAAGTCGTTAGTATTTTCAAACGAAAGAGTTTGTCGATTTAAGGGTATTTTGTTTGTGACTTACTTCAGAACTTTTTGACAATTCAGTTTAGCAATAGTACCGACTACAAAGAATTTTATTTCAGTTTATATAGTTTCTTAAAACAGTTGCGATAATGAAACAGTTTGGATAAGACCTGCATAAAACTCAAAAACATTACAACGCGTCCATGTCCTAAATTTTCATGAATTTCTGACTACGTGACCGAAACTTTTCGTTTCCCAAACAAAATCTGTGAAACCTTTGTCAAATTACAATTTAACCCATTGTCCCTAAAATATCTCATCACGTTCCAACAATTAACAAAAAAGTAAATTCTTTAATAAACGAGCGACTAAATTCCTTAGTACCTCAGTTAATTTCGTGGCCGGTCGAGTTAGCCTAAATCGTTAAAGTAATTTCAGCTTGCAACCTCAGATTTAAGGGGAAGAATTTATTTTTAAGAAAGAAAAACATAAAATTTGCTTGAATTATAAAAAAATATATTAAGATCACTTATTTTTTTTAAGGAAACTCCTTTTTCGCAGAAAGCTTGACTATTTAATGTATTTTAATTAGTTTTTTAACCGAATTCAAATTTCAAAAATAGATGCAGTTTCTAAATTTGTCAGAATCTTTGGTTTATGTTTTTCACTGATTACTCGCAGACGGCTAAATAGAGTTGAAAAAATCATCTTTTGTACAAAGGGTATAACTTCCCAGGTGGATTTTTTACATTATCTAATACTAGCGACCCGCCCCGTCTTCGCACCGTTTTATTATACGTATAAACCTTCCTCTTGAATCACTCTATCTATAAAAAAAACCGCATCAAATACGTAGCGTAGTTATCAAGATTTAACCATACATAGGGACATAGGGATAGAGAAAATGACTTTGTTTTATACTATGTTGTAAAGTAAATTACTTTATTAACAACGAAAATTACAAGCAAGGAATAGAAAAATTACAACTAATATTTACAATTGAAACCATTGAGCTAACTGCAGACGGTTGCAAACAGTCTAAAGGTAGCTCAATTGATCCATGTCAATACCAGTCGGAAGCGTCCCCAAGACACTGGCTGCATTACCACGCTGTATGGCAATGCTGATGCGCTGAGCCAGATATTCACCAGCTCTCGGGTCACGCGTCGCATCGACCAGACGCTCAGATAATTTTTTAAAAACCCGGAGAGCCTCGGTACCCCACGGACCTAGGGTCTCGAATCCAAGGGGAGCAAATGCGTAGGTTCTGTCGAGACCTGCATATTTGCGCCTCTTGAGATCCTCGGCCAGATCTGCCGCCGCACCAGCCCTAGTGGATGTCCTTGAAAGATGGGAAGGTGCAAGTGTGTCGACGCATGTAGCGTCCCACACAATGGGCCTCCCCAACTCCCATGGGACTAGTGTCATACCGTCGGGCCTCTTGCCATCGTCACGGAACAGACCATTCGGTTCGAGAATAGCTGGTACGTTAGCGCTGACAAAGGCCCGCCGGATGATGTCATTAAGGCTGGCATGACGAGATATCCGACCAGCGGCCCTAGTACACGATAATCCGTGATGACCAAGCTGTTCGACTGCAGTACCGCACTGGCATTGATGAGGCGCACAACACCTTGCACCCAACCGAATACATGTTGCGATACGGAAAGTAGCGGGATCCAATAAAGTGCCAGTGTTATAAGAAGGAAGTGCTTGCAGCCAATGTCCTGACTCCCATTTAGAAACGGCTAGGAGACGGGCACGATCTGCCGAGCTGGAGCACGTTTGTAACAAACATTTCCGTGTCAACTCACACAAAGGCCCGTCCCATTGCCGTTGGGACGAAAGAGATTTTGGAGGAGCAGCATCGGGGCAAGCACTATGCCAAGTTCTAGCTTCGTCTACATATGAAATTTGAAAAGAAATTTGTGATCGGACCAAATCAGACGTGTTTAAAATTTTTTCAACTAAAGAACTAGTGCTGTAGACGGAAGATAGGAACGCTGGTAGGGCTACACTGGAAATTTTGCGAATACCTAAGCCTCCCAATTTGACAGGCAGGGAGGCCTGCGACCATGCCTTGTCATCCAAATCAATATTCAAAACCGATGATAAAGTATTCTTTATTATGTTGTCTAAGCTATCTAATAGCTCGCTGTGTTTCCACAGGTGACTACATCTTAAAGAATACGTAAATTTAGGTACAAACAGTCAAAACCGAATAATAGTAAAAGCCATATGGCTGTTAATTTTGAGAAGTCTGTCCGAAGTTTTGTTGAAATTTTGAATTTTCTCATCTACAAATGGCCGAAAAGACTCATCAAGAATTGGTGAACCTAGGAGTCGAAGTGAACATTTATCTATAACTGTAATGTTAGGGGCCAAACTGTTAAATTTTGCAATGATATTGTTTTTGTCTACACAAGAGTCCGAAATAAAAAGCTCGCACTTTGAAAAATTCAATTCCAAACCTATTTGTCGAAATTCATCTGTGATGATTTGTAAATCATTAAAAACGGTGTCCACTTCTCCACCTAAAGTTCCGTCATCCAAATACCAAACATTGAGCTTGGATTGAAGACGTTGAATTATTGGATGAATGGCAAGGCTAAATATGGCCGGATCAAGAGGGTCGCCCTGCTGACAGCCAACGGCAGACGAAATAATGTTATTCCGGTAAATTAATTTTGAGGGTGAACCATAGCACTGCCAGAGAAAAGGGTAAATTTCAGGAATTTTTTTTTTAATTTCGTTTAGCAGGGCGCCCCTATCTACGGAATTGAAGGCATTTTTGACGTCTACCTTCAGAACTACCTCCCCATAATTTTGATCCAAAAATGTACGAAGGGAATGTACTGCGGCCTCACAGCCGCCTCGCGAACCAAAGCCTAGCTGAATAGGTCGGAAATAGTCGCCTAAATAGTCGGCTTCTTCCCGACAGCAGACTTTAGCCGCAAGGCGGCGGTAGGTAGTGCCCACGGCTATGGGTCTTATACCGCCATCCTTCTTTTTGAGTGCACAAAGGTTTGCACCATACAAGAGTTCCGTGATCTCGCTGTTGACTCGGCCTGACAACATCAGGTTGATCAAAGACGTCAAGTCTTCCAGAAGGACTTCACCGGCATGGCCTGACCCACCAGATAGTAGATCTTTTAGATGCTGTGGAGACACAGCATCCAGGCCACCGGCAGAGCCACTCTGGAAAGAGAAGACGGCTTTGAGCACATCCTGGCTGGTCGTGCCTACAGCGTCATCACTCTCTTGTGGTGGATCGGGGAGTTGGAGATTGGGCCCTGCGGGTGGATGCTTACTCTCAAGAGAAATGAGAGTCTCATCATTATTTGGCGCCATCGTGTCATTTGAAAACATTAAACGTGAGGCTCCTTTAATATCACCATCATTGAGTTTACTTTCTACAAGTCTGTAGATAGTAGACTCTGCCAGTGATGTATATGATTTTGAATTTTTGTGTGAGTCCTGATCATCAAAATCAATAGGATGCCCTGCACGTGGAGTGTACCTAACACAATTTTCTTTTATCCTAATAGTGATTGAACTTTTGTTCGAAATATCTTTCTTTACATGTAATACTTTGTACGGAAAAATTAATAGATGCTCCCAAGCTTGCTTCGTGTTTTTTAAAACAGCGTTCCTAATAGCCTCTGAGAGAGAGGAAGCGACAGAGATGCGGGCACCTCGAGGAATGCGTTTAAAAATAGGGTTAGAAGCTTTGTACTCACTCACTGTTGTAAAGAGGAAAAAATCTGTTCTAGCTTCGACATCGCACCACCGCCCTTTAATCTCATTCAACAAATGAAACGCGACGACATAAATTACTCGTAAATTAAAAAAAGGAATTCGTAAAGAACCGCCGCTGTTATCTCGGAAATTACTAAGGTTTTTAAGAGTAAAGTTTGAGATTTCTTGTCCCAGTATGCAGCTAAATAATGTGGAAGTTTGGCAAAGTTCCTATTGATTTACGTGTTTCAACAAACTGATAAGTTGGGACCGCTACCTTGGATAATGTTTCGGTGAAAAAGTTTATAATGGAGTGTGTTAAGTCAATAGCTTTTACGCGCTTTTGTTGTGGTGAAACAATTATAAAATACAAACGTGGACTTGTTAGGATAAAATAAATAAATAATGATGAACGATCCACCCAGCGTCGTCTAGCCCTAAGCTACTCATAACACAAGCTATGAGTAGCTTACTTTGGGGCTAGATGGTGCTGTCTGGATTATGCAGCATTATTTATTTTTTGTGGTCCTTTAAAAATTTAATCAAGTATTGACCATTTGTTTTTGAGTTTCTCTGAATAATGCGTGAAATTTGGTTTTTAGTTTTTTTTTAAAGCACATCAAATTATTGTAGTTGATATAAACAGGGCGATTGAACTAAGAAATTCCATTAAATTTTTACCTATTGCTTCTTCATATAAGAATCACGACTCAAGAAAATACCAAGACAAGAGCGGAATATGCAGCGACCACAATGTACATACATATCATAAGATATTATATACCCAAGAACCTCTAAAATAGGTATTTGGGTGTTGTCAGAGGTGTTCACCGACCGTGTAAGCTTTCAGTTTCAGCTTGAAGCTAGCTATAGAAGCGTCAGCACGGCTTATAGCTCATTAGCTTGAAACTCGGGTGGAATATAGAGATGAGCAAGAACAGTGCAGATTGCGATGTAAGGCGACATATACAGATTTATAGTAGCTGTAACTAACATATCTATCATATCTTAAACATTACTAACGGTTTTGTAAAATTACAATCACTTAACTACTGTTGTGTTAACGTTTTTACAATTCAGTTTAAATCATATTTTAAAAACATAGAGCTTTATTTACTTTAAAAACATAGTGCTTTTTTTTTTGGACACGTCATAAAATACATTTTACAAATCATTGACATCACTACATAGTATAAAACAAAGTCGCTTTCTCTGTCCCTATGTCCTTATGTATGCTTAAACATTTAAAACTACGCAAGGGATTTTGATGCGGTTTTTTTAAATAGATAGAGTGATTCAAGATGAAGGTTTATACGTTATAATAAAATCGTGCAAAGCCGGGGCGGATCGCTAGTTATGTAATAAAGTGCTCATTTTAATTTTTGTTCACTTCAATCTTTTTAAGTCGGGGCGCGCCAGAAGCATATCGGTTTCATACATTTAGTATGGTTAGGGACATACTTGTATGGCGTGTCGTGGCGCGACACGGTCTATCGTGTCGCAGACTGCTAGCCACCGATTGCGCCAGAGCGGTGGTGGGGGTTATGTCGCGACAGGCAAATGTGTTTCTATACTGGCGAGTGGCTCGTGGCGCGAAAATTTTTTAATTTAGTATTATTTGCAGCAAAATGACAACACATGACGTTGACAACACAAACAAGTTCCTGAAATACAATAATATTAGTAGGTTGGCAAGAAATCTTAGCGCAAAAACAAAAATAAACTAAAGTATTCAATTATTTCATCATAGACTATGTGATCTGTATTAATCTGAATAAAAGTTTTACAGATTTGGCTTAATCTGTAATCTGTATTTGTGGTCAAAATTCTCTACAGATATAGATAAATCTGTATATATGGCAACACTGGGCCATGATACCTCGTGTCGCGACACGTTAGTGTGCACACTCACCGCCGCGCGACACGCCGCTGGGACACGTAAATATGTTTCCGGCCTTAGTTACTGAACCGCATTTTCCGCTCCTGCGCTAGTCGCATTCGGTTCACCCCGCTACGACTTTTAAATCACAATATATTATTATTCATTTATTATTATCTTATTGCATACATCCCTTCCCATCTCCCAAGAGCAGTAATCCAATATATTCCATCATACAGCTCTCAAAGCACATTTCTCGAAGACTCCGTTTCAATATCGCGACGCGTCTAGATTTGTTGTCGCATCGGATCCCGAGTGCCGCTGTAAATCCACGTTTACCCGAACACTGTTTTATATACGACGTGGCTGCACCCACATTATTATTACTGGAAACGACAAAGAGTTGGCGATAGATGAGACACAGCCTATCTTATGTATCTATTAACCACTTCTTCGGTTTGGGGACATCTTGCCTTCATCTCAGGTTTTGGGAGGGCGAAATGTCCACTTTTTGAAATGTTTAGGGAACATTTCACTCGAAACGGATTTATTAATGGGTCTGTCGCCTACCACCTATTAAACTTTATCAAATGATAAAAATTGACCCAAATAAATAGCCTCCATTTTCAATGTAGAGATAATCTTAATTGCATATTATTACTTATAAATAAATAGCATATTAATTTTATATTCTTGTGTAAATAAATGAGTCCACATGAGATCGGAATGCTGGCTTTTATTTCGGTCAACGAATTAGCATTGACATTCAACGTGGCAAGGCTGCCAGTATTCTGGGTACTGTGCTCTACTTCAAGTGACGGCTTAGATTTTTAAGAGTCTGTTATAAATGTTATAATTGTTGTGTTTGTTATAGTTTGTATATTCTATTCAATCTGTAAATAAATAAATATTAACAATACTATGTCTACAAACTTTCGCTAAGATTTAGAAGATGCTTTTCGTTTCTTAGAACGTTGTAGAGACGCTGCTGTTTTGGTGAGATGACCCATCTGCGCTTAGCTCTATGGTATCAGTTATGAATTTTTCATGGTGCGGCTGAGGACCATGTGCTCGCTGCGGTAATGCGCACGCCGTTGTTTTTGGACCAACACTGTCTGTGCTCGTCGAGCGCTGGGTAATGATAGCACGTTCGATGCTTTGCTAGTGTGTTGCTATCAACATGACTCAGAACCCAGAATGGGCATATGCATAGGCCTCTCTTGTCGCCATGCATGACATTAAGTTTGGTCCTACGATGGTCTGAACTACGGGGAACCCACGTAGCCGATCGATACATCACGTAAGTCTTTTGTTGCTTCTTATAAATGGATTTTTCTTCCTATTTTACCATTTTATTAATTATCATTCGCTCGAATTTAGATATTATTATCATTCATTCGTTTTACCTTCTTGTGTTTTAGGTTTCTGGACGGATCCTGCAAGGATTGAAACGCGGTCTAATGCAATGGCAGCAACGAGAAATTACCTGACAAGTCTGGGACCGCACTGTATGAAGTTTTTAATTGCGTCATTAACGTTTGGAAACCTTGCTTTTTTGGATATGAACTTTCAATGGTGAGCAAAGGGTTAAAACCTACTAAATTTTCTGTTTGTAAGCGTAAAAACCAAATGAGAAACTGAGTCCTTACTATTCCTGATTTTTCCAAAAAACTGTTATAATTATAACATCCAATTTTAAAGTAGATAATTTAAATAAGAAGGAGGATCTCAATAAGACTGTATATATTAAGTGTGTTATTATAACTTTCCGATTTTGATGAATCTTTTGTTTATTTGAAAAACTTCGAGTCTCACGTGGCCTCATCTCAATTAGAAGTCCGGTCAATTTAGACTTAGGTACGAGGGTAAAAAATTTCGCACCCAGCTGAAAGTTCGTGGGATCGTTCAAATCACGATCATAAATGAAATCTAAAAAATCCTTATCGATCCGATACTTGGAAAAATAAATTACCCGGGAAAAAAAATACTCAACTTACTACTAACTTTTTGAATCGTTGTATCTCAGAAACGGTGGCTTTTAGGAAAAAAGTATCCAGACATATTTTACAGAATTTTTTCTGAACTAACCTTATGATAAATTTTATCGTTTCGCTGAAAATCGCGAGAAACCCGTTGTTGTGATCTTTCATCCCGATTACTTTATTTCCAAGTATAGAATCCACAGAAAACAGGATCGATGTCAATTTATTAGTTTTTATGTGGTTTTTTGGACAATCGGACCAATTTTGAGCTGATTGCGAATTTTTGTACCTTTACTCCTATTTTTTGGTCTAATTTAACCGGACTATTGAAAATAAGAACTGGCTAGTACATAGTTTTTGAGTTCTTTTATTAATACATTTTATTGACGGCAACTAAATTGGTGATGTTCTTATTTATGCTTTAAGACCTAGTTTTATTAAATGGATCTTCTAACCTAAACCTGGAATTTAAAATTGGTTGTAGTTTAGAAACGTTAACGTTATCGAAAGCTTAGTTACTTTTAGCTTAATTTTACTTTTATCTTATCCGCTACTTATAATATAAACGCGGAAGTTTGTATAGATGGATGGATATTTGTTCCACGTTCACGCAAAAACTACAGCATAAACAATGCAAGTGTATAAAGTAGGTAAATCATTGGAGAAACTCGGATCCTGAAATACAGTTAGTTTTAGACAATGAAGAAATAGGCCCTAAAGTAGCCTATACTTTAGGGCCAATTGCCTAAATTTAAATCGATTATTATACATTAACATACATTAACAAAGAAAATTACAATCCAGGAATAGAAAAAATTACAACTAGTACCTACAACTGAAACCATTGAGCTAACTGCAGACGGTTTCAAACAGTCTAAAGGTAGCTTAATTGATCCATGTCAATACCAGTCGGAATCGTCCCCAAGACACTGGCTGCATTACCACGCTGTATGGCAATGCTGATGCGCTGAGCAAGATATTCACCAGCTCACGGGTCACGCGTTGCACCGACCAGACGCTCACCGATAATTGATTTCATGTTAAACATAAGGCCCCAGATTAGGTTTCAAATGTCAAAAATGAATCCATCTCGATTATCAGTTGAGTTAGATCATAAGGTTCAACTGTTATTATATCGTTTCATTTCAAGTTTGCACAATTCTTTCCATTCAAAAGTTCCCTGAAAGATATCACTTATACGAGAAAAGGCCACCCAAACTTGTACTACAAAAAGAAATTAAAACGTCTTTATTTTGGAACATAAAAACATAAATAGGAAGCGATGTATACTATGTAATGTCTCTTTGTGATAGTATTGCTTATTATGGTATCTATTGAGCATTTTGTTTCGTATTGTATGTCATAACATAGGTACCTAACAACATCATAAGCCTATCTATTCTACTCCGTCGACTAATATTATTAGAACTACAGTTCAAAGCTTTACCTATAAAAATATTTTTGCATCATTACGAGATAGATGATATTCTTGTAGGTACCTAAATTATAATCTAAATAATTGGTACTAGGCTTCTCATCAATTATAATTATCCCTATTAGCTTAGGTAAAGGGCAACGTAAGAGGGGTGGTGTCTTGTTTTGACTATTCATTTAGGAGTAGGGTACCGACGCTTTAAAAATTAAAATTAAAAACCACCCTTCAAGGACCCTCACTGAAGTAGGCATAATTGAATAACCATAAAAGGTAATAGGTACACCTTCCGGTTTCAATTTCTACTCCATTTTATTTTTCATCTCCAAAATCTAATAAACAACTCAGACCAAGACCAATTCAATTACGGCCAGTATGTAAATAGGCCTTCTCCGGCGATACAGGGTGAGCGGGAACAAAGGCCTTATCTGCGGGACGTACAGGGTGTAACACGGCGTTGCTTTGAACAATGGGATCACTGTGTTAGCTGTGACGAGCGATAACGACAGCGGTTCTCAAAGTTTACTTCAAGGAGTTTGTAATAACAAACTCCTTAAAGTAACACGACGACGATGCACTATTCATTTAACTCCTATGATCTGCAATGATTACATTGATTATTTATTTATTTATTATTATATTTTTGTCTCTATGGACCAACTTGCTGCCAACCTCCAAGGGATCTGGCAGCATCAAATTCTTCAGGCTGAAACGACATATGGGTGATTCTCCCAGGGTGGAAAAAAACATGTCCGGCTCGAAAAATCATACAAAAAGTATCCCTAGCCCTTTGATTTTTTTTATGATAGTAGATTAGACAAAGATAATAGGGGAGGCCTTTTTTAGTTTTTTAATAATCTTATTTTAAATAAGTAAAAATAAATAAAATCCTTGGAAATTCCGTGGTGCGTCCGGACCTCATGTTCCTGTGTTAATAAATTTTTATATCATTTCCTGAAAACACTAGTACTAATTTACATAGGTTCACAATAACCCAGATAGTTACTTGCTTATTTGACGCTATTACTACGCAAATGTAAGCTTTAGTCGACAAGTTACAACGAGACAACTTCGCGTCCGTCGTTTAGCTCTGATTCCCCTGGTGCGCACTAATTCATTCATAAATGCTGTACTTTAACATCTGCGTAAATCGTTGTTAGATCGAGAGAAACTATCAGTCACGCCCCATCAGTGGTGTGTACAACAAGTGTGTATGTCTCCACGTCACTCTGTTATTTCAGTACGTAATCACTTTCCGTGGCTTGGTATCTAGAAATTCTGATTACCATGTTGACTATAAATTTGTTTATGCTAATCCTATTGTTTTATTAATGATGATAATTCATGCCTTTTGTGTTCCTAATTTCGACTGCATATTTCAATGTAAAATAAACTAGCAAATTAAGAAAATTTCTAAGATTTTGTTATTATTTTTGATTTCCGTGGTACTGATTTCCGTGGATTTTGCGGGTTCATTAACATCTCAATAATATTTTTTTACAGTTTTTATGATGTTTTTTAGGATAAAAGTTTATAATAAATACAAAATGAATAATTATAACATTTTTAATACAAAGATAAACATTATTAGTGTGATTTTTGTAAAAAGTTACTTGTATTTACAGTAATGATTTAAAGGTGTTTTTGTAAAAACTGATTAAAACTACAAACGTCAAATAATTGGTCCTTAGTTTTAAGAAGCTTAATAATCTACTTACTAACGAAAACACATATTTTTATTGATAAACCAACCCATATTTGATTTTGGTGATATAAATTCTGATTTCCGTTTACACCATATTTTTAAAATTGAATAACTCCGTAACCATAAAGCCAATAAAGTTCCCTTCACTACCAAAAAATTCAAAATTAAACCTTCATTTAGAATATACTATCATGATGTGCAATTTCAACAAAAAAAAATGTGCCACAGAAGTCAGACAAAAAACGAGTTTCCGTAGAATCACCCATATCATCCCTGACTTGGCGACTAGATACGCAGACAATAATGGTGAGTTGAGTCCCTTCTCTCTATAAACAACACGGAATAGATACATGTAGTATCAGACAGGGATCGGGATTATTGATTCGAAAATCAGATGGCCAAGCAGCAACATTCAAAAGGAAAAAAACATTTTTGTCAGTCTCCTATAATATGACTAAACATTTGGGCACTTCGTTCTTCCTAAATCTACCGTCATCAATGTAAGTAACGGAAATTTCTTTGCGATGCCTAGTGTTTTCCAAATGCAAAGCGAACATCTAACATTTTAGCTTATCCATTTTCTTCAGATTTCTGGGAGTAGCTTTTGTTTGATTCCAGACAGAGATCTATGAAAAGTATCAGCCCGATTCGTTCAGTAGTTGTTGCGTAGTGTGGTTACAAACAGCTTAGCTTTCGCATTTATAATATTAGTGTGATTAACTATGACGCTGATTCTATAGACTGGAATGGCCTCAAATATGACGAAAAATACTTGTAAGGCAATGTTGATACCTTAGAACAGTTTCTACGTTTCGTTCTTTAGTTTACTTCTAAAGTTTGAGCACCACAGATGAGGGGTAAAGGGTCGTGTAAACAAGAAAGATTCCTCACATGATCTTCTAGTGACCTTGCCCATGAGTTTTATATACATTTTTATGCAAACTTTATGTTTTTCGGCTTCCGGGGTGAGGACAACTTACAGTTCTGTCATAGAAATGGCATGTTAAACATAAGGACGCATGGGAAGATCAAAAGATGTCATTAGGATACAAAAACGAAAAAAATTAACAATAATAATCACACGTCAAAACGACTTAATTTCAATCGTCTACATATTTCTATTCGATTGTATTTGATTTTCTCATCGTATTTTAAATAAAAGTCAACGTAGACTTTAATTTCTAATACCAATAGGTACCCTCATAAATTTTTTTAATTGAATCTTTTAGGTGATTTTTTTATAATACGACTTAAAAAACTGTATTAACAGAAAAAGTTCTTGAGTAAATGGTCTAGACGATAGAAATTCAGTTGTTTCGACCTGTGATTATTATTATAAGAACATTATTACTTTTGCCATACGTTTTGTACGCACTATTGATTTGTGTGCACAAATTTATGTAGTATAGTTGTAGTAGTATGTATAGGGTTTAAAAACTTGTTCTGAATATTCACGACCTCTCGCGTCTCTCACTAAAACCATAGATACGACAAACTCTCACTTGACTGGATTTACGTTTATTCCACCGATTAGCTTGAACGCGGTCTCGTGGGCTCTATTTTATGCGTGTTACATAAACATTTTATATTCTTTTGTATGGCATTATCCTTTCAGAAGGCAGCGTTTTATCTCGACTTTATGTTTAGCTTCGAGATAAATTCAAACTTTTTACTGTCCGATGTAGTTGGAAAGGATTCTAAGGGTTTGGACTTTGTTCTTTCTTACCAATCAATAAAGTTTATGTAGGAGCGATCAATTTTTCTAATAAAAAGTATGTATTTAGGTTAATACGGCATATAAGGAACATGCATGCCATTTAGAGTATCATGGGAAGTAGCTATTCACACGATCCTTATAACAATCTCAAGTCATCATCATCATCATCAACCTAAAGTCCACAGCTGGACATAGGTCCCCTTATGAGCGCCATAGCGCCCTGGCTTCAGCTTGCTGTATTCAACATCATCCTGCAGTTTTCGCATATCGTCACCCCACCTGACCGAGGGGCATCTTTCACTATGTATACCGAGTCGCGGTTTCCACTCAAGAACGTCTTTACCTCGGTTCTTCTCGAGATATCGTCAACCCACAACCTTAGTTGCCTAATTCTTGCTATACTTAAGTAGATATTTAGACATATTAAGATACATAGATATTTAGAGTATTCGTAATGAAAACTGCAGTCGATCAATAAGTACTAGGTACATACTAATAAAACAATTCAAAATAACATAAAATCAAACAGAGTATTCCCTGAATCTCAATTCCGTGACAAACGCGTAAACAGCTCGAATCAAAACAAGGACATTTTTAAACAACTACAAACATTGTCGGCGAGTAAATCCATGATAAAAGATGACAAATCCGCTTCCATAATCCGAACCAGTTGTGGCCAAGGCCTATTTCACTGCGTACTCGGCAAACTAAGATTTTTCATATTAATTTTAAGGCAAATAACCTGATCGTTTTATGATATTGTCTATTAGTACCAAAAAAAAAAGGACAGGCCATTCAGAATCTGCCTGAAGTCTTTACAACAAGCGAATGTTTTTATCTAATTAGCGAATGTAACTCATGATGTCTCATTCGCTAATACTTTAATTTGTCACCAATGATGACAAATTCAAAAGTTGCATAGCTTTCATCAAGTTCTATTTTTTTATTACGGTGTCTGAACCTATTGTTAAGAATACACTGTGACTTCAATTTTTGGATTGGGTAGAACGGAGCATATGTTTGGGTTGAATGGCGTAAAATAATATTGGGTAAAAAAATCGTGGGAAGCACTCAAAGAAACAAACCCCAGTGAAACAACTAAGACGTTTATACCTTTTCCTCGAAGTCACGTCGTTAATATTTCTCTCCCAGGAAATTTCCCTGAGTCTAAGTCGGCCAGCGGTTGTTTTTTCAAAGAAGATTAATGTACAGTGCACTGCAGGTGGCTGGGGAGTGCTAGCTGCCGACTTATTGGAGTTAAAACCTTTGGCAGGTGAGAAAAAGGGTGCTGCTGAAAAAAATCCATAAAGTCTATGAGTAAGAAATTAAATAACATCGCAAACATTTGGAACTTCGGCGGGACTTGAATGAGTGCGTAGAAGGTCGCAAATATTTTCAACGAGGGTACATGACGCCGTGGCACAGTTTGCAGCTTAAGCGCTTAGGTTACATGAATTTCCAAAAATGATTTCTAAGCGATTGCCTACGTCCTAAAAGGAACCTCTATACAAAATTTCGGCTTTGTAGTTACAAAGATATCGTGTAGTTACAAAGATATCTTGATCAGTTTATCTTTTATAAAAATAGATAAATAATCAATCGTAGTCTCAGTAAGTGAACTTAAGTTTTCATGAGAATAAATTATTCTTTAAAAGTAATTAACAGCTTGCTTCATCATCATCATCATCCGCAACCCGACTTCGCCCACTGCTGGGTGAAGTCGGATTGCGGATCGGATTGCCTCCAATTTTTTGTGCCACTCCACACTGTCCTGTGCCAGTATTTTCCAGGTACCCCCGCGATGTTAGTAATGTCATTCGCCTATCTCTGCTGGACGTCCGAATCCTCTAAACCCAGTTCTTGGACGCCATTCCGTTAGCGTCTTTCTTCATCTGTATTCTTGTCTCCTTGCCATTTGTAAGAGAGCCATGGACCGAGCCATGCTTTGGCATCAAGCTTTAAAGACCGTATACCCAATATGCTGATGCAAAGTTGAACAAAAGCGACAGATGTGGGAAACGCATCAAGAACTAAAATGAATCTGGGCAGGACACTTGGCAAGGAGACTGCTTCCTTGAATACTGCAAAATCTATCTTATTACGGAATGCTCTTTCAGTTGTGGTCATTATAAGTGATTGGTAGCCAAATAAGCGAGTCTTTCGAGCTTTCCCCTCCTTTAATGTGTAGCTTAGCCAGCTTTGTGTTACAGAGGAACCCTAGAAGGCTCCTCTTCATTTTCCCCTGCAATATCACTCGGGTAAGCAACTGACGGGTACTGGCGTACACTTAGCTCATACAATATGCACGGCGTTCAATAATTTGCTTGCTAGAAACAATAACGGCGGTGTAAATTCAGATTATTGAGCTCTGGTGGGTAAATGTTAGTTTTATCAGGTTGGTAGAAAATTGTTTATTCAGGGAGGTACTAGTTTATTGCGTTTGCATTTTTAATTCTTTTCGATGCTGACTATGTATGTTTACCACTCAAAAAATGATGTTTATAGTGCATGGCTTTATTGTTACAAATTTTAAATTTGTTAGATTTAAACAGTACCTACACAAAGTAAAATCTTATCAAGAAAGCATGTAACTCAGATGTCGCACAGTTAGTTCCACACAGACAATAGTATGTAATTATTTTTAAAACATACATGTATTAGACACATAAAAAAGTTGAGTTCTTACCTACAAAGTAGAATTGGCATTTTCCTTAAGCAAAATCCCACAGTTTCGACGCAACATCGATACGAGAGAGGGTGGAATCAAAGCGAATCCGAGTTGTATAATAATTTCGCAGGAATTCCATATAGCGGATTGTTTTCCGCAAACCGCGTTGAGGTTTACGAATGATATGATATTTCTGACTGAAAGCAATATTATATAAACATGGCTGTAGGGAAAGGCTTTTAAAAATGTTTGGTTTCTGGAAAATCGTTATTTTGACAAGCATTTAAGACATTTCATGACAAAAATGTCATAAAATTTTTGTTTTATTACTTTAATTCTAATTCTATTAATCCTTTTACAGTCAACCCTTGTGATCATTTATTTAACTGTACAGAGATATGATAAAGCTCAGATAAAATGTCAATCTTTTTTTATTTCTGCGGACCATTTCCTTATTCATTCCTACGGCGCATTTTTTTATAAAAATTAACTTCTGTATTTAATTTAGAAAATATTGAAATCAAATGTACATACATGTATTCCTACGGTGGAAACAAATACTTAAATGAAAGGAGAAAGATTCCGCTACTTTGCTATGACCGGGTGGCTTAATAAACTGGGAAAAACTGCATGCTTCTAGCTGCAGACAGAACGCTCTGACTACCATTAGGGGAGGCCTAGGTCCAGCTGTGGACAAGCGTAGGTCAATGATTAATATTGTATTAAGTATATCAGCCAGCTAGTACCCATAACACAAGGTCTGCTTAGCTTGGGGCTAGGTGATGATGTGTGGACTGTCCGGAATTATAAATAAAATTATGATGAGTTGACTTGAACCAGGTTAGATTGTTGGTAGTTGGCTAACGAGTGCCTGTAAAAGTTTCGGCAATAGTTTGCCGAAATTGGGAGAAATTTTATGATGAAGTATTTATGCATCTGTGTAGTGAGTGAGTTCAAAAACTCACGGTGCGAGTATTTTGAAATTTATTTATTTGTCCTGCAGATATCAATAAAACTGATGGAGCAAGACAAACAGATAGATAAACATCCAAGATTAATCCATTAAATAAAAGTGGAAAACCTACACAACATCATTTATCATCCCCAAGGTTAGCAGAGGTTATTATGGGAACTTGATGACTGAAATACATAACACATTACATAGATATTTTTTTTGGATATAAAAAAACCTAGAACCCCAGAACAAATATATGCAGATCGTACAAATATTTATCCCAAGGCGGGAATTGAACCCTCCTGCGTCGCCGGCGGACTTTCGCCCGCAGTGCCACTAAGTTCATAATTATTCCATTTATACATCCAATCTAAGACACTGCCTCAAACAACTAATATCTATTTATTACAACTTTCAATCTATATTACAAAGTATCGGAGCTACCTGAAGTATAGTCACGTCCGAGACCATAAATTGTAGAGACAGCTTAATAACGCTTTGCAAACAAATAGCCGGTACGCCTTAACGAAATTAAAAGTGCTCCTTATTACACATAAATCAGCTCCTAAATCAGTTGCTTTTAAATCGCTGCCAGTACAAAATCGACAAAGTGTGAACGAGGATTGTAAATGTAGGGTTCGGTAGAGTCTAATTCTAAATTTAAGTGGGGAAACTGTGATCATCTCTGACTTCTCGCATGTGAGTGTATTGTGTAAATATAGGGTTCGGTAGAGTCAAATTCGAAATCTAAGTGGGGAAACTGTGATCATCACAGACTTCTCGCATGGGAGTGTATTGTGTAAATGTAGGGTTCGGTAGAGTCTAATTCTAAATTTATGTGGGGAAACTGATCATCACTCACTTGGGATGGGAGTGTATTGTGTAAATGTATGATTCGGCAGAGTCTATTCCTAATCTAAGTGAGGAAACTGTGATCACCACTGACTTCTCGCATGGGAGTGTATTGTGTAAATGTAGGGTTCGGTAGAGTCTAATTCTAAATCTAAGTGGGGAAACTGTGATCATCACTGACTTCTCGCATGGGAGTGTATTGTGCTAACCTAACCTAACTAGAGTTTTTTTGTAACCAAGTTTATTGTTACCACTTTCTAAATTACAACCAAACAATATTCAAACTTTTGACCCTTTGTTAGTTAAAATAACTTATTTTTTTTAACTAACAATCAAAAAATGTATTATATTACTGAAGAACTTCGTTTTGATTTCGTGACAAAACAAAAAAACGACTGCGCTGTTCCTGAGATACCAAAATATGTATGTGCAATGCAAAACATGTATCTTTGAAAAAAATCTCAATTATTAGTGCCAAATAAGAGCAGCAATCATCGTGGACTTAACCAAGTGTGCTTTGAAGTCCTATTGTGAATTTATGACTTGATTATAATAAGTTTGGTTAGGCCTAGTTCGTCCTATTCACTACTTAGGTATACATCTAAATAAGTATTTTAGGTTAGTTATGTTGAAGCCACAAGTAAAACCTCCATTTCATCATAATATTACTTTTATGCTAATACCTCCCCATTTCGTGTTCCGCAACTGCCTATGAAAATAGTTTCAACTAAACGCTTTACGTAAAATTTCCTTGTGACAAAATTTAAGCTCCCAAGGAACCCTAAAAATGGTAATTTTATGTTCGTCCATTGTAATAAAGCTTAAAGTCTAATTCGTGGGAGGAAATATTTGGTAACTATAAAAACGTGGTTCAAAATTACAATGATAAATATCCCGGGGGAAAAGTTAATTTTTGCGTTCGCGCTGACTGCTCGTAAAATTTAGCCGATGGCATTAACGTTTCGGATAATTTTAGTTAAATTTTATGCTTGATGTTTTGTTATTAAAATACTAATACTACTTCATCATCATCATCAGCCTATATTAGTCCACAGCTGGACATAGGCCTCCCTTAATGAGCGCCATAGCGCCTCTATACCAACTTACGACATGGTTTTATTTAAAAGGCAATATTATGATAAAAAATCGCGAAAGTTAAAAGAGTTTTATGCTTATCTGGTTGTATCGATACTTTTCATTCCCTTCTGCACAATTGAGGTATTAACCCCGGCCGGACCCACAGCACAACTACTATACTACCCGACGGGATATATTATGAAAATCACGTTATAAGAAACTGAAAATTTAATCTTAATCAGCTAGGATTTAATAGTTTTAAAAGGCTATAACTCTTTACTAACTAATAAAGAGAATTTACAATGTAAGTTCAGTTGTATTAATTTTAAATCAACTGTTGAGTCGAGTCATAACTTACATTATCAAAGTTAAGCTTAATTAAAAAGTCAATTATGTCTCAGTTTGTGCTGGTAACACTGAACCTCGGCAAGTGTAATAAATCAGGAATATCTATGGACCTGGGGAAATAAGTCCACGGTGGAAAGTGAAAAGCAGAAAAGTGAAGAAAAGTTTTTATGAGTTTTATTTTTAAATGGCAACCGTAACTTGGGTTTTGGTTTGTTTTTACTGTTCTAAAACCGGATTGATCCTTCGGGAGCCTATTTTAACTACTACGCAGTTTAGTTGTTAAACTTAACACTATGATATCTGAAAGTCCTTTCCTGGTCTAAGTTGAAGAAAGCTTGAAGTGGAATCGACTGGACGCGTCTTCCAAATTTTCAGGTCCAGTGACTTGCTAGCAGGCATCAGCCTATATTAGTCCATTACTGGACATAGGCCTCATCTAGCTTGCCGCATCCAGCATCTGCCAGCAGTCTTTCGCAGATCGTCATCCCACCTGGCCGAAAGGCTAATGGACGTTTATATTAGTGTATTCTATAGTTTTGTTTTGATATACAATGGCGTTAGCAGTTTGTATTGTTTAATGAATACTAATCTGTGGCAGCAGGTGAATGACCTCCTGCAATATTGCGCACTGATTTAATATACACCTTATATACTTCTAGTAACGCTCAATATTTTCACGAGACACCCGTCGCCTAAGAGTCTGGAACAATACAAAGAATAGAAGAACAGCGTGATTGTAAATATACAAATCTCAAGGAGTGGGAGATGAAAAGGGAGAACAAAAAGCGCTTTTGCCCAGCAATGAGACAGTAAACGCCAAATAATAATGAATATACTTGAATTTCAATAATGAAATAACTTATAATTATGCTCTATTATAACTTATGTGCTTATCAGTTACCTAATTACCTTTATCATAGCCCTGCTTAGCTTGGGGCTAGATGATGCTATGTGCTATGCTAAAGGGTCCAAGAGCACTTATGTTAGTTTCCTCGATACAGGCTCAGCCTCGTGAGGAAGCCAACGTAAATTTCTTTTTAAGTATCGCTCATAAAAAAAGTAGGCAAGATAAATATAACTTACTTTGGGCCTAGATGCCTGATGTTTAGATTTTCTAGCATGGTATATTTATTTAGTAATGATGGCAATTATAGCAACTAATTTGCCTTTTGTGTTTTTGGGCCAGTAGGTAAATCACCCTTAAACTCATTGTAGTACGAACAAGTAAGACAGCATTTAAGGCAGGTTCATACAATTAGGAAGTCATTAAGCAACCCCACAAGACCGCAAACTGGTCACGCAACAAACTACCGACTACTTACTAGCTTAGATAGTTTTATGCACGCGACTTCGGCCGCTTTGATCTAAAATAGCCTATTAATACACAATAGTGAAAATGTGTAGAGTAGTCGGGTTATTTTCTCTGGACACCTCTGGCAAAAAGGTCAAGTTACAGAAAATCATACCATTTTGTTCAATTATGTTATTATATTTTTATGTAATTTTGTTATTATGTATTCATTATAAATGTAAGCAGGTTAACTAAGTATTACCTTGTTTTTGTAGGAATTATACCAACTGCTTTTCTATGAAGACCTTAGTGGCGCAGCGAGGGAAGGTCCGCCTGCGATGCAGGAGGTTGCGGGTTCATCACTACATAGTATAAAACAAAGTCGCTTTTTCTGTCCCTATGTCCCTATATCCCTATGTCCATTTGAATGCTTAAATCTTTAAAACTACGCAACGGATTTTGATGCGGTTTTTTAATAGATAGAGTATTTCAATAGGAAGGTTTATACGTATAATAAAACCGTGCGAGGCCGGGGCGGGTCGCTAGTATACTATAAGTAGAAAAGCAATCTTAGTGAAATCTAATAGGAAGGTATGTCCTCTTCCTCCTGGAGTAATTTCATCTAAGTAACATGTTAGAATCATGCGTGAAAATAAAACGATAAATATTGCAGACAAACGTGAGTTGTGTACCTAAGCATAAGTATTCAGTAAAATACATTTTAAGAAGAGATTTTTCATTTCAAAGGCTGTTAAAATAAAATATTCCATGAAACTTGTCTGTTAATCTACATTTTTATGAAGCGAATCCGGATTCAACAATTTACTCGATTCTCAGAAAATCAGTATGTATGTACCCAGTTATTTTTATATTGCTGAGTGGATCTATCATGATGAACGTCCATTTGGACTTTTTTCAATGTGTATTTATACTATAGATATAAATTTGGAGGCATTCAAAGTTCGAAATTATGGTTGACATAAAAACAAAAGAGAGTCTTTTCTCTATCAAGAGGTCGTGAAGTTTGGTTTGACTTGTTGTGCTTATTTTTTTTAGGCCTAAAAAATAAAGCTACTTATTAATTTCTAGTCATTTTTTAGAATGAAACTTTGAATTATGGAGACTCAAAACTCAAAGCACTTTAAATCCTCTTTTTATTTTAGTCTACACACTAAACTTAAATAAGAAAAAAAGCGGATAAACTAAATACTTTATTTGTAGGTATTCCTTCAATCTTTCAATCATATACATTTAAATAAGAAAAAATAGATACCTGCCTACCTAATGCAGATAAAATAAAATAAATTATAAAAGAATTCACAGTGCACAAAACGGTACCAGCAAGTGGCTGATTTGTTTAATTGCTTTATGTTTAGTAGGTGACGTGTGAATCCACGAGGGACCAAACTGAAGGCAAACAAACTTTCGAGTTTTGGTTACATTTCGTGGCTACGTACGTCATAGTTTTGGTTACGTCATAGTTTTGAAACCGTATGCAGCGTGCGTTCGTGATTCATCTAAATCTGAAGCATAGGCACAGTTCGGTGAATTTCATTGGAAAGTCAATAAGGAAGTTTCCGATTTTTTTATTTATATGTAAAAAAATAATACTGTACTTGCAATAAAGCCCACTGAATTTTTTTTTCAATTATCTTCATAAATGACGAAGTTATGATACTTTTCCCGTCCGCTTTAAAACATCTCGGCGCGCGGCCGCTCAACAACGTCATGACGTCATAACTCCGCTCGAGTCTAGTAGTTTCTATGCGCGGTAACCTCAAACAAATCTAAAATACTAAATCAAGACGGAACGGATATTTATTACCGTTGTGGAATCTGTGTAGGACAACGTTTACATAGTTTTAATATACCTAGCTTGTATTTTTCTTAAGATTTGGTTACCTATACCATAAGAATAAGTAGGTATAGTTACTATTTATTCTTATGCCTATACCTAGAGTTCAAAATCTTACCTACATAATTTTCAGTTATCAATGTTATCATCATACCCAGAATAGAGTAGGTAGTACCTATACCTACCTACGCGATATCTCTACAACGATCTGTTTGTTAATAATCAATAATCAATAATCAATAATAATCAATAATCAAAATCTTTATTTCTTTAGGCTTACAAAATAAGCACTTAGACAAGTCAAATTTAATTTAATTCGCCTCAATTTTTTGTCCACTAGTGGAAGAGGCGAAATAGAAACCACTAGCATGTGTATAACTTATGTGTCTAATACATGTTTGCCTTATAAATAATTACATACTATTGTCGATGTGGAACTGAGCGACATCTGGCCAAGCACTAACGTCATTGATGTAATCATTTATGGAGTAATATGCCTTCTTGATAAGATTTAGTTTTATGTACTGTTTAAATCTACGAATAGAAAGTTCAGTTGCTTCAGATGGAAGCTTATTATAGAAGCGCACACAATTACCCATAAATGATTTCCCCAGTTTCCGTAATCCTACCTAGATCAATTTACGTACCTACCTTCCTTTGTGTAAATAAGGGTTATTTTCTTCGCCTTGATAGTCGAACATTGAAGAGCTTTTGGGAATGAGCAGAAATCCAAAGAATAATCCAGTATCTTATGAACGTTCTAGACTCAAGCATAGGTAGGTAGGTATACCAAGGTTCTCGAACGAATCGAAAGGAAGAACAGAGTCAAGTGGGAATGACAGAGATAGATATAGCTTCCGAAAAACAGTGGAAATAAAAGAAGGACGGCGTAGGTTAAATGTAAGGGATAGAGTTATTTCTAGGATTGCAACGAAAAATCTATTTGGCAGTATACCGAATATTCGGCGAGCCTCCTGACCGAATAGCCGAATATTAGGCAAACGTATACGGCCGGATTTTAGCGTCGAAACTTGTACGTGTGTAACTTGTGTGTGATTAACTTTTCGAATACAGTATATGATTATGTACCTATTTCATGTACCAATGACTACTTAAATTATTATGAGAGAAATTACCGTAGCTTTCTCGAGCAGATCTACAAAAAAGCTTCTTTTTAAATCCTAACTTAATATCATAAATGTATGAATGTATGGATGTTTGTTCCTCTTTCACACAAAAACTACTAAATTGATCGAGCTGAAATTCGGAATAGACTTAAGTAGTTTTAGCCCTGGAATAACACGTAAGCTACTTTTCATCCTATAAATCAGTTCCCATGGAATAGAAATAGCCTTTAGACGTTTTCATAGCAAAAACGCGTGCAAAGCCGCGGGCAGATGCTAGTAATCTATATAAATTAGAATAGAATAGATTATTATACTTAAACCTAAAACACAAAGAAAGAAAAGAGAACATAAAAATACTACATAAGGGCGGTCTTATCGCTAGGTACTTAAATATAGAAATGGAAAATAAAACATTATATAAACAGAATATAATAATATTATCTATCAATATTATAATAACTTATAATATACATAATTTAACTTATTACTTAAATTATGTTCAGAAAAATCGATATTAAATCTATGTATAATAAATAAATATATAATAAATCGTATCTATACGAAATAAATGAATATACTTTACATAGACACTCGCCCACACCACGTTCCATGTACTTACTATGAGCAAAATAACGATGAAACACTCGAAACAGTCGAAAAGCGCTTTCCCCCCACCTGTGCCGTTGACCCGCGGGAACTTATGACGTCACACGCCAAATGCCTAGCGCTTATTTTCTAATTCGTTTTTGATTCAGTAAAAGTGGAATAACTTTGTCATTTTTCAAGTTATCAAAATAATTCTTTCACCATATTTATTGTAATATATATGCCCTAAAACTTACATAATTAGTTTTTATTTTTGTGAAATTGGAAACTTCCTTATTTATCACTGCCAAAGATCTTCTACGCGCATCATATAGTTCTGTTTATAAAATGGCACACATTTTATGACCGATCAAACTTATCTGGTGACAGCCCAAGTCGAGTCTTGTCCGTAAGTGGTGGGTAAATTTCGCCAAAACTTCGGTAACTCTGTATCAGGGGCCGAATTCCAGTAATTTTAAAAACATCATCAAAGCTATGAATGGACTTTAATAAGTTTGTGCTCGTAGAATACGAAAACGACTTTAAGTATCATTTTTACACGAATGTATTGTAATTGTGAAGCGATTTATTTAGTGGTAGTCGGCCCCAGGCATTCTGCTTTTAACAGCATAAAAAACCATTCGAAAAAAGGCCCGTTACAATTTGGCAGAATTGTGTCAAAGAAGGCGCAGAGCCATTTTACAAGAAGTCGAAGTTGAACTTCCTCATTACTCTGACCCACTTGTGTGAAGGCTAGGAAGAAAAAATCCCTTATGAAACACTTCGCTAACATCACACTCCTGCTTTCTAACTAGCAACTGAAAAACGAAACGATAAACACACGATTTTTTCAGAAATTTTTCAAGCGAACTCGCTCCAAAAAGGTCGTCAAAGACCTTTTTCACGCGTGAAAAACTCTACTTTTGGATCTCCGCAACCATGACATCTTTCTTCTGTCTGTCTGTCTGTTTTCAAAATTTTCATACCGGGGCTAGTGAAATTTAGCAATGGCATAGATGGCACTAGGCAAGAATTCCTGGAAACTTAAACTTGCCCTATTTTTATCTCCAGAAAACGCATACAAAGCCGCAATGGGAACCTATGATTCAAATGAGTTCGATATACCACATTCCGCTTCTGTGTATATTTCGCTCAGGCCGTGAATTCAGTTGCCGATTACTCGGCATTACTTGGCTCAGGTATTTCGTTCTTATCTAAATTGCTTGCGTGCCGGCGAAGGATTAGCGAGAATCGGGATCGGCCGTACGAAATCAACTGCTAATGCCTTCAATCATACATTATTTGTTTGCTTTTTGCATTAATCTGATGTAGATCTACTATGGCAGGTGGTGGTACATATTAAAAAGTGTTTTCTTTGTGAATTCGTTTTCGGAAAAGGAGTCAATTCAAATGTCGACAAAACTAATTTGCCTGGACCAAAAATGTTGCCGTCTTTTTTCATAACGAACGAAATAAAATTTTATTTACCGTTAAATTGGTTTATTTTTGTTTTGGCAACATCTACCTACAATACAACACTTATCGTGGTAAAATAAATCATAGACGTGTTGTATTTAAATAAAATTAACTTCTATCATATCAAATGTAACTTACAAATTTAGCAGTAATGTCCACCAAGTTTATTTATATCTGCAGACATTTGTTCCGTTGGTCTGGGTGTTTTCTCTCTCTATGTCTATCTATGTAATGTATTGTATTAAGAATATCAGTCATCTAGTGCCCATAACATAAGCTCTGCTTAGCTTGGTGCTATATAGATGATGCTGTGTGGACAATCCGGAATTATTAGTTTATTTACCTCTAGGCTCTATTAACCCTGAAAATAAAGATATTAGTTTTAGTTCCGTCACGTTCCCGTCACGCTCTCGTCATGCCCATATTGTTAAACATGAATATGTTAAACCAAATGATTCGTTTAACAATTAAAAAGCGTGTGAAGCAAGTACTAGAATAAAGGTCGAACCCTAATTGCTACTGTTGGTTATTTATTAGTCTGCAGTGTAACATTAAAACAACTTTACGTGACCGAGACCAAAGTCTCAAGTTTGAGATTCGCATAAAATCAAAGATATGGTCGTGAAACAGTTTGAGAATCATGCTGTAAATCTAAAGTATCAAGGTCGTTAAGACGGCACGGAATAGATGACAGTACCCGAGATCCGTATTTATAGACCCTATTTACAATCTAAAAAATCTTGCTAACAAAAAAAAAAATATTGGAACTAAGAAATCCGAATCCCATCTAGATCTCAATTGTACTTGCGGAATCTAGGTCGAAATACTTTTTATTTTTAGGTACCTCATGTTTGTCGTGGACGCTTGAAGAATGCCTAATCGTCGTTTAACAGTTGAGATACAAAATGTCATAATTTACCTAGTAATTTCATTATGAAATCCAACTTATATTATAAACGAGAGAGTTTGTAATCATGGATGGATGGGTGGATGCATGGATGTTTTTTACTCTTTTACGCAAAAACTACTGAACGGATATGGATGTAATTTAGCACAGAGATAGATTATAGTCTGGAATAACACATAGGCTATTTTGTCCCGGAATTCTCACGGGAAAAGGAAAAAATCTTAGCTGTCGATTTGACTTGTTTTTTATTTCCTTAATTATATCCATGTCACTTGAAATAACTCGTAATACTGCAATATTATAGTTTCCGCTAGGAATAAACGGTACTATAAATAAGGGTCTTCCAATAAAGACCGCTAAAAATACTAAGCATCGGAAGTCTCGTAAACCAAAAGACACAATACATTTGGACGGCCATAAATCGAGAGACGACGATATTAAATATTCGTTAAGACATCCCCTTCGATGTCGTTTATAATAATATTGGGCATATTTCAACAGTTGAAATGCTTACTTTTACCTGTAAGGTAAGTGTTGGTAGCACTGTTCTGAGCATCAAATAATTTGCAGTAACATATTGGATAGGATTTCATGGCGTCATAAAATAATGGCCAAGTTTGTCTAGTGCGTGACATGGCACTAGCTAGATGCACTAGACAAACTTGGCCATTCTTCACGTTTGGCAAGAATAGGTATGAAAAACTTTTTAAACACTCGCGATTCGTTAACATAATTACGATTAGGTTTTTATCGGTTATTTAGCGCGTACCCTGTGTTTATATTTCCCCTAGATTTCCATCGCGTTACAGCGAGGAATATCCGATAAATAATCGTAGATAATTAAGAAGTTATTTATTAAGCTTGCTTCGCCTAGGGCGACTATACCATTTGGCTGTAGGTTTTTGCTATATTTTTACTCTGTTTTTAATCGATTTAACCTTATTAAATTTTAATAAATTGATTTGACTTTTACGTTCATAGGTTTTGCAACGATGCTCCGCACGTGTATAGTTCCTAACTGTTTATCTGATTGTTACAAAAACGAATCCAACGATAACTCATTTATTACAATCGAACTAGTAGTTTCAACGCTACACATGGAAACATTATCTACATAAATACATAGTGCCAACCTTATAACCCTAAAAAAAATTTAATGCATTTTCCACTTGCATTGCTCGTGCCGGTGTAAATGCGCCCGGATATTAAGTGGTCATAAATTGCGGTGTCTACGGGACGATTCCCGTTTCACTTAACCTTTTACGTATACGGTTTCAGCGGCCCCGTTAATGTAAGGTACGTGAACCCATCGAATTGAATGAAAACCTCATAAGCTGTATGGAAACGTTCGCTTCGTTAGGATGGTGGGTATATTAACCTCGATGGGTCGGTGAACGAAGGTCCGCATGAAAAGCTTTGGGTTTGATTCGCGACGTATTTCAAATTCTTATGTGATCTGCGAACGAATATCACCTATATATTATATTTATATCTAAATCCGAATTGACCTGCCAATTCAGATATATTCAGTCAGCCAGTGTTATAACTCATAAGTACTATTTTCACCGTTCTTTACTGTCTGCATTTTCAACCGACGATTTCAAAAACGAGGTTACGAGTAACGAGGTTCCCAATTCAAATTTATTTTTTGTATATGTCATACGAATTCTTTTTTGTGTGTGATTTTGATTATTTTTATTTTTTTATTTGTAATGTCTGCGTGTCGTATACTGCTATTTAAATTTTATAAAGATTTAGTATCTAGTTCATTTTAGTCATATTACTGGACAAATCGGAGCAGCATTTAACCCCAAGCTAAGCAGAGCTTGTGTTATGGGTATGTGGATGACTGATATACTTAATACAGTACATTAATTGTTATTTTTTACTTTAACTTTGCTGTACCTAGTATCTAGAAAAACCAAATAGGATTAAATATACTACTAACCAAAATATGTATTTTTCTTTTGTGTCAATAAATAATATCTATCCTAAAAACACTATAAATAAAACGTGTTTGCTTACAAACACTTAAAAAATAGCATAAGCACAGTATAAAATTGCAAAGGTATTCACTCCACTGATGTTATTTCGAGATCGAAGTAGAATTTCTTTTACAAGGTCCACCTGCAATGACAAACATTTTCTAACTTAACAAGGTCCATTAATCTAAAAACACTTTTATGCTGTGTGGTTAAAATGCCGCTGGTTAAAAGAAAAGTCAACAAACTCCTATAGCAGAATCGGGGTAAAAATATCGACTATCGGCTTCGCACGCTTTTTTTCTATGGAAACATTTAGTGGTTAATTTCTGTCCCATGAAAACTGAATCATATATAAATAGAAGATTATAATAATATATATAAATATAATACTTATAAAAAATCATTCATTCCTTATTTGTGAATAATTTTATGTTTTATACAAGAACTAAAAATCGAATTCAAATTGATTAAGGTTTAAGGTTTAAGGTTTTAGTACTCTAATTTCCGCATTTAGACTCAATTTGGTCCATTATGCGTATGTTTTGCTAGCATAGCCAGCCTAACTCCGTCCAGAAGCGCAGAATCTTCCTGGGATCTTCACAGGCTTCGCGGAGTGACCTCGGCAAGTTGAGGATTTCTGTTCGTTGTGTTATTACTCCCTTGCATTCCAGGATTACGTGGGCAGTCGTTTCGTCGTCGCTGAGGCATCCTCTGCAGAGAGGACTGTCCGTCACTCCGATGGTAAATAAGTGTTTATTTAGTGGGCAGTGTCCTGTTAGTGTTCCCACCAGGATCCGCATATCCAATCTATTTAGGTAGAGTAAGCGTTTTGTTAGCTTTGGTGATATCGATGGAAGCGCCTCTCTGGCTTGTCTGCAGTCAAGCAAGCGTGTCCAGCGTTCGTTATGCATCTCTCTGGTTCAAAAGTCCTGCTCCGGTTTTTCAAGGAGCTGGGCTGGTTAGGGCCTGGTTAGGCAGGGGGATAATGCACAATACACTCCTATGCGAGATGTCAGTGCAGATCACAGTTCCCCCACTTAGAATTAGAATTAGAATCTCTCTGGTTCTGAGCCTAGTCCATGTCTGGATTTGAGAGAATGGCAGAGGTAGGAAGGGCACCGGTCCTTCTGTGATCGTTTCCGATCCCCTCCGTGCCAATTCATCCGCGGCGTCATTTCCTAGAGATCCGCTATGTCCCTTAATCCACTGAAGGATGGTCTTGTTCTTGGTGGATATCCTTTCTAATGCTAAGTGACATTCGTACACGAGCTTAGAGTTACAGTTTTTGCCTTCCAGGGCTCTGAGTATGGCAGCGCTATCAGAGAGAATACGTACGCCTTGTTCGTTGATTCCTCTATTATGTATAGCTGTAGCTGCCTGGGTTATTGCTACGCACTCACATTGGAATATGGAGCTGTGTTCTCCTAACGTTATTGATATGTTAATGTTGAGGTCCATTGAGTGAACCCCGGCTCCCGTCCCTGTTAGGGTTTTGGAACCATCTGTGTAGATTCTAACTTCATGGGTTCTAGACTCATCCTTTGTGTCCTCATATAACTGTATCTGGTAGTGTTTGTTTTGTATTGGTTTGCTGGGCATTCTGTCACAGGGGGCAGCTATGAGGGGTTCATAAGCTATAATCCTGTCCATGATCTGGGCATGTGGGCTGCTTGTGACGCCCCAAAGCCCCAAGTTGTGTAATCTTCAAATTGATTACTCAAAAAGTACTGGTCAGATTTTGATGAGATTTTGTAGGTACATGTGTGTATGGGAGCTTATATGTATGGGTAAAGCATGAGCTTTCAAATAAAAATAAGAAACATCAAAATCGATTCACCCATAAAAAAGTAATGATGTAGCTCTGTTATTTTTTTTTAATTCAGTCCCATTGAGAATATTTTCTTGAAGTCGATTTTAGTTTATACTAGCGACCCGTCCCGGCTTCGCACGGTTTTATTATAAGTACATATAAACCTTCCTTTTGAATCACTCTATCTATTGAAAAACCGCATCAAAATCCGTTGCGTAGTTTTAAATATTTAAGCAAACAAAGGGACATCGGGACAGATATAGTGACTTTGTTTTATACCATGTAGATAAAATGTATATAGATATTATTATGTATATGTATGTAGATAAAATATGAAATTATGCTACATTTTAGAGCCCTGCGTCGACCTCGCGGCTAATACTCTTTTCAGTCTAAAAGACACTTGCGTGGATTGAATCCTTCAGAAGCTTTGTGAGGTTTTGAACAAGTGGCGAGCTCTAAAAACGATTCATATTTTGGATATACGACCTTTGGACTCGTTCCTCAACTCGGGACAATCACAAAGCTTTTAGGATTACGAAATGGTTTTATGAAGCTTTTATAGAAACAATTTTTCTTAAAGCAAATTAGTGTCCCTACTTATAAATAAATATATAATGCTCAAATATAATGAATGACAATCCACGGTATCATCTAGCCTCAAGCTAAGCAGAGCTTATGATAAGGGTGCATTACATATACAAAATTACATTTATATAAATTACATTATTACATTAATTACTTACATAGATAAATATTTTTACCTACATTGAAAACACCTAGATAGAACCCTAATCATACAACTTTTTAGGTAGGTCCATCTTTGGTCATATTTCACTGTCCATGTCCGCCAATAGACCTTCAAAAAATAAAATGTATAAGTAAATAATAAACCTCGCATAGCCCTTGGAGACGGTTTGTTAACAATACATCAACGTAGAAAAAATTAAAAGTATCGTAACGGCATTGTCTATGGAAGCTTCAGTAGGTATTGAAAAAGTTAGTTTCGCATAATAGAATAGGTACTGTCGAGTAGAAACGTTCAAAACCGGCTTCGGAGTTGATACATGTACGACAACCTTTATTGGACCCAAGACTAAACAAGCACATTTACGTCACGTCTCAAAACATCGTCACAAATATCCAACAAAACGAGTTGGTAATATTTTTCACGCACGCACGGCCATGTCCGTTTAGGCTTTCAGAAATTTATGGCAACACTGCTAGATCGTAAGTGAAACGTAAGAGCGGTAAACATCAGCTTGTTGTATAAAATAAGACCTATCTTGTTTTATTCGGATTATAAAACGTTAGTGCCTAAGAAACTGCGATAGAGCTGTCTGCTTTTAAAAGTAAATTGGTGGTATATAGAACATGTTAACGTTGTGTGAAAACGTTATAGAGAGGATTGCATATGTTTTTTGGATGAGGAAATAGATATAAATTGGCTGTTTCATGCACTAAAATAAATAAATAAATGAATTTGAAACTTAGTAGACTAAGCTGTAACAAGCTGTGAAAAAAGTGGCATATTCCAGGTTTCAGTGATACAATATGTTATTCTGAGTTATACTGAGATATATTCCAATGCAATGGTATTATATAGTAGTCCGTTAGGCTGTGTCAAGCAACCTAAGTAAATCTAATATGTAAATTTAAAACTAACTTGCCTGTATATGCCTATCGCAACATTTATTTATACCGTTTGGATATATAACAACTAGCTATAACGTAAGCTATAGCAAAATGCCTTCCGGCTTTATATGCTTATTTTTTGAGAAATAGACATCTTTATACCTAAGTAACCTACAATAGACATAAAGGTTCAGCTAAACCGCTTTACCTTAAATATATCTCTTAGCACGTAATCTCCAGTACGCAACTAGAACCGCAGTCGACCTGAGGCTTAGCTTTCGTCGTGGCCGCAACATTATATTTATTTCATTTTGCGCTTTAGACTTAATTAGAGATTAAATTATAAAGAGGCGAACAAATGGCTATGTATTTTAAACTAGATGCGCCCCGCGGCTTCGCCCGGGAATCAGAGTTTTATTTCGTACAAATTTCAGAAATTTATTGCATACAGAGTCCAAGGCAAATATGGCCTCCACTCAGCGTTGTGCTGGATACACACTGATGTGTCTACGCAGCGCTGGTTTTCAGTGGAGACCAAGGCGGTGAAACGCCACGATCGCCGAGGGTGGTTGGCATACCCCCTAGGGGTTATTATGTAAAAATAAAAATACGTGTTTAATTATTCACTCATAATTTATAAAGATCAAGTTTTGAGTGAATCGAACCGGTAGAAGTAAAAATTATTTTCCATTCAAGCTTTACCACCCTATTTAACCCCCTCAGAGGTTAAAATTTCCAAAGTTTAATAGCCTATGTCTTATTCTAGGTTATTATTATTATTATTAATATTTATTATTTTCGTTATTATTATTTCACTTTATTTATTTTAATACTCGTTAAAAAATACATTTTTTACTATAGAAAATACAAAAATATTATAAAACTAATCTACAGTAAAAAATATATCAAAACGGTGGATCACCGGCCGCGAAGCTAGGCTCAAGCAGCCGGTGACTAGGGTTGCAGACAGAGGAACTTCCTGACGATACGCGCCGAATCCAGGAGAACCGCTTTTTGGATCTGACCCTTGATCCAACTTCCTAGCGAGAGTCTCTTGAGATGTTTATCGAGGCTCTTCGCTATTACCCCGTTAACCGAAACGACTATCGGGACGATGGTCGCTGAATCAATATCCCACATGCTGACAACCTCGTTAGCCAAGTCAAGATATTTACTGAGCTTATCTTTCTCAGCTTTAACGAGGTTAACATCATGTGGTATGGTGACATCAGCAAGCACCGCCCATCTTTCTAACCGGTCTATCAGTACAATATCAGGCTTATTTGCAAGAATAGTCCTGTCTGTAATGATAGAGCGGTCCCAATAGAGCGTGGCACGGCTGTTTTCAAGAACTGGCGCCGGTGTGTACTTATAGTATGGAACTTCAGGACCAGTAAGGCCATATCGGAGAGCAAGTTGTTGATGTATTTTTTTTTTTATTATTATTTCACTTTATTTATTTTAATACTCGTTATAAAATACATTTTTTACTATAGAAAATACAAAAATATTATAAAACTAATCTACAGTAAAAAATATATCAAAACGGTGGATCACCGGCCGCGAAGCTAGGCTCAAGCAGCCGGTGACTAGGGTTGCAGACAGAGGAACTTCCTGACGATACGCGCCGAATCCAGGAGAACCGCTTTTTGGATCTGACCCTTGATCCAACTTCCTAGCGAGAGTCTCTTGAGATGTTTATCGAGGCTCTTCGCTATTACCCCGTTAACCGAAACAACTATCGGGACGATGGTCGCTGAATCAACATCCCACATGCTGACAACCTCGTTAGCCAAGTCAAGATATTTACTGAGTTTATCTTTCTCAGCTTTAACGAGGTTAACATCATGTGGTATGGTGACATCAGCTAGCACCGCCCATCTTTCTAACCGGTCTATCAGTACAATATCAGGCTTATTTGCAAGAATAGTCCTGTCTGTAATGATAGAGCGGTCCCAATAGAGCGTGGCACGGCTGTTTTCGAGAACTGGCGCCGGTGTGTACTTATAGTATGGAACTTCAGGACCAGTAAGGCCATATCGGAGAGCAAGTTGTTGATGTATAATTTTGGCTACTTGGTTGTGTCTGTGCAAGTACTGAGAGTTAGCTAGGTGCGAACAACCCGAAAGTATATGACGAAGGGTCTCCCCTGGAAGATGACACGCTCGACAGATATCGATCGTGCCATCTTTCATGATATACTTTCGGTAATTGTTCGTCTTAACTACCTCATCCATAATTGCACAGACAAAGCCTTCGGTTTCCCCAAAGAGGTCACCGAAACGTAGCCAGTTTACTGAGCTTAGGAGATCTACATCAGGACCTGTGAGGACCTTGTAGAATCTCCCATGCAGCTCTTTGCTTTCCCATATGGCCTTCCTGTCCTCTATACTCATCACTATAGGTTTACGCCAGTTCTCGTTAGCTAAGGAGAGAGGAGTAAGGTTCTTATCAACTGCAACTACGTCGCGATGCATTTGGTATTCGGCTTGATGGAAATAATTTCTGAGATTGCAAACCTCACGGTTGTGTAGGGTCTTAGCGCTTAAAAAGCCTCGACCGCCACATTTCCGTGGGATGTACAATCTCATTACCGAAGATCGGGGGTGTCGCATGCGATGAGTAGTTAAAAGTTGACGAACCCTACAGTCCAAGGCGTCTAGTTCAGTCTGAGTCCATCTTAGTATGCCAAAAGTATAAGTAAGCAAGGGCATAACCCAGCCATTGAAGGCACGCACCTTGTTGCCACCCGACAATAGGCAAATTAGCACTTTTGTAAGGCGGCAGAAGAAGCGTTCCTTCACCGATTGTTTTATTTCCCCGTCTACTATACCCAAGGCTTCTGGCATACCAAGGTACTTATAAGTTTCACCCTCTGAGAGAGATTTGAGGGACATAAGCTCTGAAAGTTGCATATTATTAGAATTTACAACTTTCCCTCGTTGTATTTGTATGACCGCACACTTATCAACGCCGAACTCCATGTTAATAGCACTACTGAATATCTGTGTGATATTCAAGAGGGCCATTAACTGTGTTTCATTCGGCGCAAATAGTTTGAGGTCATCCATATACAACAAGTGAGAAATAACCTCACCCTCTCTCCGAAGGCGATAACCTATTCCTGAATCTTTCAGTAGGGTACTGAGTGGATTCAGGGCTAGACAAAACCACAAGGGACTCAGACTGTCGCCCTGGAATATACCTCTCTCTATCCTTATCAGATCAATGGTCGCAGGTGGAATTAATCGGCTGCCTGGATGACGAAGAACCGTAGTCCACTGTCTCATACATGATCCCAAGAATGATCTTAGAGTAGTATCTACTTTATACAACTCTAAGACCCTCTCAAGCCAAGTGTGAGGCACCGAATCATAAGCCTTCTTATAATCGATCCATGCAGCCGATAAATTCCCTCTGCCACGTTTGACCTTTTGGCTAATGGCCATGTCAATGAGGAGGAGCTCCTTAGTACCACGGGACCCAACCCTACATCCATTTTGAGCAGGTGCCAAAATATTGTTCGTAACAATATGTGTGTTAATTTTTGTGGTCAAGATGGATGTAAGTAGCTTATAGATCGTTGGTAAGCACGTTATGGGTCTATAATTCTTTGGCTCCGCAGTACTACCAGACTTATGGAGCAGGAAAGTTACACCCGTCGTCATAAAAAGTGGGAGCGACCCGATCTCAATTGCTTTTTGGAATTGTGTGGCCAGAACTGAATGTGAGCATCGAAACCATTTTAGCCAAAAGTTATGCAATCCATCCGGGCCAGGACTTTTCCAATTATGGGCCGAGCGGATCGCATTACTTACATCCAACGAAGAGATAGTAATAGCGTCCATGGTTTCGATGTTTTCACATTCAGTTCTTACCACATTCATCCAGTCCGCCTCCGTGTGTTCGACCGGTAAAGACCAGATGCCTCGCCAAAAATTATTTCCAGTTTCGGCATCCGGTACTTGACCATCGGACACACGTAGATCGGGTTTCTCCCAGTCTCGGTAAACTTTCCTTTGGTCACTTTGAAAGTTGCGATTCTGACAAAACCTGTCAACTCGCTTTTTATACCTTTTTATACGGCTTGCCCACGCATAGACTTTTTGTTTTAGGTAGTCTATGCGCTCTGTAGCACAGGCTAAATAGGCCTGAGGTTGAATTTCAGTTCCGTCAAAAGCCTGTGTCACAAAGCGCATAACCCGAGGTCTATGGTTGCCTTCCCTAAAACATATTAGCTTAGCTATGAGGGTCCTAAACCTACTGATACGCCTCTCTATCCTCTGTTGCCAAGTAGGGGTACTGCAAGCCTGGCGCGGAGCGCGGTCACAGTCCGGAAACTTTACCCGCGCAACACGACAGGCCGCGATAGCCCCACAATAGAGAATAGAGTGCGTATCAGTAAGATCACTACTAGCCAGCAGATAAGGGACTAGTAGTGGGTTCAAGGCCCCCACTATAGCTAAAGCACGTCTATGGGTGGGAAAGCGAGGTAGGCGTGGCCTTACACTACAGTTTCTAAACTTAAGAATCGCTTCTTCCAAAGCCCTCCTCAATTGCTCATTACTATGGGTACTTACCTCAATACTCTCGTGATTGACATCTTCTACAGTATAATCAGGTTGGGGAGTCACTGATGTTGATGTAACTTGTCGCTGTGGCGACGATGTAGCAGCCTGATTACACTGCGGACGGTCCGCCACTTGAGCACTAAGATTCTCTCGCCGTAGTTGATCAAGTACAGTGTCATTCAACAGTTTTGAGCGTTGAATGACCCGTACCTGATCGGATAGCCGTTGCGTGTTAACGACGACAGTTGGTTCAAGGGCCTGAAACAGCGGCAGCATCCTGGAACGGTAAGCGGTCAGGTTAGTTCCTCCGTCTGTAGCCCTATAGAATGCGCGCATGACGTTCTCATTTATTTCTTGCGTCCACTTCATGCGCCGCACTCTTCCGTCAGCGGCGGGGGCCGGTCGCGGGGCTGCGAGCCCTGCAGGTCCCAAGCCAGCTGACAGCGGGGGTCGGCCTCGCCGCACAGGTGATCGCGGCGGTCGAGGCGACGGCGGCAGCTCGTCTTCGCTGCTCAACACATCACTCGTCTCAGGCGGCGTTTGGAATGCCTCTTCATCAGAGGACGAGGATGTGGAGCTAGCCGAGGCGGGCTGCGATGGTGGTAAACGGAGTGCAGTTGTTGCCGCCCTTGCTTGTGCTCTAGTGTACATTTTCTTCTACATTTTTGCGGTTAATATAAAACGGAATGTAGTAAATAAAATATTTTCTTTCCAAAACACGTCTGTCACGGGCGGTGTCATTTTTTTTTTTTTTTTTTTTTTTTTTTTTTTTTTATTATTTTATTATTATTATTATTATATATCTTATATAGGTACCTACCTAAATGAAGAGTTTGATAATACTACCCAATCCTAAACATCTACCTTATAACCCACAATACCATACCTTCATTTATTTCTGATTACGAGTGTAGGTTCCTGGCATTTTCCTATTGCCAACCCCTCGATAGGTTAGGTACAATTGGAAATAAAAATAAGTATAATATGTATATACGTCCGACCGTCCGCGTCCAGCCAAGCCAATATCAATATACTTACATTATGTTAAAAAGGAGTAATTAACTAGACTCAGACACAGCCTATGCTACTGGGCCTAAAGACTTCAAATTTGCAGCGTTCATTCCTTTAGATAGATAGATAGATAATGCTTCATTACAAAGTCTTATTAAACATTAGTTCTTAAGTAAACTTATCCTATAGAGAGGCAATGGATTTGGGGCTTTATCGCTTAAAGCGATTTCTTCCAGCCAACCAAGGTGTAAGGAGAAGATCATAGAATGGCGGTGCTTATTCTAAATTTATACAAACTAATTTTAAAATAATGCTGGACAATCCACACAGCATCATCTAGCCCCAAAGTAAGCTACTCAAAGCTTGTGTTATGGGTACTAGATAACTGATATATTTAATACATTATATACATAGATAGATATTTTTTATTATACATAGAAAACACCAAGACCAACGGAACAAATTTCTGCAGATCGTACACAAATTTGTTCCGAGGCGGGAATCGAACCCGCAACCTCCTGCGTCGCAGGCGGACCTTCGCCCACCGCGCCACATCGGTCGTCGAAAATTTTAAATAAAATAAAATTATCCTTATACACAAAATAAACATACCAAATAGATTAATATACTCATACTTAACTAGCTAACACCATAAGAATAAATATTAACTTTGTTTTTGTCTATTCTTATGCAAACACATAATTATCTTCTTCTTTACTTGGAAATTCACGATCCAAAAAGAGGTTACATGTGCTTTTTTATGTAGCAGTTTATTTACTCATGTCGTAGCAGACCATCAGTATTTAAATAAACAAACACGTCATGTTTCTGCGTAATCTAAAAAAATACATAAAACAGGAAATACTATACGTAATCTTTTTTTACGTTTTAGTCAGATTCAAAGTTTAGTATCATAGTTAAATAAACTAAGTAAGTACTTACATCGTTGAGGGGCGTTTAGGGGTGTACTATGAAAAAAAAATGGAAATTCGGTTCCTAAAGAGTCCAAAAAAGAGGTCAAATGTGATTTTGTTTAGTAAGTAGTAGAACGTCAAAATAAACAATCACATATTTAAGCGTTATCTAAATCCGATCTAAGCGAGACAGCATGAAAGATGACATTCTCAATCCCATTATTTAATAACCCAGTTTATACGGAGTAGGTAATTGATGGTAGTTGATCGGTCATTTGACAAGCGGGCAACTGTACCGACCCGTGTCACCGTGGAACTCTCACGCTGACGCTTTTATTCTTCGCATGTTTTTAGGGTACCTTTTAAGAAGTTCGGGCTAAGTGACCGCGTTTATAAAGGGGTCCGTTTATTTTGTACACTCTATTATATAAAACCAGCTTCAGTGCTACGTATTTTCCTGGATAAAAAGAATATAATAAATAAATAATTCCGGACAGTCCACACAGCATCCTTGTCCCAAGCTAAACAGAGCTTGTGTTATGGGTACTAGATGACTTATATACTTAATACAATACATTATATAAATAGACATTTTTTATTATACGTAGAAAACACTCAGACGAACGGAACAAAGTTCTGCAGATCGTACACTAATTTGTTCCGAGGCGGGAATCGCACCCGCTACCTCCTGAGTCGCAGGCGGACTTTCGCCCACCGCGCCACATTGGTCGTCGTAATAATTATAAACAATTAGCCAAGTTTTCGAGATCTAGGGCGTAGGGGCTACAAACACACCAGGACAGTAGATTTGTGAGGTTTTATGTAGAATACCCTGATAAAAATGGTTTCTATAGTTAATTTTAACCTTATTACTGCCTCTTACATAAATTTCCAAAATTTGTCGACCCTTTTTATACGACGAATTTTTTTAAAAGCCAGTAAAAAGACTAAATCTAAGTTGGCATGTTAAAGAGACTAACTTCTAACATTTTCCCAATTTTCATCGCCACTAAATAATAAAGTTAATATAAAGCTTTGTTTACAAGGATGCAGGAACCTACCATTATTACTCATCATTAAGCGCAGTGCATAAGACTATTTATCCTAATACTCTGAATACACGCACGTGAGTCGTATTTAGTACAAAGCTTTTGGTATATACCTGACTAGTGACCCGCCTCGGCTTCGCACGGTTTTATTATACGTATAAACCTTCCTCTTGAATCACTCTATCTATTAAAAAAACCGCATCAAAATCCGTTGCGTAGTTCTAAAGATTTAAGCATATTTACAGGACATAGGGACAGAGAAAACGACTTTGTTTTATACTATGTATGTAGTGATTTGGCAACTTTTAAAATTAGAAATCGACTTTAAATTCTTTAAATCACGAGAATGTCACCAATTTTAAAAAGGCATGATGTAATTTCATAGTTTTTGCAATATACTGACAAACGTCGACTTAGAATTTCACCCATTACTAAGAATAATTCAAAAACAATTCATCAGTCAAATTTTGATCAATTTTTTTTTTTTTATTTGGGAAATAAACAGTACATAATCCTTAAAAATTTAAATCTAAAATAAACATAAACCAAAATAATTTCATCCATCAAATAACACATGTAAAAATTGAACAGAGGTGAAGCTATATAAAAAAAAAGATAAATACATACAAAATTTGTCTTACAATCTTAATAAAAAAGAGATTTAATGTGACTTACCTTCGGGAAGCTCTAGTTTTTCAAGATGATGATATATTAATATTTTGATGTAATTTTTTTATTTGAAAGCTATTTTGATAAAAAAGAATCATCTAAATCGGTTTATATAGTAAAAAGTTATGAGATAACACAAAAAAATACAGTGTAATTAAGAACCTCCTACTACTTTTGAAGTCTGATGAAAATGGGCGCTAACTGTCGGCACTAAGCTGACTGTATAATAAGATACAATCATGGGTTGCACCCACTGGCATAAAAGCTTCTTCTTCAAAGCGTCATTTTGTCATTTTCTGTACAATGAGAGCATCTTCTACGTTCAAAAAAAATGAGATAAACGCAATATTCCGTGAAAATAGCACTGTCAAATCTCTCAAAACCACCTGAAAACTATATTTGGGTTCGTATGAAAACGGAACGTAGTAATACTTGCTCTTAGGCAAGGAACTTATACCTTGCTCTTACAGCCTGTCCAGATAGGGCGCTTTACGCGCGTAAAGCGCTGGACTCTCGACTCGCGCGTGCTACGCGCGAGTCGAAATACTCGGGCGAACAGTGGAGCGCGCGTAAAACGCCGCATCTGGACGCAATATAAATTGAAACGCGCGAGGGCACTCGCGCGTAAAGCGCGCGTAAAGCGCCCTATCTGGACAGGCTGTTAGGTATGAAACTATCCAATTGCTGTCAACCCACGGTAAATAATCTCTCTCTATTCGATAAAGGGGGAAAGAGACGACATTTTATATCGCCAACCGAAACAAATGCAAAACTCATACTTAAGTTGTCCTTTATTGTGTAACCATACACAGTATGGTTACACAACATTTTCTACACAGAGTGCTTCGAGACTTGCGCGAAATACACTTGCGAGAAGAAGAATATGTGGCAAGACCTTTTATTTGCCTTCCTGAAAAGCGTAACTTTTCAGGTCTTAGTAGTTTCGAAGCTACGAAGACCTGAACGGGGAAGCATAAAATGTAGTAAGAAAATTAGGGTCGCGTTGATGTCTTTTGTTTGCTACGTGGATCCATCGTAGCATTGTAGCACATGCTACGAACACATGCTACGAAAGTCTACGTTAAATATATTTCTCGTTATGGGGTAGGAAGGGGAGAAGGTAGGGGAAAGTAAGATATACTGAATTGAAGAAAACTAAATTTCCTACGCAACAGTGAAATCCGCAACTGCGACGTCTATTTCGAGAGATATTGAGCGTTTTGTGATTTTTCGCGCTGTGTCGACTAGCGCAATTGGTCACTCGTACTAGTGTCCACTCGCGCAAATGTCCATCGCGCAAGTATGTATACCTTCGCGCAGAAGTAAGATTCTTATCAGCAATATTATAAACCGCAGAGAATTTCGAGTTATTCTTTTGTATTAAAAATGTCTCACTTCTCAAACATTGTGATTACGTAAACATTTAACATGTTTTGTGCGGCTTCGCTGTGGTTCATAAATAAATATATTCCTCTATTTTCTGAGATACCTGTATAATTTGTTTCTATTCATTGATTGTCATTTTCTTAAATTTAGACTAAGAAGAATTAAATAACTAAATTTCCATAAAACACTGATACTACGAACAAAAAGCAATTCATTCTGTCTTTGAAGCCGTTCAACAAGTAGGTACGTACGATAGACAGCCCAAGTTTCAAGTTTCGGAATATCGACAATTTAAAACTATCGTGCTCTAACTTTCTTAATAAAACTCAGCTTCCACACGGTCCTGTAATATCTTAGAATCTGCCTATTGCCGAAGTTTCTAAGCTACTTTTGCTTGGTTTGCTGTTTGGAAACGCCGGGGCCATGCAGTCGGAAATCTGATGTATGAAATTTTACAACTCGCAGTTATTTTTCGAATTAATTGTTGTTGTTTTTTTTGTTTTTTTTTTGCTTTTCCCGATGTTTCAGCACGGGTATGTAATTATACCAAAGTAGATAATATTCATCATCATCAACCTTTATTAGTACACTGCTGGTATATGCAGTCGTCAGATATGTCATGTCGTCATCCCATCCCACCTGCCCTCCGGCCGGAGGGATAACGATCTTCGAAAGACTGCCGGCAGATGCTGTATGTGGCAAGCTGAAGACAGGGCGCTATGACGCTAATTAGGGGGGTGGCCTATGTCCAATGGACTAATATAGGCTGATGATGATATCTAGGTAATATCAAGGTCTCTGATTTTGTAGTGTTATAGAAACTATATCAACTATATCTAGGTTAATAACCATTTGTGCCTCCCAAAGTGACCACTTCTAGGTTACAAGCTACACTCAAGGTGGAGTGGCCGATCAAGTTGTCTGTTCCGACAACTTCGGCAAACTTGCCAACTTGGAGGATGGTAATATCGTACTTATTGATTCGGATAGTTTCGGGCTGGCAGATAGGTACATTGGTATATCTATTTCATAATATTGATGGTTCGTGATAGATTATTATTTTTCGTACTGTTGTTGTAAATTTAAGAGGTACGGATCTAAACGGATATGTACTACGGATCTAACAATACGGAAGTCCAGATAAGTCAGAACTGTGGTCAGATCTATGTATATCCGATATCATGATGAGCCATGGTTGCCTGGTACCTATCGCACTAATGCCTGTCTTAGGCTATGTCCCCAGTAGGCAAACAGTGAGCGGCCGACTGAGTTTGCGGCATATCAGTTCAGTACGCCCTTCCATGTATTTTAAATTGAGTGTTCACAGTTTGCTAGTTTGCGCTCACTTTACGCAGTTTGTACGCAGTTTGCAGCGATACGTGCACCGACTGTCTCAGTTAGTGGCCGACTCGCAGGTTCCAATGCTTGCGATACGCACGCAAACTGATCTGAGTTTGTAGCTGTTTGCCACAAATTTGTGGCTCACTCAGTCGACCGCTCACTGTTTGCCTACTGGGGACACAGCCTTACCCTACAATAGATTTTGAGATATACTTATTACGTATTTTGTTGTTTATTGCCTTCGACAACATTGAATACTTTTCTGTTAAGACAGACGGGGAAATGAAACGAGGGGTCTTTTTAGATGGATCAACCTTTAGGAGACCTGCGAAGCGACTAAGTAGCTTGTTTCTATGGCGTGTGTTTCATGACAATATATTTTAACGATATTTCCTTCCACGTAAAACAAAATCACATGAACAAATTTCTATTTCCAAACCAGCTCACTATTAACCGAAACATTCCCGAAAACAAAACATCATTTAAGATTCCCACCACGTGCCCCCAACTGAAAACAATCGACACCAAACAAATCCGGTAGAATGTACCGAGAACCGGTTACGGCCGGTTGTGTCCGGATTATAGTAACGGCCACTAATTGCTACGTGGCCAGAATCTGGGAGTCGATTAATAGGTGGTGTAGAGGTGATAGAGCTAGTCATGGTACTGAGGACAGCTAATCTCTGGAGCTCGTTACCGACGACCAATAAACTTTGAGCGTAGGTTTACACAGGCCCCTACACTCAAAGTTTATCATAGATGATTTGTACTTATAAGTAGTGTCTACTTGCTTCGAACGTTTTATATATTGTTGATGACTCTTAAAGCGTCTTCACGTTCCTGTTTAATTATATTCCTTGTTCGGTAAAAGCCAGATACTGTTTAAGTCTGATCATAGTACTTATCGAAAGAATTCATTTGGGAAAAAACCAATTTTTAGAGTCGATTCAAGTGTGGCGGCTTCACACCTCCTGAGTTTCAGTATAATGGATAGCAACACTGCGGAGACCCAGCCAAGTCCTAGTTTCCACTAGAGATCTAAGTCATTTAGGTACCTACCTATCAAACAGAAGACAGAGCAGACGCCATGAAAAAATATATGGCACTTCAAGTGAAAATCACCATTTTAAATTAAAATATGAAACTTAATGAAACCTAGATGTAAATAAATAAATGGTAGATAAAACAAAATAAGAAGTAAGGACAAAAAAGTAAGTACAAACCGCGAGACCGCAACAGCGCGCGAACTGCCGCACCTAAAAAACCCGACAATATTGTATAACACCCAGCATTCAATGACTGACACAATCGTTTGGGCCCTCCGTAATTTTCCTGCCATGTTTTATCTACCACGAGAACAATAGCAACTCATTTTGGGGGCACAATGAATTTCATTTCGGACGCAATCCGCCAAAATACGCCCCGCCATTAAAATCCTTTACTCAAAATGGCGGCGCTTTGTTGTGGAATACGCGGGAAAACTAGCTGTTATTATAACCTAGATATTGTTCGTGATAAATACATGCATTAGTGTGAGATCTAGCAAATTAGCTGGTACTTCGCACGTGTTTTGTTAGCTCTGCCCGGGCCGTAATGGCGGGATCTCGTGGACGCAGCCATTAATTGGGGTAGGTACTTGACGATTGCACGAGAATTGGACTGAAACAATTACAAAGTCGTTACTTTAATTAAATCCATATTCAGTTACAATGGACAGATGAAGGTAGGTATGGTAGTAAATAGTGTAATGATTTTGTTAAATTAAATTATACATTTGATTTATGAGGCCGATATTTATGGTAAAATTATATATTGTTTGTGTTATAATAGTATACGCATAAGTTTTGTAGGATGGTAAGGTCAGTCAACGACTTCTCGTGTTTTTACTTTGAAGGGGTCAGGCAGTCTTGTCTGTGGTAAGTCCACGTCATATTGAACAATGGCGAATTGGGAGGGAAAAACACGAGTAGTCGGGGATTTCGGTCTCCAGACTTGATATCGAAAACAGCTCAAAAATACTGTGCAAGTTTATAGATATCTTAATAAAATGTGTAAAAAGACTTATCTTCTTTGATTTCGTAAAATCTCAGAAGTGGGATCAACCGAGTTAAGGTATGTTATCACATATTTATTTCTTAACTTATTCTCAAAATATAATGGGTATATTTTGTGCACTGGTCAGATATGTTTGTAACAAAATTTAACATTCTATTACCCATTTAAGTTGAATATTCACGATCGGTCGGTAATAAACCGAGACTACCCGGTCGTGATGATGGCTTATCTTTTGAAATAGTGAAGGGTAGTTAGTAATTATATTAATGTTTTACTGCATAAAGTGTGTGGTATTGTAACTCCTTTCTTTCTGAATTGGTAGCCGGTATCTGCATTCAAATAAATATGATCAGAGTACCTACTTATTTATTGCATTTAGTGGGGTGTTTACATGGCTGGTCGGTATTGCACCGAGACTATCCAGTCTAGCATAAGCACTATGCGGATTGCTGTGCTGTAAGTTAAATTATTATGTTAACGATATCTAACCAGTAAAATATGTTTGAACAAGTTATCTGACCGGTCCAGCTTTATCAGCTTTGTTGGAGCTACACGAATCGTACCCACTTGTTTTTTTTGTTAATATTTCAAGGTACGAATAATGTGTTGGGAATTTTGTGGCTGCACGTCACGATATTACAAAGGCTATGTATGCCTGTAGACAACTAAACATTAGGACCTGTAAGTGGCTATGTAGGTACGTCACGATGCAAGGGCTATGTTTTAGAAATAAAAGGCTATGTACGCCTATAGACAACTAAACATAGGACCTGTAAGTGGCTATGTACGTCACGATGCAAGGGCTATGGTTTAGAAATAAAAGGCTATGTAAGCCTATAGACAACTAAACATAGGACCTGTAAGTGGCTATGTACGTCACGATGCAAGGGCTATGGTTTAGAAATAAAAGGCTATGTAAGCCTATAGACAACTAAACATAGGACCTGTAAGTGGCTATGTACGTCACGATGCAAGGGCTATGGTTTAGAAATAAAAGGCTATGTACGCCTATAGATAACTAAACATAAAAATAAAAGGCTATGTACGCCTATAAAATAATGGCTATGTACGCCTATAAAATAATTAACGTAGAATCTGTAGGTGGCTATGTATTGCAATTACGTATTATACAGACATTAATACAAATTTATCATTATTACAAATTATATACATTATTACAAAGGCTTCTTTTTTATGGGGCTAAGTACGCCTATAGAGAGCGAAATGACATGTAACTGGACAGTACAGCAGGTGGCTATGTACGTCACTATATGAAATGAGTTCCTCCTGGTGATGGGATTATTCAGATGGGATAATTATTTTATAGTCATTAGAGGCGTAAACATAGAACTTATTTCATCAGCTACGAATACCTAAATAGTACTCAAATGAGTTGTAGTAAAATTAGTGAACATTATTCTATAATATTGTGAATTAATGCATTGAAAATTATTAATTCTATGATGTTTCATATATTTATCTATCATTTCAAGGATATGATGCGACAGGTACTTCCGTACTTTTGTTTAGTAATTACAATAAATTGATGTATATTATTGGTTTTTTGCGAGGTTATGGAGTCTGAAGGTAGCTACACTCCCGAGGAGAACCCATCAGCAAACGAAAACCGAATTCCAAATGTGCGAGGAGGCGAGCAAAGCGAAGGCGCAGGTCTACCTCAAGCTCCTCTTCATCGAATTCTTCCGTAACTTCGGACGAACCAAGAAAGAAGAAGCGCAAATCATCTATGATGATTGTCTACTAGGATGTTGATGGTGGTGATGATTGGTGATGGTCTACTAGGAATTTATTTAAATTATTAAGTAGAAATCAACCAGATATAGTTATGAAACACATAGGCTAAACAACAATAACCTTATCAATGTAGACCCGGAATTCGATCGCATCTGTATTAAAATTAGATCACAAACAAAACTATTTAGAACTGTATGCAGTGTAGGCATTACGATCCATCTCACACGGTCTTACTTAAAGAAAAGCATTTTTTGTTAACAACAAAAATTACAACTAGTATATATAATTGAAACCATTGAGCTAACTGCAGACGGCTGCAAACAGTCTAAAGGTGGCTCAGTTGATCCGCGTCGATACTAGTCGTCGCGTCCCCAAGACACTGGCTGCATTACCACGCTGTATGACAATGTTGATGCGCTGAGCCGGATACTCACCAGCTCTCGGATCACGCGATGCATCGACCAGACGCTCAGATAATTTGAAAATAAAATACTTAATTAAAATTTTAAGCTTGTCAATAATCAATTCTAGATTATTGAAGAAAAATATTTTCTTATTTATATTATCTATTTAAATTTTGAAAATACACAAAGGAATGGTATTAATGATTGATAGAAATAGCGGACGACCGGTGGTGTGGCGCGGTGGGCGAAGGTCCGCCTGCGACGCACAAGGTTGCGGGTTCGATTCCGCCTCGGAACGAATTTGTGTACGATCTGCAGAAATTTGTTCTGTTGTTGTGTAGTAAAAGAAAATCTATCTATGTATATAATGTTTCAAAAAGGTATAACAATCATCTAGTACATAAGTACATAAAACAAGTATTGAGTAGCTTACTTTGGGGCTGGATGATGCTGTGTGGATTGTCCAGCAATAGTTATTTAGGTTATTTATTTATAATTGGTTCAATAGCCGTTCTCATTAAATAAATAATAGTGTAGATAAGTGGAGATATCGTTGGAGATTTTTTTTGGTATATTAGAAATAACAATCTTAATCTCATATTCTGTAGGTCTAGCATCTAAAATACGTAGACCACAAAGGTAAAACTAACAATATTTACAGAAGAATAAAGGTATAAGTAGTGCTTGGAAACAAAAATAAAAAGAATAGAATAAAAAGAATAGAAGGGATAGAATTATTACAATTACATTGGTACTAATGCATACTCTCACTCATGTAAATACAGAACCAGGGAATAAATTAAATAATGTTTAATTTATCTGACTGACCGTGACATTGCTAAAACCCTAGCTTTCTCAAAAAACCTCAAGTGCTAGCTTCCCCACTTGCGTGTACCCTAAGGTTGCATTCTTGCTCTAAAGACAGCTCATTCTTTTGTAGTCTCATAGAAAGCACCCATACAATAAAATACCTTGGCATAACTCTTGACGAAATGTATCGTACAAAAAAAGCACCTTTCAAACTTATCAGGGCGAGTAAGGATGTTGATCTACGTCTTGAAAGGGCTTCGATATTGTAGCTCATCTGTGGACGTATTTTAATTCATCCGGAAGCCCTTCGGATTCGATAATGGAAACTTTCGACTATGATTGCTATTTTAAAAGAGTTTATGCGAAAACTTTTCCCATTTGATTTTGGGCCCTAAGTTCCTAAGTTTGTAAATGAAATAAATGTAGCGTTCTAAAGATCTGACGGAAATGGAATAGAATACGAATTTGACGTTTCCGTTACGGAAACGAATCGAATGAATTAAAATAACCCTACTGAGGTGTTGAAAACTATTAATATTTCCTTATGTCAATCAAATAATTCAGTACTGCATCTCTGTCTGGGGAAGCGCGAGGAATAGTTCGTTATGTGAGAACACAGTGCGAGAAAGAGCACAACAACGTAGTCGCTTTCCCACTGACAATTAATATTAGGAATTCCAAGTCCTTCGCGTCCGACAGCTCTTTGTTTTAACCGCAGGTCTTACCCAAGTAGCACAGAAGTGCTGTATAGTAGCTGAATCTCTGTCCACAATACAATCATCAGCTGTACAAGTCTGCTGAATATCAGCGTTGGCAGCGCTGTTTCAGCTGATTTTACTCTTATTTGGGCTCAAATTAATCAGCTATAACTGAAAAACTGTAACTTATTGCTTTGTATCAGCATTATTTGAGCATTATTGAAGGTAACAGTCACCTCAAGAGCTAATTATTGACTGATTTGCAGAGTCTGTTTTACCCATTTAACAGCACATTTGCTGATCAGAGAAGTCTGTGTTACCTATTATACAGCACAAAGTACCGACCAGGTTTTTAAAGCTTGTATGGGGTTGAAAGTTCACAAGTAGCAAAATTGTGAACAATTTTCACGATCTAGCCCAAACAACATGATGAGTTATTAATGGAAGTGCTTGTGGTTGAAGTAAGGTATATTATTATCGGGACTTGAATAAAATCTTTAGTTCTTCTTCTATATCTACGCGTGAAATTCGAATGGGAAAGCAACATAATATGTAAATGTAAAAAAAAACTAGTTATTCAGAACTGGCTACTCTAATTATTGTACGACGAAACGGAAGAACTTATTTAATTTCACTTAGTTAATCCCCTTTCTATGAGTCCCTATGCTGTCCCCACTTTATTACCTGAATGCATAAAAACATTTCTATACCTTTAAATGTTAATAATATACTATCACCACCCAAGAAACAAGCCTAGAGCTAACTTTGGTTTTCTCTAGAAATCTCTAAGTAGGCAACCTAAGAAGAATTTAGGTGGAAAATACTAATTCTAAGGCCCTTATAATTAAATATGTAGTAATATAGTATATAAATGTACTAATGTAGTACCTAAAAACTAGTTTGCATAAGTATGTTAAACGTGCGAGCATTATATCGTGAATAGAAAAATACCTCTGATAACAAAATAGATGAATCAATAGTTGAATGTATAATTTTGTAAATATCGAAATGAATACGATGGTTATCTATTTCTACATTAAATTGAAATAGACTTTCTTCATAATTCTGTCTACAATACCACGAATTTGGCGCATTCTAAAGCATAATGGCTAAAGGCGTTTTCTTCTTTGTAATATCGCAATTTCTGCTTTATGAAAATTATTGTTAGGAGATCATAGTAGGATCATTATCATCATCAACCTATATATTAGTCCACTGCTGGACATACTCAAGGTCAAAGTCAAAGTGCTTTATTTCCTTGAGACCTTACAGGACACTTGGACACGTCATAAAATTCATTTATTTATAAAAATTAATAATTAATACTAGGAAATAAAGTACTCACTTTGATTTTTGTTCACTTCAATCTTTTTAAGGTAAAGTAAAGAAGCGAACAAGGAACCTTCACCTCGTTAGGTTGTTAGTTTTCGAGTTGGAGCAAAACTCGTCTCAGTTTTTTTTTATCATCAAAATAATCAGACTTACAAAGAATCGTTTGACTATTTGTGTGAATTTATTTAGTGACTGATAGTTTTTGTAACTCACTTGGAGTTTTGTTGTAGAAGCGTATGCATTGCCCTTTGAAAGATACATTAACCATGTCTAGTTGTAGGCAAAGCGAGTTTATTTTGATTTCTTGTATTGACATTATGTATATACATGCTATTTCTAGGAAACTTATTGAAATTTCTACGAGTGTACAACAGGCTTTCATAAGTGTACTGACATAGTACTGACATTATGTTAATTTCTTCGAATTTATCATGTAGGGATTCTCTGGGACCCATATAGGTATATAGATTGTCCGAACAGCTCTCTTCTGCAGCACAAAAATGGTGTTAATGTCTGCAGCATTCCCCACAGTAGTATATACTATAAGACATAATACTAAGGAAGTAAATGAAATGATCAAGTCTAGCTAGAAGTATCTATGTCTATCTAGCCTTCAGAAAACAGAAGTGGTTCATTATCTGGAGGAAAATAATGTATTTTATTTTCTTCAGTACAGGCCCAACAAACTGCTATATTTTAAACTTAGGTATACAATTTATATAATATTACACTTGATAAAAATGTAGCCCACTACGTTGTACTCATGTATGGTAACAAGATTATCAGTACTTATAGCTAGAGGTTGCTGACTCTACAAAAAAAAATATAACTACTTATACAAAACTATGTTATAATGTGATATAATGTGAAAATCTTAGAAAGAGTCTGAGTCTGAGTACTACACAAAGAATATGTATATGCTAAATAAATAAAAATATTACAGCTAGTATTTCTTATAAAACTTAACTTAAATATATGTATCATCAGACAACCAAATTGTATTGAATGTCGTTTGTTTTCGCCGAGTGTAATGATTTCTTAGTGTGTAAGAATTGAATGACCTAGTTATAGATAAGTACATATACAAGTAAATAATAAATTTAGTATTTTAAAAATGTAGATACTGATCCGATGTTTATTTTGAATCACGAAAGAATGTACCTACGTAATAGTTTATCATAGGATAAAAATGTAGGTACATAGTCCATTTAATCCAAGCTAATTTTGAATAACTTTAATTTAATTGTAATCATGCTTCAGGAGAACGCATGATGACGGATGGCCGAGTGTAATGATTTTGTTAAATTAAATTATACATTTGATTTATGAGGCCGATATTTATGGTAAAATTATATATTGGTGTCGATTCTGTTGTTTTAGGAATCCTAACTAAAATCTTAAAATTTCTTAGTTAGATTGACTTAAAATTTATGGTATTCTGTTGCAAATCTTAAAAATACCTAATTTAAAACGTGTTTGACCATCGTAAAATCTCTCTAAGTTTAGTAGTTGTTGTTGCTGTAAGCAAAATAAATATGTTTTCTATAATGTTGCATGTAACTTTTCTGTACCTGCCCTGAATGTTTTTATTCACAAATTACATTAAATTCTAGGTTTTCGTAGTATAAGCTTTGAGCATTCTGCTTGTAAATTTTAATCATGACCAAATTAGGTGCCTCCTAAAATTAAGTTATACGTCTAATCTTAGCTAAAAATGTGATGCACAGAATACGGTTTTAGCAATTTTAGCTAAATTGAGTTGTTTTACATCTGTCATCCTAATTTTAAATCTGTCAGTCTAATTTTTAAAACACATAATAGCATTCGTGGATTTGACGTTGCTAAATCTTAAAATTAGCTAATTTTAGCTAGGTCTAAAACAAGAGAATTGACACCATTGTTTGTGTAATAATAGTATACGCATAAGTTTTGTAGGATGGTAAGGTCAGTCAACGACTTCTCGTGTTTTTACTTTGAAGGGGTCAGGCAGTCTTGTCTGTGGTAAGTCCACGTCATATTGAACAATGGCGAATTGGGAGGGAAAAACACGAGTAGTCGGGGATTTCGGTCTCCAGACTTGATATCGAAAACAGCTCAAAAATACTGTGCAAGTTTATAGATATCTTAATAAAATGTGTAAAAAGTCTTATCTTCTTTGATTTCGTAAAAATAGGTAGGTATATTTAAAGTTAGTTCATAAAAACTATGATTTTCTAAATAAAGTAGGGTACCTATAATTTTATTATGGATGCACTTCGGGTGCATCCACCCACATTGATAATAAAGTATTACTTCAGGTGTACTGTTGAGAAACATTTTGCTACATAATAAAACGGGATATTACTAACATAACGTTTACGTAGGTATGGTGAAGCTTTTGTTATCCTTTTTCAACCACTAACAATGACATAACCCATGTCCAGTTTATGTCAATATGTAGGTATATACCTACCCTTATTGCCCTCATAAAAGGCGTTAAGTGGTCCCAAAACAAATGGTCGATACCTACGCACTGAACTCAGGACATGTCCGCTATCCCAGTTCATCACATAAATCCCCGATACGATACCCATCCCAAGCGCAAATATGTAAGTGCTGTGTGGGTATATCTATAGGTACTATAAACTAGTGATCTCTTTAGTCTATTAAATCCCCATGTGGGGCAACATAACCCGAGATCTGGACCGAAAGTGCACTTGTCCCGCCAAGAATCAATCCGGAAACGGGTGATTAGCTGGCAACCCGCCAAATTGTTGGTGTTGCATGGCTTATAATGTCAGCTTCCGGAGCAATTAAAGTTTGCTAAGTATTATAGACCCCGTGATGGAATATTGATATCAGATGCCATGGTGCTGCCAACTGGATAATCCAACAAAGTTTCAGATCAATCGGATTTACTATTACACTCCTATTCCTTCTACTTAGGTATGTACCTAAAATTTGTCCAATTTAAGCTTTAACTAATCCTAATAGAGACTGACTACATTTAAGGCGCAAACAGGACCTAAAGTAGCGCCAACAAAGGAATTTCCAAAATTCACTAGTACAGTTTGTTTAGCCTGTATACTTAAGTTTTTTTAATGCATCTGTAGTAGTTTTTTTTAGTTTAGGAAGAGATACGAAGTTGCCTTTGGTGGCCACCAAACTCTGTTTTCGTATCCTTAAGGTTCTTTCCAATTTAGCTAACATTCATTACAGCATGAACCTATTGAGTACTGCATTCCAGGATACAACGCAGCAATGTCGATGGCAATTATTTCATTGATTGTTACCAGGTAACTCATAAGCTTGGTACTTTCCGATGAGAGATCCTCTCATTAGAAGGTACTTCAAAGCTTATGACTGTTGTCTATTTTTTCTTCTGATGACAATATCAACGTAAATTGGCAAATAAAAAAACCTAAATGTAAAATGTTGACACGTTGGAAAAAGTAGGAAAATAACGCGATAAATACCCGTAGATTTTTATAATAACGTGGTCTGATCGAGTGAGTTTAAAAAAACTTTATAATACTTTAATCCTCAACTTACTGTCTTTGTTATTTAGCATTAATTTATTACAGTTTGCTTATTTCAGAAGCAAGTTCTTACAATGATGTTTAGGTTTACGTTTATTCAATAGATCTACCTCTAGTCGCAAATGCATTGTAGATCTAGTCATATATTGTTACGTTAGTTGAGTTTACACCGCTCGGAGACGAGACGATCTTATACAAATATGTATTACAGCTACTGATGGAGGTTTTGCAGGGATGTCTGCTAAGAAATACATAATATATATAGGTATATTTAGGGCCCCCGCGTACTAGGCAGCCTGGCTGCCGCAGCCAGGCTGCTGTGAGTAAAACATATGACGTTGTATCGCAGCCAGGCTGCGGCAGCCAGAATATTTGCGGGAATTCGTGGTTGCCTAGTGCGCGGGCTCCTATAAAACGTCACATGTTTTACTGGCTGCGGCAGCCAGGCTGCATAGTGCGCGGGGGCCCTTACTATCTCTAACGTACGTAAATGGCTAGACCCAGTTGAGACAGGCCGTCTAGCCATGGCCGAAATTCTGCTTTGAGTTGTTGCATTTTCTTGAAACTAGATAATTAAACAAATCAATGATGAAAAAAATGAAACTGCTCGCATTTGTTTCATCAGTACCCTTCCCACTGCTAGACAAAAGCCTCTCCTAAATGCTCGGTGTGATATTTTAGGTTGAAACCTTTCTAATTAATATAATGATTTTCTATACTACTAGCGACCAGACCCGGCTTCGCACGTTTTTATTATACGTATAAACCTTCCTCTTGAATCACTCAAAAAAAACCGCATCAAAATCCGTTGCGTAATTTTAAAGATTTAAGCATACAAAGGGACATAAGGACAGAGAAATCGACTCTGTTTTACACTATGAAGTGACTAGCTATGCCCCGCCGATATTAAATTTTATCTAATTGCACCCACGTGAAAATTTATTTATGTACTTAGCCTGTTTTATTCGTAACCTACAACTTAAAAAAGAGTTAACAAACTTCCATCCATCCATCCAAACCTTCGTTATTATAATATCGCGTTTCGTTTTACCGGATACCTTACTGATACTAAGGGAGCCAGTTACCTTCATACAAACCTACCCTAGTTCAATTCAGAGAAAATTGTGCGAGTCGCTCATGGAATCCAAAAGATGTCTAGTGGAGAGTCCATTCAGTTCATATCCGGGTCACCACGGGTCTAAGTCGATGAATAAAAATAATCTCAGTATTGAGAATCCTTTTCACGAGCTGAATATCTTTGGACCTTAATCTTAGATGAAAAGAACCAGGTTTAAAACGGAAATGGGATGCTAAGGTTCAATTAATGTGGTTTGGGATTGTTCAAATTTCAACTGAATATTATGTTCAAGCTTCTCCAAATATGGACTCGAGTCAGGTGCTATTTATTTGAGCCAAACCTAACTGAGAAATAAAAGAAGAAGAAAATAAATAATTCATTTAAGGTTGTCTGGAAGAGATCGCTTTTAGCGATATGGCCGTTTATACTTAGTCTTAGTTTGTAGTGTTATATGTATTATTTTCTTTATTTTTGTGGTAGGTTTAAGTATAATTGAACCGTAACACGTAGGTACGTGGCATTTTTAAATAGTTCTTTAACAAATAGAAAAACCACCTAAACATATAATTATGTTTAGGTGGTTTTTCTATTTGTCAAAGAACTATTATATAGTGATAATTCACTACATAGTATAAAATAAAGTCGTTTTCTCTGTCCCTATGTCCCTATGCATGCTTAAATCTAAAGTAATAATAATCTAATAATTTAAAGGTTGATGATTTTGATGCGGTTTTTTTAATAGATAGAGTGATTCAAGAGGAAGGTTTTGTTTTTGGAAGCCGGGGCAGGTCGCTAGTATACAAATAAAAAGAATAAAATCAATTACTACAATGCCGTTACAACATCACTGATTTTCAGACAGGGCCTGTTGTGGTGGCAAATAAAATACATTAAAGTTTAATTTAATATGTGTAGTTCCTAGTCTTTTGTTATTGAATGATTAGGTACTATTATATCAAACTTAACCTAAGATTTTATTTAATAATTTTTCGCATCGCTTAAATTCCTAGAACTTAACAAATTAGACAGTTTTATCAATGATTTTAGAAAGGTACATTTTGTTTTAATTAGATATAATAAAACATTCCCTGGTTTTGCAAAAAACATCATCATACAAAAATAAAAGCACAAACCTGTAACGAGGGCGGTAAACTCATTTCACATCCTTACGGCCCTTCGTATAAAATAACACAAGAAACCTTTTTGAATCCTCAACAAATCCTTTTTACAGATACCTAATTTAATGATCTGACCTTTTTGAAATAATCCACGACCATCCGTGACAAGCGACGTCAAAAAATCCCGCCTGTTTCGGCAAAATCATCCATTTGTTTGTCAAGTCTGTAAATAATCCGAAAATTGCACATAATGTAGTGACTCAATACAATCCTCACATAAGTCTCGCTTGGACATCGAGCGGGGATACACTGATCGTCAGTCAACGATGTTGGAATAAGCACTTGAGACCACATCTAATGGAATGGTGGACCTTGGCACCTCTGTTCTTGGGTCTGTTTCTGTTCCTGCTAGTTGGTTCACTCTTCGAGAGACGGATCGAAGGCGCTTGGGACAATTTCAGTATGTACCGCATTATTTTTAAGGCCTGTCTTATCAAATGATACTAAACTTCTTGTTTCAAGAATAAGACTGTTTACACTAACACCCTATACTTCGCTATGCTTCATTTGTGTTTACTCTTCGTTTACCGCTCCCTATACATAGCATACAGGCTGCAAAGCCGCGAGGAACACTCTGTATACATTTTAATGGATACAATTTAAGACTAAATTTTACTTAATTATAAGCAATAGCGTCAGTTTAGCTTTAAAGCTTTTAGCAGATAGTTTAGTAGTATTAATGTATACCACATTACTTTATTAATTTGTATTTTTACAGTGCAACACCGTCGTAACCAGCTTGCTTTGATGGTTTCTGAAGACCAGCAAGAGCAACAAAGAAGACAACAACAGCACAGCTCCGCACCCCTCTCACAGCCGCAGCTAGCTTTTAACCAGCAAACACAAGACTCTGATCACCCCGCACAGTACGCCGCGGTAATAGAGTACCATAACCAAGGGGTAGAAGTACCATCATCGCCTATTATTATGAAAACGACTTCAAACTCGTCGAGGAAATCATTGAGAAGTCTAAGATCAGCCAATGCGAACATACCGTGTGTTGTAAATAGATCTTTTTATCAGAAACTAAAAATTGCAAGCGAAACTAACTAAACTTGTAGAAAACTAAAGGCTTTCCGCAATTGCCCGATCTTTGAATTCTGACTCTACCATGGCCTTTCCCAGGCTGCATTCGATAGGGTTAAGTATATGTATGCTGATCGGATTCCTCCCAACTTCATTGCGTGGTGTTGCATTCCACGGAACTAGACGTCGGATAAAGATACCAGATCGGAGGCTTGAATGAACGTTCACCAGTGTTTCTTAAATTTGAAACCAAAAAAATGTGACCGACCGTTTATTGTTGAAAACCCATAAAAAATCATTATCATATATGGATACATATGTTTCATTATGAGTTTATTAAGTTCATCTCTCAGGTTCATCTATGTTCGCCCATTGTGTTATGATGAGCAAAGAGATGGACATGATACCACAGCGTATTTACCGTACCTAAATACTACAAACTAAACCGTTTTCAAGACGAAGTTTTGAAAAAAAAGCCTACCATTTTTTGTCATCATCATCAGTCTATATTACTCCACTGTTGAACATAGGGCTAATGTGCGCCATAGCGCCTGTCTTCAGCTTGCCGCATCCAGCATCTACCAGCAGTATTTCGCAGATCGTCATCCCACCTGACCGGAGGGCCTCCTACACTACGTTTGCCAAGTCGTGGTCTCCACTTAAGAACACGTTTACCCAACGGTTGTCGGTTCTTCGGGAGATATGGCCGGCCCATTGCCACTTCAGCTTGCTAATTCTTTGAGCTATGTCGATAACATCGGTTCTCTGTCGGATGTATTCATTACGAATCTTATCCTTCAGAGAAACTCAGAGAATTGCTCTTTCCATAGCTCGCTGAGCGACTTTGAAATCAACTCCGTCTCAGCTCCGCAGGTCTTTACGGGTAGGACGCACTGATCAAAACTTTCGTTTTCAAACATTGCGGTATGGATGACGAGAAGACTCGACGTAGACTTCCAAACGCTGCCCAGCCCAGCTGGATCCTCCTCTTGGCCTCCTTCTCAAACTTTTTTACCTAACTGCATAAACTGCCCAAGAAAAGTGTACTCGGAAACAATTTCGAGAACGTGGCCTTCTATGACGACCGGTCCTGGATCAATGTGGTCATTGGTCATGACTTTGGTTTTATCCAAATTCATGCCAAGAGCGATGCTTCGCGTGGTCGAGGCGAGGCCGTCCAGCATGTGAGTCAGCTCCTCTAGCGACTCCGCCATTAAGACTACAACGTCATCAGCGAATCGTAGGTGTGAGATATAATTGCCGTTTATGTTTATGCCCTTATCTTTCCAGTCCAGCGTCTTAAACATATCCTCCAATGCACTCGTGAACAGTTTCGGGGAAATTACATCCCCCTGTCTCACTCCTCTGCGCAATTGGATGGGTTTAGACTGCTGGCCCTATACTTGGACACTCATAGTGGCGGCTTGGTAGAGATATCTTAGCACCTCGATATAACGATAGTCTACTTGGCATCGCTGTAAGAATTCCAGAATAGCCCAAGTTTTGACTGAGTCAAAGTCTTTTTCATAGTCCACAAAAGCGAGACACATGGGCTGATTATACTCTTCGAACTTCTGTATAATCTGCCTCACTGTGTGAATGTGGTTCCGTGGAGGATATGACACCATAGCCCGGCCTGTTCTGTTGGCTGAAACTCGTCCAGTCTCCTTTCGAGACGATTTGTGACCACTCACGAGAACAGTTCATGGACTTGGCTCAGGAGTGTGATGGGTGTGTAGTTTTTAAAGATGGTTTTATCAATCTTCTTAAAAAAGAGCACCACCGAACTCCCGCTCCACGTCCTAGGAGATTTCCCACTGTGAAGGACGGCCTTAAAGAGGTTCTGTAGCTCCTGTATAACGGGGGCTCCTCCTGCCTTCAGAACCTCTGAAGTAATACCGTCCTCACCGGGGACTTTTCCATTTTTAAGCTGCCTCAGAGCTAACACGATTTCATCCTGACTGAAATCTAGCAGTTCGGCAGTATAGTGGCGTGTCAGGGTGGCTCTGGAATCATGGTCATCGTCATGTGCAGTGTATAAACGCAATTTGCAATGTTTTGTTTCGAAGGTGAGTTGACTGAATCAACTGGGTCGCAGTAGTCGATAAATTTAAAAAAAAACCTGAAATAAATTCGTAAAAAATATTTTTTTAACATTATTTTTTAAACCGTCATCTCATACTCCTCACACACATACACACACCTTTACGCACACTTTATTGTTGGCTTAATTTTAATAGCTTTCAAAATAAAAAGTTATAAAAAGTATAGTTTTCCTAATTATCATAATATTATATGTAGGCAAGTAGGTCAAAAATAGTGTAAACCTAACTTACCGAGGTAGGTAACCCTCGCGACTAATTATCGCATCACAAGTCTTGACTTACAGCAAGGTGATGAAAACAACTAGTGAAATAGGTCTATAGAATTTATTACTTTGTTTTTTTTTACTTTACTATAGAATAATATCTTCATCGTAACATAATTTTCTCAAACTAATACTGATTACCGTGCTCTTAGCTATTAAGTAGTTAGCTATTCATCTCATGAATTATGCAGAAGAAAACAATTTCTCAATAGAAGAGAATAAATTCTAAGAGATTGTGTTATAGGGCATTCTGGTAATATCGCTCAGATTGTTTTTAAGTGATTCAGTAAATAATTCGTGATTTAACCTTTGCTCACATTGTCTCACCTTTGCTGGCTATGCTCTTAGGATACAGGGCCGTAATCAGAGTGAATCACTCTGGCTTGTCGTTTTTCATAATTATTGTTTCAAGCCAGAGCCAGAGCCACTATTTAGGGATTCATAGGTTAACCTATGAATTCATAAACAGGTGTTTATTACCTGTAGGTATATAGGTTATATTTATACAACCAAAACCATTGTCACATTTTCATGATAATCCCAAAAACACAAACTTAAAAACAAATACTTATAGGTCTTTTCTTTGCCATGTATTATCCTTACTAATACATATTACTTTTAACTGCGTAAAGTTGTATGAATGTATAAATCAAAAAATCAAATGAAAGAAGTTTATTTGTAACTTACTTAAACATATGAATTATTAGTTACAAAGAAATTAAAGACTAATGTGTTAGAATACTTACCGTAATTTCGTATAGATGTATGAATGGATGCTTGTTCCTCTTTCACGCAAAAACTACTAAACGGATCGGGCTCAAATTTTGAATAGACGTAGTTCTTAGCCCTGGAAAAACACATGGTGGATAAAGGGTATTCCCCAAATGGTTACGAGGGAAGATCTTTCCTATAGCAAGCCACCCCGTCTGGTCCACTTGCTCAGGGTCTTTCTTTTGACCTGCTACTTGTACTAAAATAGACAAAATGAAAATGCTACACATTAAAAAATCTTATGTTAGGTATAACAAACTGAACGTGTGAATTTTGGAAATTCCTTAAGGTGTCCCCAGTAGGCAAACTGTGAGCGGCCGACTGAGTGAGCCGCAAATATTTGTGGCGAACAGCTACAAACTCAGATCAGTTTGCGTGCATATCGCAAGCGTTGGAGCGAGTCGACCGCTAACTGAGACAGTCGGCGCACGAAACGCTGCAAACTGCGTACAGTGAGCGCAAACTAGCAAACTGTGGACACTCAATTTATATATATGGAAGGGCGTACTGAACTGATACACTACATACTACATACATACACTACTACACATTTTTTTGCCCCCCTTTATCAACAAAAAAATATTTGTAAATGATCCACCCGTGGGTCATACACGTATGAGCTCTTTACTCCATGATCCATCCGTGGGACATGCAAGTATGAGCTCTTTACTCCATGATCCATTCGTGGGTCATGCACGTATGATATCTTTACTCTTTAATTCAGCCATTGGACATGCACTTGTCAAGCTCATGTCACCATGACCCGCATAAATGTCATGTTCGTTTGACAGGAAAATTTGTTTAATCTGTCTACTGCCAGTGCTTTTCAATGTCAGTGTCAAATTTAGAATTTCAAGGTGACGGTCAAAAATCAACGGGTGGCAGCCCATAAGTCAAAAAAAACGGATATGGAGTGCTTGAACTGCAGAAAAGCTATTTGTCTTAATTGTTTTAACAGTGTTCATTAAACATAATGCTTAGAATACATAACAATTTTATTTTATTTTCACCCAAATTACTTTCACTTTTGATGGTAGGATACTGGCAACCCTAAATGAAAAGTCATCCGGTTTTCTTGTCAATTTAAATTTTAGTTCATTGGCTACACGTGTATGCCGATAAAAATGTATAAACTCATACGTGTACACATTTTTACGAGCCTCTACTTGGAAGGGCTCATGCCCCATATGTGTGTCATGCACGTACGATCAGAACTTCAATATGCCCCACCGATGGGTCATACACAGGGAACGTGTTAATGAAGATTATTAAATCACCGTATAATAATCTTAGTTATTTCATTTCGTAAACATTTATGTTTACGCAAAACGGCCGATGCGTAGATATTAATATAAAATGGTGTACAGTGTACAAAACACAAAATTGACAAGGTAATGTATGAATGTATGTGAGAGATTTATTGAATTGTTTCACTGGCGTGGAAAGATTTGCTCCTGATTTTATTATGGGTACACTTCCGAGCAAAACGATCGTGATCGCACATTAGTTCGATCATGAAAATATACCTAAAATTCTGCGATTTTTTATTTATTGCTACATGCTTATTCTTAGTTTGCCCGTTGAGAACATATATTACTTTACTCTAAGCTAGCGTTAGAGGTACTTACAAATATTTGCCGCTGCTACAACTATTCTAGTTTTCATGAAATATCAGCAGTTGTTGAAAAAACTCATAGCAGTTCATGGTAGAATGCGTTCCTTGTTGAATAGGTAGTGTTATATTTTACCTCAATGATAAAAAATACTTCAAGTTCCCAGTAGAAATTAAAATGATTAAATCCATTGACTAGATCCATGATATATCAACTTTAACTATCTGTGATTTTTTTCAATAAAAGGCTCGAAACTATTACAGGTACAAAAAAATACAATTTTATAAAACCGGGGAATAAGACCGATTCGAGACCTTTTCTCATGGATGCTTCTGTGCATCTTATTTCGTAACAAAAAGAAATCACAAAGCGATCACAAAGCGCGTAAATCGCTTACTATCGCAACGCTCGACAGTGTAATCCAAGTTCAATTTGTTACGAAAAGCAATTTAGATATTCAGTTACGATTTTATTAAGGAATGTGATTTGATCTTTATCAGATAGGCTCCCTAACACGAGCAAGTCTATAAAAAATATGAAAATGTCTCTTTTCCAGTGTCATCATCATCATAAACCCAAAATTAATATTCGAACTAGCTTCTAGAAAAATGTCTTCAAGAGAATCTTCCAGATAACTTTTAAAAAGCATGAGGATATTTATTTAGACCACACTCATGCATGTTGCAAAAAAATGCTTTTTACGCATTTCATACTTTCCGATATTCGTTCACTATACCAATAATTAATATATCACCTAACTAGTGACCCGCCCCGGCTTCGCACGGTTTTATTATACGTAAAAACCTTCCTCTTGAATCACTCTATTAAAAATAACCGCATCAAAATCCGTTGCGTACTTTTAAAGATTTAAGCATACATAGGGACATAGGGACAGAGAAAGCGACTTTGTTTTATACTTTGTAGTGATTAAGGTACAGCGTTATTTAGTGGTCCAATAGAAAAACTTTCTTAAAACCAAATACAGTCCTGTATTGAAGACCAAACTAATAATTGTATTTATCTAATAAAAATCCCGTAGTCCCGAATGGCACATGCGCGGGCCAGACGTATTTTACACGCCCCTGGGATTCAAGCCTGCGACCTTTCGTGTACCCTCATCAGACGATGGTGTATTTATGGTATGTCTTTTGGGTTTCAGGAACCTTTGCTTGTTGAACCATACTCTTATCGTCAACGGAGTAGGGGTATCTGTATCTACTGAGATTAAACCTAATCTCGTAATAGTATGAAGCAGACTAGCTCAGGACATCTCCTTATTTTATGACTTATTAAAAAAACATGTATTCCTACTCCTAATAAAGATAAATTTATCTATCTAGTACCAGTAGGTACTGATAAAAGAGTTTTTTAGTTTGTAATTTGTTCGTATCCGAAACCGAGATTCAACCATAGAACTTTCAAATCGATAGGCATCTTATTGAGCTATACTAAAACTAATACCTAAAATTGACCTTTAGCATGAATACAAAATACCAAGCCGAGTGTAACTTCCACTGATTCGGGAATAGCCCTGGGGCCTAAACAACGAGTTTAATGTACAATAGTATAGTGTACTAACGTACGTGTTTCGTATCGTAATAATTTGCCATTATTTAGCGGTTTATCGGCTTACTAATTTCAGTAATTATAACTTTAGAGTTACGAGCACGATGTAGTAAAATATTTTATGAGAGCTTTTTAATAGGTTTTAGAAAATAATGTTTGAAACGCGGCACGGCGGTGTAAATTCTAATTTAGTGACTTTTAAAAAACTTCACAAAAAAATAAATTAATTGCATGAAGGTTCATAAATAATTTGATAGAAGAAGATTTAAAAATTTTCATAAAGTCAATTTGACAAAACCCTATCAAATTCACGGTTTCCCCAAGGTACTAATTTGATAAAAATCGCATACTTACCTAAATACATTTTTCGTAGCACCGTTCGTAAGTAGAGAGAGCGTCATACTAAGCAGAGCTATTATTTTTGTAACAATTTGAAAAGAACCAAAACACCCTGAACAAATATCTATAGATCGTATAAGTAAACATTTGTCCAAAGGCGGGACTTGAACCCGCAACCTCCTGCGTCTCAGGACATTTGTCCGCTGAGCCATTAGAGGTCCTGTAATACAATAATGCAGCTAACCGTTGACATCGGCAACGTAGCTGACGACTGAAGCCCTACGAAAACGAAAACCTGACCTAGACACGCGAACCATTTCCATCTTATTTCGTAGCCCGTATTCCTTAGACCTGTCGTAGCACAACCTGCTACGACTACGCCAGGGCTAATGGTTTGAAGTCACGTGGCGACGTAGTGACGTAGTATAGCCTTGCCCAGACATGGACATATTACGCGGGGCGAGTGGACCGGGGTAATTTCCCAGGTGGCCAAAGGTCGGACGAGATTTTTTAAACGTGTTCTTTTCGGGGTTTCTTGTTTTCGCTGGCCAGGGAGCGTTGACTCTGTCTTAGTTGATAAGTCCGTGAATCTAGAGGAGGTTTCAAAGATGCTTTTACTTAGATAGCTCACCATCGATCAAGTTATCAACTTAATGATTAGTTTAGAATGAAACCTACTTTTTAGAATTATGTATTCCTTTGTTTGATGTTCCTCAAAAGGGTTTAAAAAGGGTGGTGAAGTTTCAATGGAAAATTATTATTCTTTGGTCCGATTCACTTAAAACTCAGTTTAAATAAACTACAGTGTAAATAATAAAACGTACTTTTTGGATTGAGGTTTATAGCTAAGCTAGTTGCGTTATATACCTACTATGCACTTATACATAATAATACTATGCAACTATTAGGATACATGTCAATTTACAATGTATTACCAATTCCGAATAGTGATGCTACAAATAAAAAGAAAAAACTAATTATTTTTAATGAGTTAAATTTGAGAAGTACTCTACCTACTACTACTAGCTCTGCCACTATAAAAGCCAGTACCTTATACACCGGTGCAAACGCTCCTTCGTCTTTACCAACAACGCGAGTGAACAAGGTCTCGGATTGTATTATTTAGTCGGTTATTTTCGAGACATCGAGCTAGCTTTGTAATAAATGACGGTTATTTAAATTCTTGAACAGACCAAATAGGGGCACAAGCTATGCTAATTATGATTATAAATTAGTAATGCTGGACATTTCATACAGCATCGTTTATCCCCAAACCAAGCTGAGCTTGTGTTATGGGTACTATTATTATACTCAACTAGCGACCCGCCCCGGCTTCGCACGGTTTTATTATCATTACAGATCTGTACGTATAAACCTTCCTCTTGAATCATAATCTATTAAAAAACCGCATCAAAATCCGTTGCGTCCCTTCGTATGCTTAAATCTTTAAAACTAGATTTAAGCACATTATTATAAATAATTCTTAATAATAATTTAAATAATTTTATTTTAGATTTAAGCATACAAAGGGACATAGTGACATAGGGACATAGGGAGAAAGCAACTTTGTTTTATACTATGTAGTGATAGATACTATGGATGTTTTATTTTTTGGCATCGAATCCACAACCTCCGCAATAATTACGACCGATGTGGCGCGGCGGGTGAAGGTCCGCCTGTGACGACGCAGAAGATTGTGGGTTCGACAAATTGAGCGTTGAGGCAAATATTTTTATGTACTTAAATATTTGTTTTGGGGGTGGTGTTCTATGTTTAATAAAACATAATTATCATCATCATCATCATCATCAGCCTATATTAGTCCACTGCTGGACATAGGCCTAACATAATTATATTTGTATGTAATTCATTTAGTTTATAGTTAAGTATATTCATCTAGACAAAAGATTAAAGCGAACTGAAAATCAATTATCACTTTATTTCTCATTTTATTTTGATGATTATGTACCTATTATTAAATTTGACTTGTCCAAGTGCTTATTTTGGAAGCCTGAGAAATAAAGATATTGATTTACTGATTAACTTTACTAGACCTATAACACAAGTCAAGCTCTTCTTAGCTTGGGGCTAGACGATGCTGTGTGAATTATTATTTTATTATTTAGTTATTGTTTTAGACATCTATAAACTCAACTATTTTGATGTTGGTCCACTATGTAACGTTCGTCCGTTTGATTTTTGAAGTAGGTATTTCCAAAGTTTTACGCATGACGTGACTAATCCCAAAGCAATATATTCCCAGTCTCACGAGAGTACAGATTAAGTGGATGCTGAGGTCAAAGTGCCAGTATAAAATTTGCTTTAAAAAATATTTGTTGATGCCTTCTTACAACACTTTCTATTTAAGGTGTAGAATCTTCCTTTTTAGAAAAACCCTAGCAAGACCTTAGTTTTAGACCCAGGTCGATAGTGGTCTCTGAGAAACTTAACTTTAGCGAGTGGGCAACAGTAGGTATACATAAAAGTAGACAAAAGTTGTATGAACTGTATAGTGAAAAACAATACAATTTTAGTGAGGAGTTTAAAGAAAATATTAATATTATAAAAAAATATTCAAAATTGTTTTGTAAAGTTTGTCAAATTGCAAAGTCAAATTATATTAGCTCAATAATTAGAAATAGTGAAAATGTAATCAAATCAACTTGGAAAATAATAAATAGTGAGACTGGAAAGGTTAGTAACTATACTAATGATTACAATTTAAAAATTAATAACTCTTCAATCAAAAATGATGTTGAAGTAGCCCAAGCATTTGAAAACTTTTTTACTAATATTCCAATCTCTACTACTAAGTGTCTTAACTCTTCTCAAGTAATCGCTGAGTCTCTACTTATAGAAAATGTACCTAAATGCGAAAATAAATTTAATTTCAATCATGTTGATGACAAAGATATAATTAAAGCCTTTAAACTTTTAAATATTAAGAAAACTGCAGATCTCTGGGGCATTTCTGTTAAAATTATTAAACCTTTGATTGATATAATTGCACCAGATTTAGCTTTCATATTCAATGAGTCCATTGATTGTGGCGTATTTCCTGATCTAATGAAACATAGTAAAATAACTCCACTGTTTAAATCGGGTAGTAGGTCTGACCCCACCAACTTTAGACCGATATCAGTACTGCCTACATTCAGCAAAGTTTTTGAAAAACTTATTTACATCAATTGCTCAGGCATTTCAATGGCAATGACCTGCTACATTGTAAGCAATTCGGGTTTACTCGAGGCAGGTCAACTACTGATGCTGGTGTAGAGTTGGTATCACATATTTTTGATGCTTGGGAGAAGTCGCAAGACGCTTTAGGCGTCTTTTGCGACTTGTCAAAAGCATTCGATTGTGTACACCATGAGACATTAATCAGGAAACTACATCACTATGGAATAAATGACACCTCTTTGGATCTTCTTTCATTTTACTTAAGTGACAGGATACAAAGAGTTTACATTAATGGGAAACGGTCTTCGGGGTCTGTAGTTACTATGGGTGTACCGCAGGGGTCTATCCTCGATCCTTTCCTGTTTTTAGTTTATATTAACGACCTGTCTGATCTTGTAAAGAATAATCACGAGATTGTATTATTTGCTGATGATACTTCTTTAATTTTTAAAATGAAAAGAAGAACTACAAATTTCGACGATGTGAATAATGCAATCTCAAAAGTTGTCCACTGGTTTAGCGTCAATAATCTTTTGCTTAATGAAACCAAAACGAAATGTATTAGATTTATTCTACCTAATGTGAAACAAGTTAAGGCTGATGTAAACGTGAAAGGAGAAACTTTAGACATTGTAGAAAGTACCGTATTCTTAGGAATCACTCTAGATAGTAAGCTTCAATGGGGCCCACGCATAGATAAGCTATCGAAGAGACTCAGTTCTGCAGTCAAAAAAATCCGTCAATTTACAGACGTGGATACTTCTAGACTTGTTTATTTAAGCTACTTCCATAGTATTATGTCTTATGGTATACTACTGTGGGGGAACGCTGCAGACATTAACACCGTATTTGTGTTGCAGAAGAGGGCTGTTCGTGCAATCTATAATATGGGTCCCAGAGAATCCCTCCGCAATAAATTCAAAGAAATAAACATAATGACAGTACCATGTCAATATATTTATGAAAACTTGTTGTACACTCATAAAAATATCAATAGGTTCACTAAAAATAGCGACATACATAATGTAAATACTAGAAATAAGAATAAACTCGCTTTGCCCACAACTAGATTAAACAAAGTTAATGTATCTTTCAAAGGGCAATGTATACGCTTCTACAACAAAACTCCAAGTGAGTTGCAAAAATTATCGGTAAATAAATTCAAACAAATTATTAAAACTATTCTTTGTAAAAAGGCTTACTATAAAATATCTGATTATTTAGATGATAAAAAAGCTTGGGACGAGTTTTGCTCCAACTCTAAAACTAACAACCTAACAAGGTAAAGGTTTCTTGTTCGCTTCTTTACTTTACCTAAATAGACCGAAGTGAACAATAATCAAAGTGAGCACTTTATTTCATAATTTCAATTATTTTTTAACATGTATTTTATAAAGCGCTTTGAATTTTTAATTTTAGACATTAGACAAGCCCTTAGTTTCACTAAGCCCTTAGTTTCTACTAAGGGCTTGTCTCACCATCGAAAAGTAAGTTACTATTAATTTACTTGATAAATAACAATATTGTCGTCGCCTACTGACAACTTTAATACGAAAGAGACAGCACAATATTATATACCTGTCAGTTAATTTAACGGCAACTTACTTGACTATTGTGAAACAGGCTACTGCTAGAGTTTATTAACAACGAAAATTACAAGCAAAGGAATAGAAAAATTACAACTAGTATTTACAATTGAAACCATTGAGCTAACTGCAGACGGTTGCAAACAGTCTAAAGGTAGCTCAATTGCTTCAAGAATTACTCTAGACTAATCCAGAGTAAGTCTTGAAACAGTAGCCAACCTAGGTACGCGCAAGAAAACAAACTCAAAGTATCAGCTTGCCAATTAAGTAAATACAAATAAAACTAAAACTTGTGTTTACTGCACAAACAGCTGTTTAATTAAAACTAGCCATTAGTTTGTTTATTTACACAGAAAGCAGGTAAGTTTAGCGTGGTACGTAGCACGTAGTTATTTTGGGATATCTTTATGTTCGGAATAACCAAAAAAACCTTTAACTTCAGACATAATAAATCAATAACTTTATATGTTTATGCTTGGACTGTTTAAATTTTAAATAATTTTCAAATCACTACATAGCGCTTATTCTGTCCCTGTATCCCTTTGACTGCTTAAATCTTTAAAACTACGCAACGGATTTTGATGCAGTTTTATATAGCATATATTATAATAGATAGAGTAATTCAAGAGGAAGGTTTATACGTATAATAAAACCGTGCGAAGCCGGGGCGGGTCGCTAGTAAGAAATAAAGTGCGAATTGGTTTTCTCTTCACTTAAAATTTATGTCCAAGGAAAATGTGAAAAATCCGCTAAGATGTTATATGTGGATATTATGATTTATGTGACTAATCATCATCATCATCAACCTATACTAGTCCACTGCTGGACATAGGCCTCCCCCAATGAGCGCCATCATTTCGGGGGTAATGCCCATAATCCCCACGCTGGGCATGCGGGTTGGGGATCGCAGTCTGATGATGAGGTTGTTCTAGAGGGGTGCTGCTGCCCACCCCCCGGTATATCCCTTAGTCGCCTCTTACGACACCCACGGGAAGAGTTGGGGTAATGCTATTCTAAGCCGGCACCACACGGCGTGTCACAATTTATTTTACTTTTTTGGGAAACTAAGAGCTATGTAACTTAACTATAAATACAAAAATGATGGGTAACTAACGGCTAATTAGTAATTATGTATTACTTTCTTTGCTACTTTGTTGGTGTGTACTGAGCGACATTTTACTAAGCATATAATGCGTCATCATTTTATAGAGTAGGCTTTGCTGAACCGTTTTTCTTTCATGTAAGTACCTTCTAGTTCAATTCAAGAATACTTACTTACTTACTTTAGATAGACTCAGATGCTTCAGATGAAAACTTATTATCGAAGTGTCCCTTCTTAAGAAAACCTATTCAGATAATATACAATTTGTTCAATTTTAAGTCAGAGTCTGTTATCTATATAAGACTAATTTTGGGAACTGGTTAAGTCACTTGAATTGACCAGTTTAGAATAGAAAGGTATAACGTTAACGTAGTATACAGAATATAATATATCGTTCGTATACAGGGTGTAACATTTAAAACGGTCAGTATGGGACAGTCTGAAACTATAAGACATACGAAGATCTCTACTTAGGAACCATGTCATCGATTTTAGTAACAAGAAAAACTGCCTTCTCACATTTAAAAAAATCTTGTATTCAGTCCGGGAATTGAACCCGGATGTTTTGAAAAATAAAATAGCTATACTTTTAGTTAGATTTCGATTATGTAGGTCTTAAGGAATAAATGTTACTATGAAACGTGATGACTTAAATTATTTTAGACATCACGTTTCATAGTAACCTTTACTAGATTAGTTACGAATCTCTTAGGTATCAATCATATTTTAAAACATATAAGATTCAATATGGGCCATCATCAGTTGAGCTACCTCTAGACTGTTTGCAACCGTCTGCAGTTAGAGGAAAAAGAGCTTGAAACAAATATTACTTATATTATGTTGTGTGTTGCCTGTTTTACGCGTTTATTTCATCCAAAGTCCTAATGTTGCTAGACGTAAAAATTGGTTGGTGACTACCTTCACCATAGCTAAAAAGGATAGAGATAGACCATTTCCTTCGCGATTTGATTTAAGACTCTATATTTCGTCGGTATGTCGAGGTAATTGGGATCAATCAATACCAGCTACGGAGCTATGCTATGTGAGAAAAATATTTGAAAATTCTTGCGTTTTATTGTCATCATTGTACGTTTTGTTTGAAATTTCCAGATCTTTAGGAAAGTATTTCGTTTCTTAATATATAATATCGAGAAATCAAATAGATAATTATTCATCATGGTTGATATTATATAATGATACTAGCGACCCGCCCCGACTTCGCACGCTTTTATTATACGTATAAACATTCCTCTTGAATCACTCTATCTAATAAAAAAACCGCATCAAAATCCGTTGCGTGGTTTTAAAGATTTAAGCATACAAAGGGACATAGGGACAGAGAAAGAGACTTTGTTTTATACGAATTCTGTGGTGGTACGGCCCTGGTGTGATCGTCAAATAATTATTTAAGTATATACCGAGAGTTGTCTAGGCTTTTACAAGAAAATTTGCGTCGTTGAAGAGATCAGATTGTGTCTGTAAATTCGTTACATTTTATCTAGCGTTTTATGTAGTGATGATAGTGATAGTGAACTAGGATTAACGAAGAGAAGGAGTATACCAGCTGCTTTGCCTGTGGCCAATCAACGCTCATAGCTTGCAGTACTGAGCTAACAGTAGTAAAATTAATTTAGCAAGTTTTGTGACCTGACGTCCTTCAAGTCAGACGAAAGACAACAAAATATTGAATTAGATGTTTTTGTTAACTTAAAAAGTAAGCATAAGGTTCTCATTGAAATGGAAATATTTACTAACCTAACTTAAAGGACTCGCTTTTGCTTGCGGTTTCGCTTACGATGACTGTACTGACTGAGACTGTTATACCTAAATGGATTCAATGAATTAGAAACAAAGATTGGCAGCTACGCGAATTAAAAGAAATTACTCTGTACTGTGTGGGGAATCTGAGACGGAGGTAAATTTTGAATCGTGTAACTAAACTATGCATTTTATTGTAACAAGTTTGTATATTGTCTTTTTCTAGGCTACGATTATTTGTTTTTATTTTGTACCTATGTACTTTCTTTTAAAGTTTCATTTTCAAAACCTGTCACCTGAATTCTAGTTATTGAATTTTAAATTCATTAACAAATAAAATATCAATGTAGGAACAGCTAGCTACAGACGCTCGAAAACAATCTAGATGTAGCTCAGCTGATCCATATCAATCCCAGTCGGAAGCGTCCCTGGCTGCATTACCACGCTGTGTGGGAATGCTGATGCGCTAAATTAATTTAAATGTATAAAACTTTAGTCACTACATAGTATAAAACAAAGTCGCTTTCTCTGTCCCTATCACAGGTCCCTATGTACGCTTAAATCAATAGATAGAGTGATTCAATAGGAAGGTTTATACGTATAATAAAATCGTGCGAAGCCGGGGCGAGTCGCTAGTTAGCTTATAAAACCATAATTAGACAAATATGCATCTTATGTATAATATAACATTCAGTCCCCGGCTTAGCCCAGTTCTTTACGAGTGGTCGTACGGCGCGCATATAATTTTTATACCCTGTATAAAACAGAGATTTTAATGAAATTCGAAGTATTACAGGATTCATAAATTCATGAATGAGGCGTGCAGAACCCATCAAATATTCAACGAGCTTCGTAATCAGAATATTGAAAAATGTTTTCTCGTGCCATAGACATATGTTTTATTATCGTCTGGGGTTTGCTGATTATGTTTACGTTCAGTCGATTCTATTTATACCTAGGTACTTATATAGAATAGATTATGCAATTACAGTAGTCAGTAGGTACCTACATAGTATGTAGGTGCTTATATACTAATGTTAATAGAATTTGTTAATAATTTCTATACAAAAGCAGACAACGGTTTCTCGTCGTTTCTGAAAAAAGCAGTTTTTCGACTTATCGCTATCTTGTTCTAGGACTGCGATATAATCGATACTCTAAACCCAAGGATGAGCCCTTGTTTCTTCTGTTTAGGTCTGATTTTTACAGACGAATCTTATTTAATGATTTAGTTATTTTTCGGAGACACGCCCAGCTCAAACCGCTGAAGCTAGAAAGGTGAAATTTGCAGGGTAGGTACCAACTACACAAACAACTTATAAGAAGGGATTTTTGGAAATTCCACCCGAATGGGTTGAAAAGGGTTATTTTCATGTTTTTTCAGCTACCTACTAAACACGTGTTGTATGATTTTTCATTCAACATTATCAGCCCATATTAGTCTACTGCTGGACATCGCGAGATATGGCCGGCCCACTGCCACTTCAGCTTGCTAATTCTTTGAGCTATGTCGATAACTTTGGTTCTCTGTCGGATGTATTCATTACGAATCCGAAATCCTTCAGAGAAACTCCGAGCATAGCTCTTTCCATAGCTCGCTGAGCGACTTTGAACTGGTGAACCAGCCCTACCGTGAGTGCCCACGTCTCAGCTCCGTAGGACACTACGGGTAGGACGCACTTATTGAAAACTTTCGTTTTCAAACATTGCGGTATGGGTGACGAGAATGGATGAGAGATTTTTCATTAAACTCCTGAAAATTGGTAAATTTTGTTTTAGGCATTTTCTAAAAACCCATAAAACGGGTTTGACGTTATTGTGACTTGAAACTTACAAAGAATACTTAGTATGAAACAGAATAGGTACTTAGAATAAACTTTATAAAAAATAATATTTAAGATTTTTTTCGAAATATTCCTGAAAATGGGTAATACAGGTTAAAAAAGTGTATCAGTCATCTAGTCACAGTCAGCTTGGGGTTAGATGATGCTGTGTTGTCCTGCATTATTATTATTGTATTTATTCTTAATTTTATAGGTTATATCGATATTATCCAGGATTAACGATAAATAATTGCATAAGACGATTACCTGCCTACGAACAATGAACGGACTTGTCGAAGTAAGTATTGTTGTCGAATAATGGTAATTGCATTTACCATCGATTATGTACTATTGTGAGAACATTCTATTAACAGGCTTAACGTCACCTGTTTTCCAGGTGGATAATATAATATTTTATACGGTAAATTGCCATCTGTCTGGGCAATTATGATGGCTGCTCGAAAATAGAGCAGCAGCAGGAATAGATATAATTTCACCTTGTCCATTTTTCAATTTAAAAATAGTTTATTATCTTTTCAAACTCTCCGCAGATTTCTTCTTTATAAAATATTATATTCTTCTTTTCTACAGATTTCAGATCGTAATGGAATTTTAATGTAAAGTAAAGTAAATTAATTGATCACAAAAATACATACATACATAAAAGATAATCACATTAACATAAAGATAATCATATTATTCTTATTATTGCTAATTATCTAGAGACTAATAATAGTGATTTCACTTTGATCTCTACACTAGGATACCCTGTGCTGTAGAGATCAAAAACCAGTTGTGTTTATAATTTAAAATGAAATAGACAGTACTAAATAAATGTTCGGTATTGATGTTACTCTCAAACAATGAAAACAAATGCGCTCATACTGTCGGAAATTATAACAAGATTTTTTTTATTTCCTCTATATTCTTATTCTATTTCACTATTGAGACCTTTGTTTTGAAATTAAAGGAATTCAGGCCCAGCGCTCCTACAAGGTCTACTCAAAATCAGCCCGATGCGATCAATTATTTTGGAGTGAAATTGTAAATAACATACATCCATACAAACTTTGCGTTTATAATATTACTAAGGATTATCAAAATAACGATTGAAATATCAAGCATCAGTCCCAGGTGTCTACAAATCCAGTTAATATCCGTATCTTGATCGCTCGGGTAAATTACGCGAGTAATTAATTAATTTATGAAAGCACATGACTAAATTGAATAAATACGTTTATGAGGTTGATAATTAACTAAAGGACTATTGCTATTATAAATGCGATAGTTTGGATGGATGGATGTTTGATAACTCTTCACGCCAAAACAACTGAACGGACCGGGCTGAAATTTTGAAAACACGTAGTTCGAAGCCTGAAATATAACATAGGTTAGGTACTTTTGATGCCGCAGGACGCAGCTAGTGCTCCTTTAATAAGGAGAATTATGCAATCTGTGCATAAGGTAAATTATGTCTTTGTATTGTTCGTTCCATCCAATTGTAGGTAAGTACCTAGATATTCCATAACATTACTAAACTTTTCTACAACATACATCAAAGTCAAATAATTTTTAGTTAAGCTAGAATAAGAATACACCCTATTCACTCGATAAATCCGATGTGGTAGTTCTTTATGAAATCATAATCTGTACCTGCAATCTAAAGGTGGTGATTTGTCAGTGGCATCAAATATTAGAGACTAGCATCTTCCCGTGACTTCGCACGCGTCGTTTCTCTGGAAATATCTCTAGGCTATTTAGGATCGTCTCTAGGCTATTATATGGAAACGTCTCTAGGCTATCCAATAGAAAGTGATTTATGGGATAAAAAGTAGCCAATGTGTTAGAAGCCCTTACACATAGGCTACTTTTTATAATTAACGAATTGGGCTGTAATTTAAAAAGACTTAGTTCTAGCCCTAGAACTAAGTCTTTTTAAATTACAGCCCAATTCGTTCTATAATTTTTGCGAGAAAGAGGAACATCCACACATCTATATATCCACAGTCCACACAAACTTACACGTTTATAATATTAGAAGAAAAGATTTTTTCAACTTAACAAAAAACAGAATTCCGCTTATATTAAAGATTCTTTAAAAATGCTGTGCTCTCTCAGAATAATCAACTCGACATCTTTTTGTGACGAGAAAATATATCGGAAAATTCCAGACGAGCTATTACCATATCATTGAGTTTGTTTTTCTTCAACTTTCTCTTGTTTGATTTCGATTCAGCTGTTTTAATGAAGAAACTTTTGTTACGGTACCTACCTACCTATGTACACGTGTGTTTATACTTTGACTCAAATAAGACCGGCCAAGTTCGAGTCGGACGGGTTCTGTACCCTTAATCTATAAAAACAGCAAAAAATATTATGTCTATATGGGATAAGAGTCCATACTTATTTTATTGTTTTAGTTCTTAATATGTACGAAAAACAGGGATTTTGTCTCAATTAAATTCATGAAACAAAACCTATATCTACCTACTAGGTATACCTACTAGGCAACAAAACTAAATACAAAAAAGAATAACTAATACCAAAAATAAATTCTATGTAATAGAGGTAGGTACCTACATCAACTTCTTGATTATGGCTCTGCGTCTGGTTTGGCGCAACTGTGAAAATATAAACTGTCAAACTATCACGGTTATTCGGTTGAGATACGGCGTGACAGACGGACAGACACGGTCGAATAACTATGTATAAAAGTGCCAAAAGTTACCTACTTTCATTATTACTACATAAATAGTATAAAAAAGTTGCTTTCTCTGTCCCTATGTTTCTATATTCCTATGTCCCTATGTATGCTGAAATCTTAAAAACTACGCAACGGATTTTGATGCGGTTTTTTTTAATAGATAGAGTGATTGAAGAGGAAGGTTTATACGTATAATAAAACCGCGCGAAGCCGGGGCGGGTCGCTAGATAGGTATATTACAGTATAGCATTCATAGCACAGACATAACATAGATGCACACCATCTCTACATTTCTGTTGGAACTAAATACACTAGTTAACAGGTTTCATAAAGCTGGTTCTGTTCGTTCGACGCACGTTGTGGAGGTGAAAGAAAGGTATGTTCTAAGATTAAGAAGTTCCAATCTCACACCACAGATGGCTCTCAAAATTTGCACTTACTCTTTACGCTACAAGTTTTGCTTACGACTTAGTAGCTTATAATAGATATATATACCTATAGATAGTAGATAGAGTAGATTTTTACATGTGGTATTACTTATTACAAAGAACAATAAAGGGATGGAGCCTAGAGATCTAGACACGCAACAAAGCGGATGACAATTTAAGTTTGTGAGTAACAATAGGTTTCTAAAAAAACAAACGAGAAAAATGATTATGAAAATAACAACCAGCAGCATCATCTATCTAGCCCCGAGCTAAGCAGATCTTGAGTTATGTGTAGGTAGGGTACTAGATGACTGATTGACTGATAAGAGAGGTACTTAAAATTGATAACGTAGATATTTATATATTTTTAATATAGATAAGTAAATATAAAACAATCAGAACCTGGAAAATATTTGCAGATCGTACAAACATTTCTCCCAGGGCGGGAATCGAACTTCTTGCACTACAGGTTTACCCCGTGCCCGACATGCCACATCGGTCGTCAAACAACAGTGAGTAATCAGAAAAAATTTTTTTGCATTTCCCTTAAAAACCCCTTCTAAAATACGTACTAAGAGTCTACTCTCTCACTGCTCTCTCTATTTGAAACTGCTTCGCTAGCTCGAAATAAATTAAACCATCTGTTGTTTTTCTGATTGATTCTTGAGAAATCTAAATAATAAGTGCCTAATAAAATTTTTGTGGTTGTTAAAAAAAAAACTATATTGAAAGGAAATATGTAGGTAGATGATAAACGTCTATGTCTATGTCTATGTCTAAACGTAATAGTGATAAATAAATAAAAGTGAAACCAGTGAAACTTAAGAAAAGAATACCTACATACAAAGCTGCAAAGTACCTCCAAGTAACCACCTTCTCAAGTGACATCAGTGAGGCTGTGTTGTTATCTAAATTTAGGGTGACCAAGCTTAAAGATTTTGCAAGTTTTTCAGTATTATGGTAAATCAATAGGTGTCAATCGCGAACCAACCAACCCCTTCAGTGGTCATGTAAAATTTTAAAGCAGCGTTAAAAAACAATCAATTTGAGAACAAATTTCAGTGACCATGTAAAATTTTTACAGTAACGTAAAATGCAGTTTTTTTTTCATATATTCATGATTCCTTGATTAATCTTTTCCTTGATTCATAATACCTATCCATGACTTGTGTAAGTGCTTATTTTCACACTAAGTGCTTATTTTGCCTAAAGAAAGCCTAAAGAAATAAATTGAATTCTGATTTCTTGATAATTTGATCATTTCTATAAAAAAAAGTAAGATCGTTGCTGTAAAAAAATTATGAACGAGTCTCAAAAATCCTTTTACAGTGCTAAAATTATTTTCGAGTCTCGTTTATCACGGCTGGCCAGGGCAAGAGTTATTTCTACATACTGTTGTACATGTTATGTCAAGTATTTTTTGTACTTGTACAATGAATAAATAAGACTTTTTCACAATTTTAACACTTTACAATTATTATTTACCATAGAACGGAACGTGAATTCGAGTCATTTAGTTTTTTTCTCATGACTTTATTGTTAAGGTAGCCCTTAATAGCCCTCATGACTTTATTGTTAAGGTAGCCCTTAACAATAAAGCCATGAACAACTACTAGTTTTAGTGCGTTTGCTTTTCAAATCAAATAATAAATAAATAATGCAGGACAGTTAACTCGACATCATCGTCTAGCTCCAAGATAACTGGGGTACTAGATAACTTAAAAGTATACAAGGTACAATACTTATATTTACTTACAATATTTTATGTTATTTCTATTATATATACAAACCCTAAATAAAACATTTCTTGAAAAAAAGAATAAAAAATAACAAATTTATTTCTTTCATAATTTGGTATCTTTGTGTCATATAGTCACCCTACATAAAACGCACAAAAGTTTTGCAACTCGCAGTGAAAGCGATGCATGCAAGCCTCGTCAATACGGTACAGAATAATACATTGTTTGTATGATTGTACCTACAGAATAACTAACAGTTTGTACGCCAGTCACCACAGATCAAGGCCTAGTTTGTATGAAAGTTTGTATGAATGTATGGAGGAGGTAGATCTCTTGTGCTTTATGTTGGCCACTCCAGGTTGGATAACGGAACTTGTCACACGAAATGGTGAGTTTTTTCGATTTATGTAATTTTAATTAAAATTGAGACCTTTCATTTTTATGCAGTAGTGTTTAATCATTTGAAAAAGGGTGAAACGAGGTAGATCATAGAAGGTAGATCATAGAGATATATCATTTTTATTAAAACAATCTTTAACAACGAAAGTTACAATCAAGGAATAGAGAAAAATAAATCTAGTGTATACAATTGAAACCTTTAAGCTAACTGCAAACAGTTGCAAACAGTCTAGAGTTAGCTTTATTAAATACAAATTCGTTACATAAGCTAGTTACTAATGCCTTATGTTATGATTTATCTAAGCACTAGGTTCTATTTGAACTTACCTAAAAATGATACCTTAATAACTTGGCTAAGAGTTGAATATGATAAATTGCTTATATCAGTATCCTTACAAATATCCTAAACGCGAAAGTTTGTGTAGATGTAAGGATGTTTGTTCCTCTTTCACATAAAAACTCTGAATGCATCGGGCTGAAATTTGAAGAGACGTACATAGTTCTATCCCTGGAATAAGACAGCTACTTTTCATCCCATAAATCAAGACTCGAATTCCACTAAATAAAACGCTTCACCAGTATCGTTTCAAAATGTCAGTGTTAAACTCTTTTTGGTATTCTACTAACACAAACGTTTTGAGGTTCATTCATAGCTGTGACGATTACCTTTATAAGTACCAATTTGGCATTCAAATTATGAAATTCTCTTCAAGCCTAAAAATAGTAGAATACCAAATTCACAAACGTCATTTTATTCATCTTGATTGGATGACACTATTGAGACCTTTGTTTTGACGTTAGTGGAATTCGGCCCCAGTTCCCACGCATGTATAAATATCCCTGAAAAGTTTCCATAGAAATAAGGCGTGCGAAGCCGCGTGCAGGTCCTAGTAACTATAAAACTAACTAAGCAATCTATCTACCTATACTAAGAGGGCAGTACCTAGACACTCATAACAAAGGAAAAGAAATAACTTAAGGTATCTTTGCCCAGGGCGCCAATCAGAGCGACACGTCCAAGGCAGACCTGGTGAGGCGCATCAAAGCGAGGGTGGCGGCTGCGGACCCGGCGAAGGCCAGGGAGGTAGGGGGAGTCTTCCTCTTCAACATCATCAGAGGAACTGCCGTCTATTCTTGGAGTGAGTCACCTAATTCCACGATATGTTAAACTGCTTTGAGGTTAATCAATCGCAGACAAGTTTCTTTAAAGTAGATGGATAGATCATATTATAATCAAAATAAATCAATTTTGTAAATACACAAATTATTGTAATACATAAATTAGTTTGCAGTGTCTTAAAGCCTAAGTCAGGTTTATAGAAACTCTTCTTCTGGGTGAGAGCCCAGAAGAAGAGTTTCTATCTTGCGTAGTAAACTTTACTGTACAATATATACTACAATATATAAGTTTTATTTTCATCGTCCATGGTTTCTTTCTTTAACTTCATTAAATTTTCCTTTTTCTTTCTGGAGAGTTGTTTTCTTATAAATAAGTGGACACAGTCACTTAGTTATAAACTAGGATCAAGTCAACTTCCCCACGCGGGGAGGTTTTACATTCACTGGAATTGCCTGGACACCGCATCCCAATTTAAAATTAAAAGAAAGATCAGTTGTGATCACAGAAATCTTAATAGGCCCTAAAAATTTTATAAACCGCTAATTACCTACATACGAAACGCTTGCTCGTTTCGTCCGTCGTTTCATTAACTTCATTCGCACAACTCGGAGCTTGCTATTGCATGCTATTGAAGAGTCATACTGTCTGACGAAAGGTTAAAGGTTAAATCTATCGTTCCTAAGTATTAAATCTATCAATTCTTACACATCTTCTAAAATAGTTTATAGTGTTGTGTGTGCTATTTGTTTCTAAATAAAGATAAATACCCTAACATTGTTTGAAACTCTTTTGTTTGTTGACGGTTCTCCATTTAGGTTTAGGCCATAATAATTATGTCCTTTGTTATTCGAATGGGTGTAAATCACATCTAAGATTGACGGGCTCATGGTAATGCGCTCTGAATTGCACTTTCTCTAGAGACAGTGCACTGTAGTGTATAGCGCCCTTGCTTGGTGCCCTGTGCTCTGCGGAATATTGCTCTACAAAACGGCCATATAAATACTTTCGAAGTTCAAATTTCACTCTCAAGAAAAGTTATGCAATCGTTTACTTATAACATAAAAATATTACGTTCCTTCAAGCTACAGTGATTCGCTCGCGTTTCTTCAATGTATATTTTCGAACCTTTCAAATGGTTTCATAGGCGACATATTATATTTTTTATTGATTGAAATCTGAAAAACAAAACTTAGTTATATGTGGGATATTTAATTTTGTTAAAAAATAAATTTTACTTTCTTCTTAGTAAAGGGTGAATATTTATCGAAGTAGTATCATTTAAAAGCTCGATGCTCTACATTGACTAAGAACTAACTGAGAACCTCTCCTACTTAGGTATTTGAAGTTGGTTAAAAATGACCCTTTCTCGTGAGTTTTAAGATAAACTAAAATATCCTAAAACACAAAATACGGAAAATAAAAATAAAAACAAAAACATTGTTCACACTATTTCTGGTCTCCTATATTGCATTATAGCTACAATAAGATATTTTTTCTCTCTTTTTCCTTTTACTATAAGTAGGTACCTAGCTATTTTCCTTGATCTTGAAAAGTAAAACGATCTTCATAAAAGCGGTATCACCTACACTACACGTTATGCAGAGCAAGTCTTGCCGGGTCCGTGGCTTAGCGACCCTAAATCTTATTACACCACTCTTAGTTAGGGTTAGGGTCCCTGAATACCGTGTAATGTAATACCCCTTTAACTGATTGCCTTACGATTCTTCCAGCCATGGACCTGAACAAAGTAACAGTGTATGAGGGAGAGCCTCCAGAAGATCCAGACACCACCGTTACCCTCAACGAGCACTACTTCAAACAGATGGTGACGGGTCGAGAGGATCCCAGGGTCATCATGCAAGCTGGACGCTGTTCCGTGACGGGAGACATCATGAGAGCGATGAAACTTGAACCTTATATCAAGCTAGATTAAGAAAAAAACTAGAATATTTGACATGACTCTACATTTTTCGAAGCGCCATCTAGTTTTAAATTCGAAACTTGTGTATTTTATTTGTAAAAATCAAAATAATAGGTAAAGCGTTACTTGGGAAATTAGGACGCCCTATTTTAATAAATATGTAGGTAGGTAGGTAAGTAGTTCGGATATTAGAATAAATGAATGGATATTCCGTTATTTTTATAGAGATACTACTCTAACTTAGTTGTAATATTATGATTACTATTTGTTTTAATTAGTTTCCATTTTTAATTCAAACAAGGATGAATGTATTTCTAAAAGAGCACAGTTTTTGTTTGATATAAATAATACTGTATACCTAGGCATTTTCATTTCCATAAAACATCACTGATATAGGTACTTACCTACTTACGTATAGAAAGATGAAATAACCTAGACCTAGCCTGCAGATAGTAAGATAGAAAATAAACTTGGTCCCGAACGAGAATCTAAACCGCAACTTTTCAGATATTCCCGTTGTCCACCACCTAGACATTGGATATTATTGACTAAAGTTTTAAAAACGTGACATTGATGACATGGCAATAAAATAAACCACAAAAAAAATGATCTGTTACGTACTACGCCACGACGATAGTGACAAGGGTTTTTAACTTTTTATGCATTGAGTAATTGTAGTTATGAATAAAATAAAAATAAAATATGAAAGAGTAGATACTTTTAGCTATACCTAGATACTACTCTAGTCTAAAATGTAGTTAAGATGAGGTTGCAATTGAAATTTGCATAAACCCTCCTAGGACAGATGGAAAAAGCTTGTTAACATTTTGCAAAGATCCATAAAAAATCTTGGGTACACTCAACCCCAAATAAAAATACCCAAGATCAAAGACAATTAGATATTAAGTCTGTCATTGTCCATTGCGCATTATAGTTACTCATTTTCTAGTTACTGTTCTGGGTAGGTACGTAAAGTGATAGGTAAGTATAGTGAAATTTTATTTTATTTGTACGAGGTTTATTTATAAATAAATAATAAAGCAACTTTTAACATCGAATGCTTGATTACTTAATACAAAATTCAAACTGCTTTATTTCCTTGGACAGGAGGAAGACACAGTTCTTGGACTTATGTTATTGGAAAATTCAAATAACATAGGTACTTACGTTAGTGAAAAAATATCACTAAAAACATTCTGTATTTAAAAAAACATGTTACCTACTTAAAAAATTAAAAGAAAATTGTTTTTTTATTTGCATAAAATATTAACACAATGGCGCTCGCAAATCTCCCGCTGACTGTACTAAAGGTGCGAACCCACAGCATACCGGTTTGCGAACGGGACCGCGCAGTTCAACGCCTGTGCTCCGGTCGACCACCTTCAGGCTGTCATTATAAATAACTATAAAACAGCCCGGCCGATTGTCCTAGTTATAGCTTTATTGCTATCTGGAGCGAGAGCTAACTCTACTTTTTGACACATGCTATCATCATCATTTCGTGCTGTGATGATGGCTTATACGGGTTCGGAACAACATTTGTTTTAATTATGACTGTAAGCGGGTTCCAAAGCTCCAACATAAACGAGGTTCGTTGGTGTTGGATTGGAACTTTAAACCAGCAATCATGAGCTCTATATCTCTGAATGCGCAGTGGCCGCATTGATGCGTAACGAACGCGACCGCGATCTAAAACCTCACACACCCAGAACACCCTAAATTTATCTGCAGATCGTACAAACGTTTTTGTTCCAGGCGGGAATCGAACCCGCAGCCTCTTGCGTTCACTTTCCTAAAACTTATGCTATTTCATTAGATATACAAAATATGTCAGTGACACTGTTTATAACTAAAATTATCTTGTTATTTTTTTATATTGTTGTTGTTATATTGCCTGGATTCAGCTTGGTATAACTAAACATACAGGTATAATAAAAAATAAGATAAAATTCATGTAATGTATCTAATAAAATATAATAAGATGAAAATAAAAGAACAATAAGTTAAATAAAATTGGACATATCTGCATAAATTCATATTGGATCTACTAGAACTTCTATATCGTAGGTATTTATGTTACACGATCGATCTGCTTACCTTTTATAACAAACTTTACACCTGGTAAAGTTTTTCTCAGAGCTCAATAACCTAGGTTATCTCTTGATATCGAAGTCAAAGTATAAAATTCTCAATTTAACGATAGTCAGTATAGCAAGGACGATAATCAGGTCCTAATAGGTTTAGAACGGTTTAAATTATTATGTAAAGTTAAGGACAACTGCCATAGCCCTTCAACTAGATGCACTTGAAGTACAGGCGAGCACGAAATGTTAAAAATAAAGTTAACCAAGTCTTCATAGATTGCCCTGAGATGTGATTCAAAGCACTGACGACCTCAGTAACGCAGAAGGTGAAAGAACGCCTATGTGTGATGCAGGTGGTTGCGGGTTCGGTTCCGCTCTAGGATGCATGTTTTTACGATGTGCTATTTGTTAATCGATAAAATATTTACATGAAATAAAAAATTCTGTTTACTTAGATTTTTTTAAAACAATATGCCTGCATAAGACTGAAGGGATGTAAGATAATAAAGCACGCAAAGCTGAAGAAGCGTTCTCTTGATCATCATCATGGCTCTCTTACCTGTAGCTAGCTATTGTTTGAGGCCTATGTTTGTCCACCCAGGAATTGATGATAATTTTTATTCTTAAGGTGCAAACAGGAGCTAAACTAACGCCACCACTTTTTTTTCTATTTTTTTTTCCTTTGCACCGGCTTTTTTAAGCGTATGAAAAATATCGATTTGAATCTCAAATTGTGAATCCAGCTCAAACATACTTATAAGTAGGTAGGTACCTAACGACAGTTTTTATTTTTAATTACCTACTTAAATTGTGTCTCACAAATCGTTTATTAAATATCAAATTCTATTGCACGACCCGTCTATTATTTGATGAGATGATTTGACATATGATAAATTTCTAATTTGTGTCAGTAGACTAAAAGCTTGATTAGAAAAGCTGCCAATCACTTTTGTTGGCCAGTATACCGGTTAATCCACTAAGCCATACGAAGTTTTAATAGTTATCAGAATCATTTAGTTCTTGACCGGCGACAGTGGTACATCTTTACAAACATACGAGTGTTTGCAAATATTTATAAGCAATAAAATATTCTAAACATTTATAAATTTATAAATCCATGAAACGCTAGATCCGAAATGGATAAGTTAACTATTGTTTTGATTCTGTCGGCTTGTGTTGCTGTATCGAGTGGTAAGTTGAAACTTTTACAGATTTCCTCAAAAAAACTTAAGAAGTTTAAATACCTAATACATAAATAAATAATGGGTATACAATCCACAAACACAATGACAAACACACGAACATGTACAGATCGTACAAACTATATGTCCGAGGCCGGAATCAAACCCGCAACCTCGTACCATGGCCAATGGCCTGCTGAGCCACAAAGCTCATCGAAAAGGAAAATCTTATTCATCAACTTAGTTAATATTTCCCATTTATTATATAAGTAAGACTCTACCAGTTCAATTCTTGCCGTGACTTCGCTCATGACAATGTGAACTGCTCAAAACGTATCCTATGGTACTTAGGGCCTACCTATGTCACAGGCTCTCTATTTTTGTCCATGATGCATACAGGCCCAGCCTAGTGTGGGAATCGTTGGTCAATCACCTACTTACTCAGTAGCATTTTTTGTAGGTACCTAGTATGAATCCTGTGTAGGTAGGTAGGTATACGTTAATTGTAGCATAGGGATAGTTAACATACCTAAACATTTTAGTTTTCAATACCTCTTGATCATATGGGTATAGGTACCTATACAAGAATACTTTTCAGTTAAGTACCTACTTACCTATCTAAATAAATAAATACCTAACGCTGGACAATCGACACAGCATATAGGTAGATATAGATAGATAGAAGAACAGTTAGACCTTTACACAACTTTGTTTATCTATCTACTTATATTTAATGTAACATGTTTTTTTCTGTTGTGAAGTCCTGTAAATAAATACGTGTTTTGACTCAGGTATCGATGTCTCAAACTATGAGATTAGCCGAAACAAGCTGGGTGGTGAGTTTTGGTTGATCACAATCATGTTCATTCATCATCATATCACTAAAAATATGAAATTTTATAATGCTTCTATCAAGAATATTCAATCCTATACAAGTAGGTAGGGAGGTAGGTACCTATGGGTCAAGCAAAACCGTGGGTTGCATTGTAACTTGCATCTGTCCTAGACATTGTAGGAATGAGGCGAATGGCACAAATATGGAGGCTTATGTCTATAGCACATATATTAATAAAATTTAATTAAACCCAGCTAGACCTGCTAGTACCTATTTATACTAGCAGGTCTAGCTGGTATAAGCACGAACCTATAGACTAGTAGTCAGTTGACCAGGATGAAAATGATTAGGTACCTATGTAGGTAGATATTTGCCTGCAGCCATAAGAATAAATAGTTTTTGTCTATTCTTATGCTGCAGCTTCGCTTTGTGAACTAAAAATTGTCTTGTACCATCTTCAGATGATATCCATTTCTATATGGGATTCTTCTAGTAGTAGGTAAATCAAATCAGCAGATTGACCTACACTGGGTATACTTATATCTCTGAAACTTACCTTAGCATTATGACAGATAATGTGTTTAAAACTTGTAAAGAGCGAGATTTTAAAGAAATAACACCTAGTTGCAATCGGAATTAAGTAAGTAGCAGAAATACAAACAATAAGACAGATTTAGATAGGTACCTAAAGGTTCAAGATCTCTTCATCATAAAACTTAGGCCACAAAAAGTCGAGCATCATCTTCCTGCTTAAAATTCCCATAAAAAGTGTTAATTATAGAATACATTGAGCGCAAGGCCGAGTCAAATGTTCACTAATTACCCAAAAGTCTAGTAACCGAGATAATTATCGCAGACAATAATATTTAACTAACGTTACAGATTGTGATCTACTCGCTATTCTCATTTTGTTAACGCATCGCAGAACCTTAATATACTTAACTATGATTTAGTCAGTTTAAATACCTCATATTTATATCCGTAACTCGTTCGAGCCCATGTTAAATAACTTTAATAAAGACCTCAGGCGACGATTTACGTATATCGCGTTCCATCAAAGTGCGAAGTAAATTCTAGGACACAGTGCGGTCGTTCAATCCCCTTTGGAGCAATTAGACAGATTCGCACCACAGATGCTAAGCTGAATAGATGCTCAGCTAGACAGATTAGCAACTGGACAAAACTTACCTAATTAAATTAAAGAAAATAAAATATATATATATATATATATACCATTCCGGCAATTGTTGATCAGGCGCGACTCACAGCGAGCACTTTGTTGATCCGAAAACACTTGTTGATCCGATCCTCTTTTGTTGATCTATTATACATTTTCAGTAACAAATGTTGCTCCGACCAGATCAACAATTGACCTCACGGGGCCTTTGGCATTGTAATACCATTTGTTGATCCGATATACAAATCCATTTTACACAAGTTGATCCGATTCAAATGAACCAATCAGAACGCAGCATTGGTCGAAACTGACAGCGACGTTGCCGCTTCGTGCGGGAGTCGTGGAGGTCGATGACCACACGTGTGGAAACGAAATGACAGGGTAACGCTATGTTCTATGACATTTATTATTTATGACATCGCGTTACCTAGTCCTTTTATTATTAGTTTGATAATTATGTACCAATTATTAAAATTTGACTTGATTGAGTGTTTTTTTGTAAGTCTAAAGAAATAATGATATTCATTTACTGAATAATTTTATTTAGAAACTAAAAATCCATTGCGAATACTTTCTACGGACAAATGTTGATCCATCGATATTTTTTTATAGTTTATTTTTTCTTATTTTTTTTATACCTGAAAACTAAAACCGAAAAAGTGGCACTTTGTTCCTTAATATGACGTTCCTTGCGTTTACTTTAATAGGTTTTTTTAATTATTGAGTATCGTGTCAAATTAATTATTATTATTTTTAATTAATTTTTGAAACTATATGGATTGAAAATAAATGTGGGCGGCCGAAGGTATGCCTTTGGCACATGAGGTTGCGGGTTCGATTCCCACCTTAGAACAATAAATGTTTGTACGACATGTAAATATTTCCACGGGGTTCGGGTGTTTTCTAAGTGTAATAAATTTCTCAATCTTTGTAATATTCTGTATTAAGTTACAGATATTTGTCATCTCGTACCCATCATAACACAAGCTCTGCTTAGCTTTGGGCTAGATGAGGCTGTGTGGATTGTCCAGCATTATTAATCTAGTTATTTATTTAAAACTAAAAAACTACACATCAGAGGTCACGGTAGTCACCCGAGTAGAATAGATAATTGCCTATCGTTATAATTGTTACAAAAAATAACCTGCTACCTTAAATTATTTTGGGGAACTAAAGTAGTTGCCTACTTTACGTGGTTAACCGCCTTAAAAAATAACTAGTGTCAATGCCTCGATCTATTGATATTTAATTAAACGTCAATTATTTTAGACTCGTTACACCCCGCGGCTCCGCCCGCATAAAAATATATTTGTCATATTACAGAAATTTACTGCACGCCTCTTATGGGTAGTTCCATAAAAAAAAAATACGTGTTTAATTATTCATTTTGAAGTTTATTTGTGCCGATTTTTAAGTCACTAGCAGCTGGTTCAGCCTACCGTTGATGAATACCTACCAGTTTAGTTTTAAATTACCCAATATGCGAATTGCTAGCAAGGATCTTCACAAATAATTCTGTAAAGTACCTAGCTACCTCCCATAGGTAAACAGGATCCTTTCATATTATATAGAGACTAGAGTCAGTGTTCTTCAGAGTTCAGTCAGACTCAAATCTTATCTTACTAAATGGGAAAGTCTGTGTGAATGTTTGTTATAAGTAATCTCCGTATTAACTTTAGTTATTTAGAGGACATTTGGTAAGTAGATAGTAGGACCTAGAATAAGACATAGGCTAATAAAATTATCAAAAATTAACCTCTGAGGGCGTTAAATAGGGTAAAGTATTTTTCCTTGGTTTGATTTAATTAAAACTCGGTACCTATAAATAAAGTATGAAATAATTAAAAACGTATTTTTTATTTTACCAAAATAACCCCCAGGGGTTGTGTAATAAATTTCTGAAATTTGTTTAAAAAACACAGGTTGGCGGGTGAAGCCGCGGGGCACATCTAGTATCTAGTATTATAAATCAATGGGAAAGTCTGTGTGAATGTTTGTTATAGGTAATCTCCGTAGCTACTTAAGTTATTCAGATGAAATTTGGTACGTAGATAGTTTAGGACCTAGAATAGGACATGGGCTTTTAAAATTTGGAAATTTTTAACTCTGAAGGGGTTATTAGATGGGGCGGTAAAGTTTGTATGGAAAATTATTTTTCATTGGTTTGTTTCACTCAAAATAAACACTATGAATAAACTAAAAGTAAATAACTAAACACGTATTTTTTTACGAAACTATACGAGGCGTGCAATAAATTTCTGAAATTTGAGAAATAAATTTCCATGCGGGCGAGGCCGCGGGGCGCATCTAGTTATTACTAAAGTAAATAATTTCTAAGTTGTAATATCATATATATTGTGTTATTCTAGGTCCTAAACTATAAACTTATCAAATTTCATTTAAATAACTTAAGTAGTTACGGAGATTACTTATAACAAACATTCACACAGACTTTCCCATTTATTATAAAAGTAAGATTTGCAAATTACCCTAAACGTATCGTTGGTAGTTACTGATCATAAAAATGTTTTAGTAAACTACCTAGCGGGTCTCATCATAATCATCATCTTCGTCGCCAGCCATTAATAGTCCACTGCTGGACACATGCTTTCCCATATGAATGCCCACTTGACTAGAGGACACCATACACTACGTTTACCGAGACGTGGTCTTCACTCAAGAGTACGTTTACCCCAGTGGTTGTCAGTTTTTCGCAAGATATGCCCAGCCCACTGTCATTTTAGCTTGCTAATTCTTTAAACTAGGCTTTATCTCGCGGAGAATCAGCAACCGTTGGGGTTAACGTGTTCTTCAGTGGAGACTGCGACTTGGCAAACGTAGTGTAGGACGCCCCGCCCTCCGGCCAGTTGAGATGACGATCTGCGAATGATTGATGGTAGATGCTGGACGCGACAGCGCTATGGCGCTCATTACGGGAAGCCTATGTCCAGCAGTGGACTAATGTCATCCTAAAATAATGATAATGTTGCCCACTAGACAGTTTCGTGAGGTGAATGAAAATTCAGTTAACGGCACACTTATAGACGTGATATTTGTAGGAGTTCATTTGAGTCTAAAATATAGGAAACATTCTAAAATCTTTCTCTTTATATTTTCGTTTGACGTGTAGTGCGTTCTGGCATACTTAGATCGCTGTAGAATTGAACTCTGAAGCAGGTTCTCTCTAGGTTCTTAGTTAAAAATAAAGGGAAATTTCATTAGAATTTAACGGTTCTGTTACAAAAAAAAACCTTTTACCAACTTCTCATACCTAGGTAAGGCACATGTCGAAGAAGAACATGACCTACAAACTGGTTGCTAAAGAGTTCAGTTATTTTTTGTGAGCTATAGTAGATTTCAAAAATACACATACCTACACAAAAATCTTATTTTATAAATGTAATGTGCTTGGTCCGTGAATTTTAGCTATTTCTACTCTATTCTATTCGACTATCCGAAGGCAATTTCTAAGAACGAACGCTTTCAAGTCTATTAACTTCGATTATGTAAGTCTCGAAAAGTCCCCCACTACCGCGCGTGCGGCGTTGCCGCTTTGAAAACAGACGAAGTAGTAATTTGTGGCTCCAGAGACTGCAGATCAACATTGTCTAAGCGAATGTGGCGCATAGATATTTAGTAACGGATGTAAAAATGACGTTTGGGTGTAATTTTTTTGACCGTTGGAAGATCAACAAAATTGGTGTATTTTGAGGATTTTCTAACGCGAGTATATTGAAAACGAGTCAATGCAGATCCAGCGTTGCCATGTGCTTTTGAAATTCGGATCGAAGTATATCTGTTTACTAGGTCTAGAGTCGAATGTACACATGAAAAAGGTGGATCAACATTTCTTAAGAAATCGTACTGGATCAACCATTACCGTGAACGGTTCATTATATATATATATATATATTTTCTATCTACACTACAACATTAAATAAAATAGTACTTTCCCTACTTATGTCAAGATGTGGCTAATCATATCGTAGCGTAGCCTATGCCTGCCTGCTTTTGCATAAAACCATTCTGCGTCACATACCTACCTACATTCATTGGTACTTACTTACATCAATAAAACCTTCTTATACATTTCAAGTCACACCATCAGAAAAACCCATCAAAGCCATGCCATCCACCTCATCACCATACCAAACTAACCATCATTCATCATCATCACCAACAGGTTTCGGAATAAAGGACGTGCTCCACTATATCTTAGGTGGCGGTGGCTACTACCCCGGCAACTACCCAAGCGGGCCCGGAGGATACTACCCAGGCGGTAACTACCATGGCGGGAACTACCCAGGTGGTAACTACCCGGGGAATTACCCTGGTAACTATGGTCCGCCCGGGCCGCCTGGCGCTCACGCGGGGTGTCCCCTGTGCGACTCGTCGGTGTATAGCTACTGCTCGCATAAAGAGGCTCATGATGCTTGCTGCTGTGGAGGCAATTGTAAGTTACCTATTTTACGAAACCTTTGATCCGTCTTTGAATTATTTTACTTACCTATCACAGCGTTTGGACAAGATTTTGCATTCGTTTCACCTTAATAAAAGTTGACGTGTTTAAAAAAAATATAAACCGACTTCAATTCCGCGCACACTGTTTACGCCAGTCACCATGGTAACGATAACACCATTAGTGTTGCCTGGAAGAGATACCTAGTTGTAAAGCTCTTTGTATAGTGTAAAGATCAATCGAATATTATAATTGCGAAAGTATCTGTCTGTGTAGACTCAGAGTCTAGTCTAGACTATTGAAGTATTCATCATCAACAGCCTATATTAGTCCACTGCTGGACATAGGCCTCCCCTAATGAACGCCATAGCGCCCTGTCTTCAGCTTGCCGCATCCAGCATCTGCCAGCAGTCTTTCGCAGATCGTCAACCCACCTGGCCGGATGGCGTCCTACACTACAACAACAGTATTAACTCGGCGTTATTTCCGCAGACGGCTATGGCTGCCGCAAGACTGACTGTAACTTCCTGTACGCAAACACGTGTGAAGAGTTCAACCTGATATCCGGCTGCTGCTGCGTGGACGTCAAGAGTGCTGGGAACGTCATCGCCGCACCTATAGCTTAGCGTACTTTGGTACTAAGCTAAATAACGTCAGTTGGAGATTGGCTTTATTTGTGTCTGTTGGACCTAGGCTAGTTAGGTTAGTTTAGGCAGACTTGTTCATAAGTTAGATTAGAGGACGTCCATTAAATTCGCGAGGTATTCAATTCAAGGGGGGAGGGGTCAAGATAAATCTTTCGAAATCTCACTTGGGGTAGAGACGGGGGATATAGTTTTTTTTGAAGAAAATGGTAAAAGTAAAGATAAATTATAGTAAATAAAATTAAGGTTTGGCCAAATTTTACACAAGTGTTTGTTGTATTTGTCCGCAGCCTCCAGAGCAAAATAATTATGTTTTTGTATTGCTTTTTTTATGATCCAACACGTTTCCAGCCAAATCTCAAATTTTAAATAATCTTCGTGAGATTTGAGGGGGTATTTAAAATGTAAATCTACAAAATGTCACCAGATAGGGCGGGAGTTCAAAAAATTCTGAGAAATGCTTCACGTAATAAATGGACGCCCTTTATGTATGTAAAGCAAATCAAACTGCGTACAACTGGTAATAAGGATAAAATTCGGTTGTGCGCAGTTTGAGAAGGAGACTTGTTCATAAGTTTCGTTTTTAAAGATGTAAAGGAAATCAGACTGTGTGCAACTGGTAATTGGCATAAAATTCGGTTGCATGCAGTTTGCGAAGGATAACTCTCTAAAAGACAAAAGTACAGTAAATACCTAGTTTTAAGTTATTAAGTAATAAAAAAATCATTTACATTCCTTGTTTTTCAATTGACATATGCATAAATTTCCGGGCGATTTAATTCTGGTCTTAAAACAGAAGGGTATTAGAAATAAAACAAATATCTTTGCTTAAAGGTACTCATTTATGCACCACAAAAATACTTATTTTACAGTAACAAACACGCATCTCGCTAATCGTAGAAAACTGGATCGCTTGGCATTTTGAAAACTATTAAAACTACCATTATCTACTGCTATTTAATATCAAATTAATATGGTAAGTATCCATTTATGGGTTCAATGGCAGTTATGTTGGTTTAAGGGGCCTCCCAAAGTTGAATTAATCATACAAAATACCAAAATGAATTCCCCATACAAATAACAAAATTATTTGGGAGTCGAGCATATTTCCACCGTATCCAGTATTTTTTTTTCCTAAATAGCCTTTTTATCTAAATTCTCAAGTAGGAAGTACCTTATGTAAAATTTAAGTGAATCGCACTTTGTATCTTTTAGGATAATAATACAAAAAACAACAATATCTTACGTGTTGTTTGATTGCATTTATTGTCTAGTTAAAGAATAACAACAGATTGTGCAAAATACAAAAGTTTCTGTCCTCATTTTTGTTATTACAGAACACTAAACAAATTTATAAGAAATTTTCATTGGTTACTATTGCTATCACGCCCGCACACGCCATGCCAGCACCAGCTTAACAGCGATAGCGATATTCGGACGATATTGCGAATGGGCTTCGCCGGATTCTTAAGTCTGAAAATGCTCCCAAGACGTAAAAGAGAAAGGACAACATCATCAGCATCAACGGCAGCAAATACTACTGATGATAAAAGTGTTCGAAAATCAAAATGGCGGCTCGAATAAGAGCCAATGATGGAGAACAGAACTTTAAAATTAACATTCAACAAAATTGCCATTGAAATACCTTAAGAGTCAATAAGTTTATTTAGCATATTATCCCGTGCCGAAGGGATAGTTAGGCGGTAGATTCGTACATTCATACAAACATGAGACTTATAATGTAATGTAAACATTGTCATAATACATCTGAGCTCATTTCTACGCCAGCATTCTCAGCTGGTAATGGGCCCGATACAAACAAGTAGACGAGAACGAGTTGAGTTTGAAATTAAAGTTTTTTGAACTTACGCAATCAGAACACATTAATATATTTATAAACAGTTATTTATCGCGTTTATTTACCTATTTTTCCCGACGTTTCGACAGGTTTCACACTGTCGTGGTCAACGTCGGGAAAAAATGAAATGAATGAATGAATGAATGAATGAATGAATGAATGAAACGTTTATTCTGATAGTTTAGTAGGTACACATAAAAATAAGAGCTTATAGAATATAGACAAACTACACACACCGCAAAAAACTTAATACTAACATGCAAATATAAATGTAATAAAAGTATTTAAATATAAATATATCAGTTCTAAGTTATATAAAATAGATGCGTGTATTTCTATGGTTGATCGATGTAGAGTGTACTGCGCTATCAGAACAGGTCCATGCTCAGCTAAAATGTTGTGAGTAGGTGAATAGCCCACAACGCTGATTTTCAGCATGCACCAAAGTAGAGCTGACGTACGATCTGCTGATTTGGGTTCGAAAATGTATACAATGTAAAATATAAAACTCTTTAACTAAAAATATGTATATACTAAAACTAATTTACCTCCACCCATAGACCTTCCGACTTTGATTACAAAGGACCCACTCTACCAGCAACAAGGCCTCCGCGCGCACGTCTTAAGTTTATAGTTTAGGATCCATGCGCCACTAAGCGTGCAGAGTGCGTGTATAGAGATACAAAATAGAATATTTTAAGATAGAGCATATAAAAGGATATTGGTAAGTACCAAATACGTGCAAATGTATGCTCTACCTTACCGAGAATCACTTTGAAGTTCAAGTAAATGATGCCTGAACTTCATTCTAAAGGTGCACTTATTTTTAAGCTCACGTAGAGGTGGAGGAAGTGAGTTCCAACACTTAGTAGCGCTGAATCGAAAGCTACCACGAAAAGCAGCTGTACCGTGACGCGGGGTTCGCAGCACAAAGGAGCACGCGCGAGGTGGGTTTCTGTTGTGGTCTCTAGCCCAATCGAATTAATAAAATTAGGAATTAATAAAAATAGGTAAACAAATGCGATAAGTACCCCTATATAAATATATATAATAATAATAATAATGAGTTTGAAGTTATCATAATATCTTGCCCTATTATTTCTGAACACTCACTTCCAACAAGCGAAGTAGATGCACTGTGGTGCGTATTCTCACCTAAATTACAAAAATTCATAGTAGCTTCAAAATGGACGAATAACTAGTTATTAGAGATTATAATCAGCTCAAAATGAGCTCAGATTTTACCTACATAAGAATACAATTAGAATAGCGACCACAGAAAGCAATAAAATTCGTTCGCAACCAGCCTTTTAAGCCGAAATTATACTTAACTCATACATTTACATCAAATAGTATGTTTTACAGCCAAATTAATGTAGGTAATTTATTTTGTAATGACACTTAGTCCTGTATTTAATAATCGTGAAGCATACAAAAAAATAGAATGGTATTAGAAACTAGTTTTTACATTTTACATGCACTTTGGAAGTGACTATGCGATCAATAAGGAACAAGGGAACACAATAATTATGAACGAACTTTAGAGACATTGAGTCACATTTGGATTAAAGCTGCCAGCAGCTAAAACAAAAGGTAACCTTGACACAGACCTATTTGAGACATTCAATATGATGTTACTCGAATATTTATCATGAAATGCCTTACTAAGTAACCTAATATAATGAAGTTACGAACAAGCTAAGAAGCTAAATCCTTTACATAAAAACTAGCCAAGCAAGAGAAGGCAAATTATAAGTGGCTAGTTTTACTGAACATTTAAAATTGTATGAATACTACAAATGTTTTAAACTGATATAAAAGGCTGGTAGGTAGAGTTCACCAACTATTAAAACACTAACCAAGACAAATTATGGTCTTAAATCACATAGTTTGAAAAAAATATCATGTACTTAACTATCCATGACCTAAAATATGACCACTCAAATTGCACTATGTTATTTGACTAAACATGTTATTTTTGGGGCTTCGGAGTATCTTTCCAACATCGCCAAATACCCATAAATAATTAAATTAAAAATATCACTGGTTTGAACTTTACAAACAGAATCTACTTAGATTTCTGTGGTCTTGGATCTCTTAGGATTTAAATTAAATAGGCTGGTAATGTTGGTGAACTGCTGGGGAGTTACTCTCAACGCATTCTGTAGTGATTCTTCTCCTTGACTTGGCACAATTCGCCTTTGAAGTCAACTTCGATCTCGAAATCAAGATCACGGTTGTTGCGGGCGTTCTGACGCATCGAGAACGTTCCCGCGATTTCCTCCATCTTCTTCACCTGGGAACAAGAATATTAAACTGTAAGTAAGATGATTTTTGAATATCTTCAACATCAAATCATATCAAATCATAAGTCTTAAAGTAACAGTTGTGAAGTAACAACGGAACGAGCGGACGCGCGCGAATTGTGAGCTTACGCTACGATATTATAGTTGACTAGCATCTGCCCGCGGCTTCGCATCCGTTGTTTCTATGGTAACATCTCAATCTAATACCAATATATATATATCCCATAGGAACTGCTTTATGGGATGACGATATAGATTATAGTTGACAGGGACCCGCCCCGGCTCTGCACGGTTGTACTATAAGTATATATAATATATTATAAAAATAATAAAAAAAAACCGCATCAAAATCCGTGTCGTAGTTTTAAAGATTTAAGCATTCAAAGGACATTCATAGGGACATAGAGACAGAAAAAGCGACTTTGTTTTATACTATGTAGTGATATGCATAGTAGTAGAATATGCAGGTGGCGTAAAATTGTCAACGAGTGGTAATATCGTGTTAGAGCGTCAAGCTGAGCCAAGACCTGTTAGACGTACATCCACACGCATTTCTTTCTACCCGCTCACGGAAGAACTGCTTAGTACCTGCCTACTGTTTAGCTGTGTATGTGTTTACTGTTTCCCGTAGGTCCTTAAGTAGTATGTCTGTCTGTGTAGTTTATCATGTTTTATTGTAAGTAGTCTTAGTTATCTTTATTTATGTGTGTGTGTTGTATAGTCTAATAAATCATTTTCTTTATTTCTTTCTTATATCCAAATTTCCCCTGCTCATCATCATATCAGTCCACAAACATCCACCGTTGAACATAGGCTTCCCCTCTAAAACACCACTAAAGCTCGAAACACACAGAAGCCGGAGGCGGAGCGGAATCGAAGGCTTGGCGGTTTTTCCTATGGCACCGCGCCGTCATCGCCCGCGGTGTGGGTGTAGGCTTTCGTATGATTCAACAGAATAAACTCGCACGCCTTCGCCTCCGTTCCGCCTCCGGCTTCTGTGTGTTTCGTACTTTATAGCGCTTTTGAGCAGCTTCCATCCATCCACTCCCTGCGACCCCTACTTATTCCGGGAGCTATGTTAGTGTCTTTGTTCTTCTATAGATAATTAACGTATAGTACTTACGGTCATGTAATCATCCAAGTAGAAGACGGTCTGCTTCCAATGCGTGTAGGCAGCCTCGGGGGCGGTGCTGAACCCGAGCCGCTTGTGAGACTTTGTGAATTCCACGTTGAAGAACGTCACTAGAGCTTGGATGAAGTCGTTGCGACGTACCTGTAAATTTAACTTTATTGTTAAAAGATTTAAGGTCAAATTTTAACTTATGTTAGCTAGAATCTTTGCAAGCCCTAAAGCTTATGAAACTTCTGTGGTTATTAAAAACTACTTGCCACAAAAAGAGCAAAAAATAGTTGGCCTGGCTTCTGTGCTGTCGCATAATAACAATTTTATTGACACATCTTCACTTATGTGAGATATTGGCTAAATGCTCGACCATTACCAAGAAAAAAAATTACAGTACTTGTGACTGTTTCTTACTTATTGTAAACAAGCTGTGTGTGTGTGTGTTGTGGGGTACCATGACTTGGTTTTCTTCGATTTTTTTAGTAATTATTTTTATATTTTTTATTGTAATTTTTGCCAAACAACATTTTTTTTCTCTTAATACAACTTTCATCCTAAGAAAGGACTACATACAACACTCCAAATTATAAGTCGCGAAGACCATTCAATCAGTATTTTAAAGACCTTTACAACAACACCATACTCAAGTTTTTGAATAAAGGTACCTCATTTTAACCTCGAGTTCCTTATGACAGTTAAAACTTAATATAATTATATAATATACATATACTAACCTGAAGATGGAACTTAGATTCAAAGTTCAGATCCTCCTTTTTGACAGTGTACAAGTCTACTTCTGACAGTAAGCAAGAGTTGGTCACCACCTGAAAAACCACATCTTACAATTACTACTGAATAACATACGGACATACCCCATCCCAGAACTATGGAAAGAAAAGCATAACATTTGAAGGAGCAAAACTCTATAATAAACTACCAAAATTAGGTACTAAGTAAAAATAATGTTTCTCTATAAGTGAATGTTTATATTATGTTCCTTGAGAAATAAATGTCTTTGATTGACCACACATAACTTTCCATTTCCCAAAGTGGAAGCCGAATGGCTACCGCATAGAATAGGATGTCAAGCCACAATATATTATGGAGTAATGGAGGATAAGTCTGTTGTGTATAGCAGTGGAGTAGGTTAGACTTCAGACAAATGCCCCAGAAGGAGTTTGTGCATGTCAAAAAGGGAACTTCCTAAAATACCAATCAACTTTTGATAGGATTATATAGCCTAAAAAATGAGCTAAATTTTGAACCACTTTATTGATATTTTCAGTACCAATAAACTGAAAAATCCTATGTTTTCACATTGTGGCATGCATCCCTTCTGGGGCATCAACCAGGACTTTACCCAATTTATTATTCAATTAATATAATGTATGTCTAATAAAATAACAGTCCATATTTGAGATGGATACTTAGATTATTACACAGCCACGTCAACACTGGTCAAGAGAGTAAAATTCACAATGTTCTTAAGGAGTTTTGGATAGATATTGTACTCCCAGTCTGTAAGAGTTATATTTTTTGCTTTCAACTTGTTTACTTAAGGCATAAAAAGTTTGCTTTATTATCAGCGTGATATTCTGAGAAAACAAACAGGACTTTCAATTTCAATATCTTCCATTTACAACTGTAGATGTGATATATAACATTTACTACTGTTACATAGGGACTGATTTACGTGATAAAAGTAAGCTATAATAATAATATAATAATAATGCTGCACAATCCACACAGCACCATCTAGCCCCAAAGTAAGCTACTCAAAGCTTGTGTTATGGGTACTAGATAACTGATATATTAATACAGTATATAAATAGATAGATATTTTTTATTATACATATTAAACACCCAGACCAACGGAACAAATTTTTGCAGATTGTACACAAATTTGTTCCGAGGCGGGAAACGAACCCGCAACCTCCTGCGTCGCAGGCGGACTTTCGCCCGCCGCGCCACATCGGTCGTCAAAGCTATAATATTATCAGTGTGATAATAGTCAGGGAAAGCAAAGTGCTTCGCTGCTCATCCAAGAGTTTCAACAGATCTTACCTCATCATCATCAACCTATATTAGTCCACTGCTGGACATAGGCCTCCCCTAACGAGCGCCATAGCGCCCTGTCTTCAGCTTGACGCATCCAGCATCTGCCAGCAGTCTTTCGCAGATCGTCATCCCACCTGGCCGGAGGGCGTCCTACACTACGTTTACCGAGTCGCGGTCTCCACTCAAGAACACGTTTACCCCAAACGGTTGTCAGTTATTCGCGAGATATGGCCGGCCCATTGCCACTTCAGCTTGCTAATTCTTTGGGCTATGTCGATTACTTTGGTTCTCTGTCGGATGTATTCGTTCTCTGTCGGATGTATTCGTTACGAATTCTATCCTTCAGAGACTCCGATCTTACCTGCTTAGCATCAACTACATCGACGAGCGGCTCGGAGATGGCCACCTTGCGGATGGAAGACATGTCGAAACCGTACACATCATCCCACCAGTTGATCTTCTCGTCCTTGTACTGACGGTCCTCGATGCCACAGATGAAGAGAGTGCATCTGAAAGATGAATAAATCACTACATAGTATAAGTCGCTTTCTCTGTCCCTATATCCCTTTGTCCGTATGTATACTTAAATCTTTAAAACTACGCGACGGATTTTGATGCGGTTTTTTTAAATGAATAGTGATTCAAGAGGAAAGTTTATGCGTATAATAAAACCGTGCGAAGCCGGGGCGGGTCGCTAGTACTATAATAAAATAGATGTGACTTCGTCTGCGTGGAATATTGACTTTGGGCAGTCACATAAACCGTACACATTTTATGCCCTGTATAAGTGAAGTGTAAAATTTTTACTGAATGTCATATTTATTTATTTATCTATGTATAGAAAGTCGAACGGAGGTGTTCCGGGCATTTTTTTATAGCATATCCCTCCTTTATTTTCAACTAGCGACCCGCCCTAGCTTCGCACGGTTTATTATACATATAAACCTTCCTCTTGAATCACTATCTATTAAAAAAACCGCATCAAAATCCGTTGCGTAGTTTTAAAGATTTAAGCATTCAAAGGGACATAAGGACATAGGGGCAGAGACAGCGACTTTGTTTTATACTATGTAGTGAAGATAGAAATAAACTGCATAGGAGAGAAAATAAAACCAGCCAAGTTCGAGTCGGACTCGCGCATTAATAAAATTATTATTAATTATCAATAAAAACGTCAACAAAAATCACGTTTAATACGGATCCCCCTTTAACATGTATTTTACTCTGCTTTTTAGTTTTAGTGACAACTATCACAGTTCACAAGATTCACGCCAGGAGACAGATGGTCAGCCGAGTCTTATTAATAGGGTCTCGTTTTATTTTAACCTTTGAGTATGTAACCTTAAAAATAACAACTTATCTTATCGGAGGCAATACACACTTAATGTCGTCGCCAAGCCATAAGTAACTGGATAAAGTTGATCAAAAAGACTCAGAATGCTCTAGGCATTACATAGCTCCATTCTCTTGTTTAATTAAGTCATATTGCTGAGTAAATTGGCTCCTACATCGAGCTATTTCAGGTTATCGATCCAATGTTGATCAACTTGGCGATAACACGTCGTCAGTCAAACAAAGGCTCTTGGGAAAGTTTGCCAACTTTAACTTTATACAATGATTTACAGCGAGCAATAGGAAATTGTTTAATTTAGGTATGTCCTTTCCCTTGATGAGTATTTATCTTCTTGCTTATTTCGTTAACCATATATTGCTCATTTGGAGCCTCAACAGAAGAGGCACATTAATTTCTTCTTCTTTTTAAAGATCCGTTCAGTGAAAATGATAAAAGACAAAGGAAGATGACAGACAAATAGAGTTTATAATACTAGGTTCTGTCCGCGGCTTCCTACTACTGCTTCCTTACAATAACCTAATCACTACATAGTACAAAACAAAGTCGCTTTCTCTGTCCCTATGTCCCTTTGTATGCTTAAACCTTTAAAACTACGCAACGGATTTAGATGCGGTTTTTTTTAATAGATGGAGTGATTCAAAAAAGGTTTATACGTTTATAAAACCGTCCGAGCCGGGGCGGGTCGCTAGTTATATTATAAGATAATATTACATAGATCGATATTTTTATGAAACATAGAAAAGACTCGGAACCCAATCAAAAGTTTGAATTATACAATTTGTTCCTAGGATCTTCGCCCGCCGCGCAACATAATTTTTCGATGAGGGCAGGGTAAGTACTTAGAGCAGGGATCGGCAACCTGCGGCTCGCGAGCCACATGTGGCTCTTTCGGTGTGTAGATGCGGCTCTTTAGGTCCATGCGCAAAAATTGTTTATTTAAAAATTACATTCAATAATCTTAATTTGTTGTGAAAAAACCCTAAGTACTTATCATCATCATCATCATCAGCCTATATTAGTCCACTGCTGGACATAGGCCTCCCCTAATGAGCGCCATAGCGCCCTGTCTTCAGCTTGACTGTAAGTACTTACGAAGTGTGTTAAGTAAATAATTTTCTGATGAATAAATAGAATAGTATAAAAAAAACTATTTATTGCTTACTAGAAAAAAGTTGTGGCTCTTTAAAACTTTGAAATTTTGTAAACTGTAATTGATAACTCTTCCGACTCAAAAGGTTGCCGACCCCTGACTTAGTGCATGGTACTGACCTGTCGGGGAACAACATGCCGTCAGGAGCGAGCCACTTGTCCCTAGCATACAGGACGGTGTCCAGCATGCTCTCATAGAACAGGCAGTAACCCATCCACTCCGAGATGATGATGTCGACTTTCTCCACTGGCAGTTCGACTTCTTCAACCTGTCATGGAAAAGATCGATAATTATTTTATTACCCTACATTAGTCCAAAGGCCATGGACATCAGGCCTCCCCTAATGAGCGCCATAGCGCCTTGTATCGTCGTTCGCCGAGTCGCGGTCTCCACTCAATCACGTTTACACCAAGGGTTGTCGGTTCATTGCAAGATATGGGCGAGTAATGATATGAAGATACATATATTGTTGTATTACATCACATAGAAACAGTTTGTACTTAATTTAACACTGTAAAGATATCTTCTGACTAAAGAAGGTGCTAAGGTAACTTCCTTCCTAGTAACAGTAGCAACAAAACTGTATGCTTCCTTACAGGCGGGAATTGAACATGCAACCTCCTGTGTCGCAGGCAGACCTTTGCTCACCGCGCCGCATCGGTCGTATGTCACGCCCTTGATTGGGGGCATTCATGTTCATCTTTGAATGTTATGTTTACTGATCAGTAGCTGTAGGTGAAAAGGAAAAACAAAAGCTTTTTATTATTCACCTTGCCCTTGATAATCTCAATGACATCACTGAGCTGGTTGGCCTCGACTATCTTCCGCGCGTAGTCCACGATGTTTGAGCACTCGATCGCGTAGACCTTGGCAGCGCCGGACTTCGCCGCAAACATCGACAGGATACCCGTACCGCAGCCAATGTCAAGGACGGTCTGGGGACAAATTCATGCATGAACAAGACTAGAAAACAGTCTACTTCTTTATAGAATACTAGTATCTGCCCGCGACTTCGCACGCGTTGTTTCTATGGAAACGTCTCAAGGTTATTTCTATCCCATGGGAAATTGGGAACTGATTTATGGGATGAAGGGATGAAAAGTAGCCTATGTGTTATTCCAAGGCACACATTACCCCCAATAGATACCGCATGAAAGACGACAACCGCGCTCAATACATCGATGCAAATGCACAGATAGAAATCGCCACTTCAAAGTACGTCTTCAGATTCGAACAAGTGTCAGTGAGCTCCTTTACGTTTTTGCGTTTTAACGGTAGTAAAAACGATAAAATGACTACATGTGCAGTGAAATGGTGTGGAAAGTCATCTAGAAAGTCAAATTACCAAAAGAATGGAACAAAATATCATCGGTAAGTAAAATAATGAAATTTTTACTACTTATAGAAGAGTTCATCGTATAATGGTTGATGGGACTTAAAGACGGTCACTTGTTTCTTTTCTTTTCGGCGAATGCACGTGTTACGCTACAGTAAGACCATTTTAATAGGCCACATTTGACAATTCATCAAAATTCAACAACATAACCTTGTAACAGCTGGCATAAAATAAGAACTGCACAATTGCTTAACTTTTTTCAATTAAGAATACATATTTATTGTAATAATGACCGATACGATACGAGTAATTTACCGATTTGCTTTCATAAATAAACCATTCTAAAAATAATAAACAATTTCTCATCTAAAAAAATGTTGCGCCAGTTAACCCTTTTTCATATCAAACACTAGGGATGTTACTCTAAAAATTGAATGCTGATAAGTTGAATCGAATGCGAAGATTAGAGAGAGAAAAAAATCTTTTTATTTCCTTAAAAAAGACTATAATAATAATACACAACAACTTAGGACTGATAAGATATATGAACTAGCAATATTTAAGTTTCATTGTGCGCAGTAGAATTTATGGCAAATATGGCCTCCACTCAGCATCTGCTGGCAGATGCTGGATGCGTCAAGCTGAAGACAGGGCGTTCCTACGTCCAGCAGTGGACTAATATAGACTGATGATGATGATGAAATAAATAAATGCATTTTTTTCTTAAATTATGTACTTGTCTTTTGCTCATTAAATTTACGAAAGAAAAAATAATAACGGGACAGCGATTTACCTGATGATTTTTCAAAAGTTTCCGAGATCAAATCCGAAGACTTTTCCGATGAATTAAAATACCCCTGCTGGTTACCACACTATGAAGATAAAACTGACAGACTTCAAATGTGGCCTTTTAAAATGTCCCTACTTTAGTGTTGTGAATTTAACTTCTTTCTTGTCGACATCGATTTAAATGGTATTGACTTCTCTTTGTTTTTTTTTTATGAATGACTGTATTATTATTATTATTTCTTCAATTGTTTAGAATTATATTAGTTATGTAAACGTTAATACATTGCACGCCCAATAGGGCAGAATACATTGAGACATTCCAGTACATTATTACAACTTTTATAACATGTATTACATGCAATAAATGAATTTGAATTTGAATGTTGAATGACGTAGTTAGGCGGGACTCACGGAATGTTTGTATGGAAAGCACTAAAATTAGTTTTCTATAAACCTGACGAAATTGCCCAATAATATTGTTTGATTTTCTTGAATGAATTCTGAATGAATGAAAATGAAATGAAATTAATGAGTACTGGATAATAAAAAAAAATTATTAAGTGGTTATTTTTAGAAGTTTTTTTTTAGTTTTAACCATGTAACTTATCTTGTTTAAGGTTTCCTGCATGCCCCGGAAGACACAAAATAGATAGACACATTAAGACTAGTGATGCAACGAACACGAATACGAATATTCGTATTCGCCGAATAGTAGACATTTACCGAATATTCGTATTCGGCGAATAATAATACGAATATTTAAAAACTAATATTTTACGTACAAACGCAACTCTAATTACTGGCAGACTTGAAAACGCGCGTATAAAAATACGCATGTGTGCAGAGGGCCTTAACAGCAATGACGACGCGTCGGGGGACTTCCCGGCCAATTTTTGTACAGTACCGCGGCTCCGGGAGTTTCCCTATCATTACAATTACGACGAACAATTTTTTTTCGGTTTCGCAAATTAAAAACGAGATAGATGCTTATCTAAAGCTCCCAAATTTATCGCCGACTGTTGATCCACTGGCCTTTTGGCGAGAAGATGTCCATTTTCCAAGTCTGAAAAAACTTGCCCAAAAATATTTTTCACTGAAGCCATGTACAGTCGCCTCAAGAAAGACTTTTTTCAACGGCAGGGAACATTCAGACTGAAAAAAGAAATCGCCTAAAACCAGAAAATCTACAAATTTTATGTTTTTTAAATAAAAATTTGCCAGTTGTAAATTTTAATTATTAATGTATAGAAATTTATCAAATAAATTAGTCTTTTATCACCATGTCGAGATATTCGTATTCGTATTCGCCGAATAGTAGGTTTGATATTCGTATTCGTATTCGTAAAAGTACTATTCGTTGCATCACTAATTAAGACACGACAGACGACGGATCGTTCCCTATACTAATAACAGCGTAGTATAATTTGAAATGTACAAATTTAACGTTTATTATATGAGGAACTAAGGCCGCACTACAAATTACACATGTACTTTTTTTACATGTTATCGAAATTAATTATCGACCAATTTTATTTTGTTGTGCAACTTTCGCAACCCACCTAGGGTTGCGAAAGTTGCACAACAAAATAAGTACACCACTAGTAAATTTTTAGTGTGACCTTGAAATAGCCAATCACAACGCCTTTGTTCCAGTCCCCGCCACCCGATCTAACTTCCTCCAATTTTGGTGCATTAGGATCTGAACTACAATCCCGTAATGCGGAATCTATTGGGGGTAATCTGTGTTCCAAGGCTAGAACTACATCTACTCCAAATTTCAGCCTCATCTGTTCAGTCGTTTTTGTGTGAAAGAGGAACAAACATCCATCCATACATCCAAACTTTCACTTTTATAATATTAATAAGGACTAATTTCTACCTGCAGCTTCAGTCACATGGTTTCTCAACAAATTTATGTCTGAAACCCATACCAATCATATAAATTTTATTTTTTATGCTGTGATTTGTTTATCAACATTTGACATTGTATTTGGTATAAGCATATTACTTATTATTTCTTACCTTCCCCATGAAAAGATGTTTGTTGTGGTACATAGCATTCCTGTACGTGAGTGTCCGTACTTCATCCTTCAGCATCTCCTCGTGGATGCCAAAGTGTGCATATGAGTCGAAGTAGTAGTCACGGGAGGTCATCTCCTCCGCGGTTACGTTCTTATCCATCCCTGGTGAGGTAGTTAACGATAAAGCACCTAGTGTGGTTTCATTGCACAAAATTTGGATGTACATGTAAGTATACAATGAAGCAGAAACTAACATTGCATAATTGAGGAGTACAATGCAACACTTTACGCTGTCAGAAAGTAAGCATAAGTAAGCAAGATTTTTGTCTTTATGAAAACTTTTAAAGGTATTTTATATTGTATGGGAACAGTTTTTTGGTAATAAGGTAACATGGTAACTGATCTTTGAGATAAAAGTAATAAGCCAACATGTTAGATGATCAATCACTAAACAAAATCAGACTTAGCAACATGGAAAACATAATAACAGGAAAAACTGGAAAAATTTAAAGTAGGAAAGACAAACTGGAAAAGAAAAATACCACACTGCAATAGAATTTGGAACAATTAACAATTTTCAGGTTAAAACAACAAGACAGCTTCAAGTTAGCAACAACAGCTGATTTAATTTTATTAGCAAGACTGCTATGTTGATCAAAGACCTACTTGGTGTCTCCAGACATTCTAATCCCGAGCCAGGTGTAACATTAGCATTCTGGCCACACAATGTAAAATTTGGGGAACTATTTACATGTTCAGGCAACTGATAAATAGATATAAATTGATTTTTCAAAATAACATTGTTGGCACTAAAATGAACAAGACAAAGAAGATTTAGTAGCATGTGACAAAATATGATAAGAGGAAATTGAGTTGGGAGTTAAAAACACTTTCTAGCTTATAGGTACTTCCTTTCTCTATCAAAACCAATGTTATTCATTAAATTGGTATTAGTACTTGTAAAAACTACTTAGTTATACTAATTTGTATATAAATAGCTATTTCTACTTCGAATAACTGCGACAACGGGCAAATGGCGATGTTCAAAGCATGTAGGTATGTACTTGCAAAAGAACAAGCTTTGATTTACATTTGTCTTTGACTTTCTGGTCGAAAACCTACGCATCAGTATTTTATGTACTTTAAATGTGTGATAAGAAAAGATATCTGCATCAAAAAGAAGCGTTTTCACGAAAATGGAGAAGTACAAAACACGTTTCTATTACAAGCGAATTACACAAGCAACCGGCATTTTATGGCATTCTACGGAGTAAAACTTACCACCATTTTCTACCACAGGCGTTGACGCAGTTGAAGTTCCTTCTTGAGCAACATCCATGCTTTCCATTTGAATAGAAAAATATTAAACAAAACTAAATAATTCAACTATAACCTGAAACCAGGAACGCCGAATCGATCTGTCAGTTTTTTTAGTTTAGTACCGTATTTCGAGCCTAAAAGATCTATTATTTTCTGACACGCTATACTTAGGCACTTAATTGGGTAATTATTCAACTAGATATCACAAAATCATGCGTTTTTCGCATAAAAATGCTCAAAAATTGTTTCAGATGAACAGCGAACCTTTTCTACAAAATTTGAAAGAAAAACAAAATGTTGCCAGAACAGAATAAAAATATTGACAAAATTTTCTTTTTTAGATCTTGACTTGACTTCTTTGTTGATGGCGACGTGACATCTGTTTACCATTTTTCAGCTATATAGTCCGGTCCGTTTCGTATTTTCAGGAGGTTGCGCGTTCGACTCCCGCCTGGGAACATATTTGTGAACGATCTGCAGAAATTTGTTCCGTTGGTCAGGGTGTTTTCTATGTATAATAAAACATATCTATCTATGTAATGTATATATTAAGTACCCAGTCATCTAGTACCCATAAAACAAGCTCTGATGCTGTGTAGACTGTCCGGAATTATTATTAGTATTTATTTTCTTATCTACGTCCAATTAGATTGTGTCTAGTCTACCATATCTACATAAAGTAACTTCCATATTATAATTTTGCGTCAAACCAGAGCTAGAAAAGTCAAGTCAATATTATTTTATGTACAATATTATTTTACTCCGAAAGGTTTAATATTAATATGACACTAGTATTCCGGACATTGGCAGAATTGTGTCGATAAGACGCAGAGTCGCAGAGCCACCAAGAATTATGTTCTCGCGTTAGTATTTTCCCTTTTTGTTTCCAAAATTTGTAGATTTATTTCTGTAAGTAATATAAAATTGTAGTTATTGAGTACCTATGTTTTTTTTAACAACGAAAATTACAAGCAAGGAATAGAAAAATTACAACTAGTATTTACAATTGAAACCATTGAGCTAAATGCAGACGGTTGCAAACAGTCTAAAGGTAGCTCAATTGATCCATGTCAATACCAGTCGGAAGCGTCCCCAAGACACTGGCTGCATTACCACGCTGTATGGCAATGCTGATGCGCTGAGCCAGATATTGAGTATGTTGATATTGTAGGTAAGTATTTTTGAGTCTTTTTGTTTATTTATTTTTGGTTACATATTATTTATTCTTTTTTGTATTTTTTCTTTTAGTTTTGTATCTATATGGTACCTATAGGTTTTGTAATGAATTTATTTGCGATAAATATTTTATTTGTAAAACCTCATTTCCAAAGAAACTGACACTGGCAAAATTTCGTCAAACCAGACGCAGAGCCATAATCAAGAAGTTGAAGTGGAATTGTATATAATTTTACGTCAACAGCAAAAAAATTCAAATCAAATCAATTACATACAAGTAGTAGTACGTACGGAAGATTTTCTCAGAGCAGGGAAGCGATTATCAATACTTTAGTTTGCATTTCGTTTTCAAAAAATTGGATTGAGCCATTGCTATAGGTTTCCTGTTGAGCCATGGCTTCATACACACACAGCCAGCGGAGAGTAGAAAACCTATAACTACCTACGGCTACGCCTAAGACCAGTCTGGATAATTTACGAAAAAAATACACCTCTTGAAAAGCACACCATATACCAAGGACTCAACATTGTTTTAGAACTTATGTTATTTGCATTTAGAAGGCAAGACATGTTCAGTAAAAAACTTGTTACAGAATTAAAACGAGCAAAGAATATGAGAAAAAATCTATAGGCATACACTAATATTGTTATCCCTGATCAACACTTGATCATAATAATTCCGGATACGAGTGAGGTAGTGTGGTCGATCGACCACCAGTTGATCAACTACGAGAATCTGAAGCATTCACAACATGAGTATAAAAATAAAGACGAGGATGATGTCGATGAAAACACTTATCCAACTCCAGTGCCATCAACGTCAACAAAGGTTAGCAGGTTAGCGACTCCCATGCTAAGTAGGTACCTAACATAATTATAGGAGTAGAAAGGAGTAAAGTAACATTATGTAGTATGTATGTAGTAGCGGTTTAGAGTTGCCAGGTGCCGATCAGAATAGTTTTTTTTTATTAAAAATCTCGACCGCATCAGATTTAGGCAAGATGAGCGAACTACACGCAGAAAAATGCATTTAAACAAACTGAGAATTTGATGACATTGGCGTATTTAGGTTTACTCTCCGTATGGTTACCCCACTATTCAAACTGTCAGATTAAGTTATCTCCAATAACACAGACACGTGGGACATACCTACCTATACATTTATACACTATCAATAATCTGACGCGACGCGCTCGAGTGTTTCCGTTTTAAAGCCCCAGTGCCGCCGAGCCCGGCCATCAGTTGGTTTCTTTCTACGAATGGTTTGTAAGTCAAACCTAAAAAACCTACTGTTACACATAAGCTTTTGTGTAGAGGAGGACAGCCGCTTGGTGGATAATGGGTGGTTTCAGATTTAGATTAGAATATGTTATTAGTTATATATAATATTATTTAATTTACCACTTTTTCGCCGTACTTACCTATATATTTTTAATTGCTACACTGGTTCCTTTTCATATCAACCAACATATGGAAGACTAGTCCTTGATACCTAGGTAGGTATTCTATTGAATTGTAGTGAAATTTAATTGTATTTAGAAAAATCTCCTTTGCTACGAAGCAATCTTTCGATATTTTATCAGGTTTAGCATATATTCGCAAATAGAACAACCCACCCAACAAGCATTGACTGAATTTTTAATTATGGCAAGAAAGAAAGGTGCGTAGTGTCTTGTCAATCTCTTTTTTCTTCGACTAGTGTTGTACCGGAAATCCTAATGAAATAGATAATTTAATCGATTCAAGAGTGAAAACGATCACCATTTAAAGTGTAAATATTATACGTATTTGGTAATAATAACTAATAACATACTCTGCCTGCGACTTCTTTCTAGTTGCCTGTATCCGTCTGTCCCCGTCCGATACCGTTTACTCGCTAGCTAATTACATTCCCTTAGCCGTTTAGGAATGAAAAGGACATATTATAATTATTTTCACTTTTATATTTTTACTAACTAATATTAAAAAAAACACATTTTTCTATATGATGAGACAATCAGAGACAGATGGAGGTGACTGTTATAAAGCATTTGGTAATATTAAATACATTTATGTATAAAAAAATCTCTTGTAAAGTAGGTATGCTCTACATAGTCTACATAATCTGATATTGTTTGATATAAATGTTTTGATTTATAAAATTAACTAGCGTCCCGTCCTGGCTTCGCACGTAGAGGTAGACAAAAACGCGTTACGTGGGCCACATCGGGTACAAGGCAGTAAAGCGAAAAAAAAAATTCGAAGAAGAATAAATTAGGTAATTTTTTTGTCCATGCGAACTAGAAACTCTGGCAAAGTGGCCATACAGATCATCTCTCGAGTCATAAATTATATATTTTAATAATTTTTTGCCAAATCATAAAGATAACAACAGATGTAAGTATACCTATATCATCGGTTATGCTGTTATATTATTATGTTTATAATATACCTAAACATATCTTCGTTCTCTTTTTTGAATTAGGAGCTAACTCGGTACAATATAAATACTAATATAAAATAAAATACATCTACATCTAATGTGCCTAAAGACATTCATAATTTATTTGAATGTGCCTTAAATCTTTTAAATACTTTTTATTAAACTTCTCAGTAGTATACACGTATACAGTAGTAGTAGGTACGTAGACTACATAAGATGCATTTTAATGTCTACCTAAATGTGCAGTATTCATTTAAACTTGCTTGGACTCGCCTCGCTCAGTTTACGATCAAAAATCGACATTGTAGCACGTTCCCTTCCGAACGATCGAAAGTACGTTGCGTTGGCGGTAATAAGTGTTTGCGCGTAATATTGTAACGATTGTGATTGAAATTAAAGAATAAGATAAAAAATATCAAGTAAGTAAAGCTTGGAAGAATATATGACACTAATAGTACACCCACACCAACAGATTGAATTATTTTAATATGAAAAGTGATTTTTGGTGAGATAAATCAGAAAAATCTGTCAGGTGACCTAGGTAGGTAGGTACTTGTCCATAAATATTGTATGAGGTAGGTAGGTATTTAAATATATGAGTACTTATAGAATTTAAAAAATACACGTGCTAATCATATTATCATAAATAGTCATCATATTTGAATCGCGCAGTTAATCTTAATTAACAAAATTGAGCATATAATAATAAGAATTTAATGGGTGTTAATTATATTGTTTAAATTAGAATTAGTATTTATTTCGTATTAGTTAAAATTTTACTTGTCTATGAGCTTATTTTGTAAGCTTAAAATAAACTAGGTAATCAATTGCTTGGAATAATAATTTATTAACTTCAATAAGAACAACTGGTAAAATTATGATAGAAGTGAAGTTGAAATATTGCCAAATATGATAATATAATTTAAGCGCCCCACATTATTTTATATGTTGGAAACGAACTAGGTATTGAAGCTTGGCATTATGTAGGTTAAACGAGGTCAATAACACCGTTGAATCGTTCTCTTTGTTTACAAAACATAAAAATAACACAGTCTAGTACCTACATAAAAATGTAAATATTTTGTAATTTGACTTTAGGTAGGGATTTCTATATTAGGTACCTACCTAGATTTGACAAGACAATCCCAAAATCGCATGTGGTACTCACTAGTAAACAATTGCTTACCTACTCACTAATAGATAATTATGTTATTATATAATTAACAGAAGTCATTTATGTTGTAGTTAAACTATTGCTACAAAATCAACTGATAACAAAAAACACTAATTAGCTTCGGAAAATAAGTTGTCATTCAATAGTGTACATCGCAGATTACACGAGCGAGCCACATTAAATTGAAATAGAATCGCTATCAAACCATTAGCAATGTCCTTCTTATCACGTTTGGTGTGATAGCAAAGAGTATTAATACGTGATAGTTCGGACAGTGTGAATGTGTGTAGTGTTTATTTAGACGCAGTGGGTGAAACACGTTTGACATTGTGAGGGGTTCCGTATTCGTGACAGAGTTAAGCCGTCTGCAAACAGCCCGTTTTGTTTGTGTCCAGTATAACAAACGTAGATTGAAATAAATATAAAAATATTAGGTACGTACCTGCATGTTTTCACTATCGAAATGAAAGATAATATAAATTGCTATCGTAATAAACTTAATACCTATCTAACTTTAACTATACGATTTATTATTTATTTATTATAATAGAAATCTGGTTTCGTGCGTTCATTTACCTAAGCTACTTTATTATCTAACTATACTAAATTACTGTAAAACAGATATAAATATAATTTTATCTCAAACATATCATCCCATGTTATTTTAAAAAGGAGGGGAAAACCTACTGCGTTTACGCATTCAATATAAAAATTTTGAGTACCTAGTTATATAAAAACTTTACTATATAGTGTAAAATTAAAATGAATGTAGGTATGTAGTGACCTACAAATATGTACACCAATTAAAACTATTATTTAAATTATTGAAACAATTCAGCTATCTGCGACTATTTATAATTTTATTAATATACTAATTAAAATACTATGAAGCTTCGTACTTAAATGTATAGTCAACCGTGACCTCAAACTCTGTTACATCAGGAGATATCGGGAAAAATTTACAAAAGTGCAAATTCACCGTTATGTAGGTATGAATTGAATCCTCTCATATAGATGGTACTTATCTTCATATTATTATATCTTGTACAGTTCATGGTTTTATAAATTCTTTAATCTCTTTAGCATACATCATACCTACGCGCGTACGTTCTCAGTTGAACTGAACATGCTTCCCCCAAGAATGTTCAGCACACCACACCGCTTGGCGGGTGACCACAATAGGAGATGACATGTGAAAAAACTGTTGCTTTCTAAGTTAGGTTTTCTGACGAGTCCAAGACTCCTATAAAGTCTAAAGGAAATAATGCACTTTGAGTTCCCCTTGCAACATCCACGTGCTAATTTAGGAGCTCGATATTTAAAAAAAGAACAAAGGCGCTTATGGAATTCGCACGTTTATACTTTGTATTGGAATGTGCCTGCCTACAAACGTTCCCTCACTATCTAATCACAATACTTAGCAACAGTCAGAATAGGAAGTTATCTAAGAACAGCCAAATTAATCTGTTAATTGTTGACAAGGATTTTTTATTATCTTTGGCTAATATTTAACCTCGTAAAATTGAATATGTGATTAAAAGCAACGCATGTTAAAACCACTATATTTTAAAATAAACTTTAATAACTACATAGTATAAAACAAAGTCGCTTTTTCTGTCCCTATATCCCTTAGAATGCTTAAATCTTTAAAACAACGCAACGGATTTTGATGCAGTAATTCAAGAGAAAGGTTTATATGTATAATACAAAGTGCGAAGCCGGGGTGGGTCGCTAGTTTATTAATAATTGACAGTCGACAACATGTTTTTCAAGAAGAAATCATGATTGACGTCGATTTTCGGAGAATCTCAGTGCCTTCTAAGGAACAAGTTTTAGATAGGTAAGTAATTTCAAAAAAGAAACTGCTGAGTGCAACAGCACATAATTGCATTCACAGAAATTTTATTTAGTTTATTTTGCCATCTCGTTGTGGTGTGTATGCTATATGATTTACCTTACCTACATAATAACAGTAGTTTGATTTATTGGAAAAATCTATGTAGGGACTTTAAATTCTTATAAATGCAGTATTCTTAGGTTATGAGGAATAAATATCACTTAATTTGGAATTTGAAGTTGAATTAAATTAATTATGAAAAATGGGTCTTAGAACTTTGAAAAAATCGAAGTCGGTTAAAAAGTTAACGGAACGTTTAACTCATATTCATTTGAGAGATTTAAAGCTAACAAAAACCCGTTTGGTAAATTATACGTATATTTTTTCTAATAATTAAACAAGCTCAATAAATAAAGTGTTTGTAATTTCAAAAAAATATCTTCAGCCACCCACATGTTATAAGTTTAAGGATAATTCATCTACCTACATGATCAGTTAGGCCAACACTCATTGATGATGATAAAAATTAACTGATGCGAACAATGTTGTTAAATTTACACAAAACGAAGTTTAGTCCATTGTTTTGTATCATCAACGACGCATTGTCCAGCAGTCAGTAAAGTTAACTAAAAACAAATAAAAATCTACTTATTATAATAGTTTTTGTTTTAATATGTGTAAGGTTAAAGTAATATTTCACAGCATGGATATACTTAACTCTCTCTAAAATATACCATATCTTACTACTTATCTTTGTAAGCGTGAGATACATTGCACTTTGAATACAAAGTTTATCCCAGTTAGTGACTTTCATGATGTATTTTTAGAATTGTTATTTAGCATCTTGTAGCGGCAAGATGCTTAAAATGTGTATCCTTGACCAAGAATGTTCCCATTCTCTGACGAAAAATAAAAGCAAATTCTTATTGAAATTTTATTGAAAAACACTTGTGATATTAATATGTCTTAGATATATAGTTTTTTTTACCTCGCAACATCAATTTTATTGTTACTAACACTAACTTCTATTTAAAAAATAAAAATCGTAGCTAAAACAGCGTAGCAATTCATTACTTACTTAATTAGAATAATGTCACATGTTTTTTCACAATAAAGTATAAATAAGATTGGATAGGTAGGTAAGTACGTCAGAAGATGAAATATTTCACGCTGAAAACCTAAAAATGGCCTCACAATAACTCGAGAAACGTATGTGTGAACACTTCGGGTAACATTTATACGACACGTGTAAAGCTGCGTAATTGCTATAGCACGATACTAAAATGTAGTACCTACGTACCTAGGTTTGGTGTGCAACCCACTACCTCCTGCTCGCGTCTTTGTTGTTTTTATGGAAATGTTTAATGGGATATATATTATTATATTATCAAGATATTTATTTGCAACAAAAGGTAATGTAGATACAATATAACAAACAAAAATTTAACATGTAGGCACACCAAAATAGTAGCAAATAAGTTTCCAACTGAGCGTGTTCAGTCAGCAAAAGTCTGCGCTGGTCTTCCGTTGGTATCATCATCGTACCTCTACAAAATTTCAGCCTGATGCATTCTGTAGTTTTGTCGTGAAGAAGTCACAAACATCCTTCCAAACTTTCGCTTTTATAATGTGACTAGTGTGACGTATATGTAATAGTGGCTGACCTAGGCAGGCGGATTTAGCAAGAGCTGCTCCTTAGAATAGCTGTGACCAATAAAGTTTTTACAGTTTCTCGATTGGGTCAATATGTTTAGGCGTTTTATAATTTTCTTTGAAAACGTCCATTAACTCATCATCATGCTACTCGTCAAAAACAAATCTAACATAATAAAAGATAATTTTATCATCAGACAAGTCTAGAGTCTTGTCGCGTCATCATACGTAATAATATGTATTTGGTACAAACTGATGATTTACGCAGTTAACATCATAATTATGTAGTATGTAGGTAATTTAGTTTATTTTATTTTGTATTTTTTATTAAATTAGTTTTTTAATTTTTTTAAATATTTATTAAATTAGTTATCTTAATTTATATTTAGAAGAGTACCTATCTATATGTTGTTAGTCTAGAAGTGTCTGGATTAGTTTCATTATAATCGATACCTACCTACTGAGGTAAATACATTTTAGTAAATATACATAAAATAAACGAACAATTATTAAACAAAGGCCCATCATTAAGGAAAACAGTCGACCCAGAATACCTACAGTGATTGCCACTTGAAATGTAATAAGGTATCTTATCTACGCTAACAGGGGTAAAAATCATCAATCCAATACTCAATTGTTTATTTTTTTTTTCATATAGGATCAATGGGAAAATTACTAAATTATTTATCAGGTATCACCTTATTATTTGGCCCGTATTCATGTCGAATTTTGTTATTTTCCATCATTTTCATAAACTCAGATATTTCTTTGCTATCAGACTAAATGAAGGTGATAAGAAGCAATCAATATTGTGAAGTGGAATATGAATAATGTAGGTATATAAAAGTTAAATAGGGACTAACCTCGCTATGGCATTTTAATATTATCAATAGTATAATGTTTTAGTTATTATCTTTTCGACTAGAAAGGAATTAATTTATCGTTCTGATCACATTTTAAAATTAAATAAATAATTGATTACTACAATAGTATATTATTAAAGCATAGCCATGACAGATTTTGTTAGATTAAAATCATACAGTTAGGTACCTACCTACGGAGTTTTGTTGACACGTTCATCAATGGACCCCCATTACATTATTGACCAATTATTTAAACAGGTATCCGGTCCCAGGGCTAGAAGAAAATAATTGATGTCAATAACGTTCCCAATTTAACAGGAAGGTCAAAAGTATTCCCGGTGTATTATCCTTTGAGACTCACCACCGCAGTAGACGTTCAAGTTCATTCACCGTTTAATTCGATTACGCGTTGTTAGTCTTTATGACGGTGGAATTTCTACAAGCAATGTCGCAGAATTCAACTCACAACTTCCATCATTCAATTAAAAAAAGTTAGTTTAAGTAAATGTTATTAAGTGCAGATACTGGTCTAGGTACGTTATACCAGTATCTGCAATACCTACTTACCTACTTTTTATTAATACCTACATTATTATGTATTATAGGTAGGTACCTAAATTCATATATTTTTATTAGGTAAGTAGGTACCTTATTAGGTAATACTATCATTAATTTTGTTATAGAGTGGAAAAATGGCAGATCAAATTGCAGACATAGAGAAACGGGAAATTGAAAATGGCATCAGTAATTCAACCATAGTAGCAGGAAACACAGTGAAACTCAAAAGAGAGATTGGACTATTCTCAGCTGTCAATCTAATCCTAGGTGTTATGATTGGATCGGGAATATTCGTATCACCAGCCGCAGCATTATTACACTCAGGATCAATCGGCCTGTGCTTAATTATATGGATTATTTCGGGGATAATTTCATTATTAGGTGGGTCTAGGTAAGATTTTTGTACCTATGCAATTCTTATTAACTATTAAGTACAATATATTTAATCGTAAAAGTGCATTTATTATCTTAGGTACGTACTTTTTTGTTATAAACTTATTAAGATTAATTTAATTTTATGTTGTAGGAGCACTTTCATTTGCTGAACTTGGTACTGTTCTTGGAAAATCCGGAGGAGAATATGCATATTTTGAAGCAGCTTTCGGGAAGTTACACAAATATTGGGGACCCTTGCCATCATTTATTTGCTCGTGGATTTACGTTCTTGTACTTCGGCCTGCAGAAGTAGCTATTATAGTAATGACATTTGCAGAGTATGCAATACAGCCGTTTACCGCAAATTTACAACCAGACTTTAAAGATATTGTGATCAAATTGACTTCATTGTCTGCCTTGTGTAAGTAATTAATCACCTCAATTTTTATTAAGACTGAGTTTGATAGCTTTTGTAGGGATGCACGAAGTACCTAGGTACTTATTACGTAGTTATTAACTTATAAATATCTAATTAAAGGCCAACAGCCATGGGCAATAATTAAATGCCCTCTGTAAAGGTAAACTAGGTAAACTATAACTATTAATCAATTGACATTTTCAAAAATTGTTTATGCCGCCGTTAACAGTCGGTAGGTATCTACCATGGACCAACGAATATAAGGATAATACGAATTCGTTGGTCCATGGTATCTACCTACGTAGTGCCTACTTGCTTTTTTTATTTATTTTTTATTTAGGTAGATAATAGGTTCAGTTAAAATCTTATAGGTAGTAGATACCTATCTTAGTAAATTATAAACTTCTAAAAGGCCGGCCATATTGCTGTAATAAATTTTACATATTTTTTAAATTTATTATTTACAAAAACAACAAAGTAAAACACCAAATGCCGTAAAGCCCAACCTTGAATAAATATATGCCCAACTCAGCAAACTCGATTCCAGATCTAAATCATCTCGATCATTTAATTTCAACCGACATCACTATCGAACCAAATGTCAAGTCTGTCGCTGTCAGCCTAATCGAAATTGACGTTTTGTTCAAAACTAAAATCCGTTGAAGTGACTTGATACCTAATTGTTGCAATTTACAATTTTGCGTTTTGTTTAGTTTTCTGGTTTATGTACTCTTATTTAAATTAAATGATTTGTGCCCATTTCCGTACAGAATCTAAAAAGATTGAAGTTTGAAAGCATATTGTGTTCAAAGGAAGGTGAAAAAATACATTTACCTCAAAGTAAGTAACCATTCTCGATGTTTATTTCTTCGATAATAATAATATTCAATTACTTACTTCATTTATTTCTGAAGGTCTAACAAAATATATCGTAATTTCAGGATGTCTTCTGATCGTAACAAAGAGACGAAGGCGTCTCTCAAGCGGGAAATGAAAGCAATTCAAACTAAGTGTGAAAATACCTTTCAAATTATTGAAAATGAAATGCCTGAAGTACCTTCGACCCCAGAACACACAGCTATTCGAGTAAATGGTTTCATTGAAGGACTCCGTTCACAAATTCATAATTCAAATACTACATTCTCAACTGATGACAATCTTCTAACCAGCCAGTTTTTGATTGAATTGAAGAAAAAGACTGAACAAGCTCAGGAGTTAGTAGCATTTATGAAAGGAAACATTTATGACACAAATGCGGAAATAAAAAGGTACAGCTGGCCATGAATTGTAATTCACTTCAATGTCACTACAATTTAACTGTAAACTTAAGCCCATTCAAGACTGTTATTAAAATTACATTTTACATAATTATTTTACAGAATGCAGGCCCTGATCGATATTGCGAATGAAGCTAAGTCCAAACCCATTTCTAAAAATGGGGAAGTTGAATCAAAGCATGTGCAAAAGGCCAAGGAACAGTTTCAAAACATGAAGGTGACACTTCGGGGATTAATACAGTCCCTCTTTCCTGATTGCCATGAGCTGATCATTGATGTCTTGGGAGTAAGTTTATTATCGATTCCAATTTCAACATAAAACCGATCCTTTGGGGCATCTTTGCTTCTTTTGTTAATTTATTTGAATTTTAATTTTTGTCTTACAATATAATAGATATTACATTAGGGTCAGGGTCCATGCATAATGGACCGAACAGAGTCTACATGTGGACATAAGAGTACACCAACCAATAGGGTCAATATTCAAACACTGAATTTATAATCACACAAATCATAGCTATATTTTATTTAAACATTTAGTTTCGTAACAATCAGTTAATATACTTCTATCTGCACCATGTTTTACCTATATTGTAGCCAATTTCAATGTACAATGTTTTTAAACAAACTATATCACAATATTAAAAAAAAAACTATATCACATTTTAATGCTTGGTCGATGAACTTTTGATGATTTTTTTATTGAATGCTGGTGCTTCTTGTGGTCCATATAAATTTGAACAAGATCTGTCTTGACTCAAAAAGAACTTTTGAGTTGAAAAAAGAATTAAATTTGAATTTGGTTGTTAGTTGCGAGTAACAGTTATAGTTATGTCAAGGCCCTGTCTGAAAATCAGCGTCGCTACAAGCTGCGGCTTGTAGCGGCATAATGCTGAGACAGGGACCTTTTTGGCCCCTTAAAGGTATATAAATAGCTTTACTCTTCTTTTTTTGTATTTGTGTTTTTGTGTTCTTTCTTGTTTTCTGGATCTGTTTTAGTGTGTTATTTATCTATAGCTATTATTGTTTGTTATTGTTATGTAAAGGGCCAAATAAATGAATTTTCTTTCTTTCTTTCTTCTTTATGTGTTCCGATCAAGTAATTTTAATAATATTTGTTATAATTTTGTTTCAGGATCTAATGAGAGCAAAGCTGGATACTAACAGCTATATAAGTAGAACAGCAGATAATTACAAACTGACAAACCTACTGAAGGATATGGGTATTGTTACTCCAAATCCTTATAACAATATGGAGGTTAAGCTTACATATTAGTTAGTCAAGTGTTGAATATTGTATATTACCATTATAGTCTGGTCCAGTACATCATTGTTTGTAGCTATCTGCAGTTATCTCGATTGTTTAATTTGTTAAAACTATAACGTTCTTTCATTTTAATTATCTAAAACTGCAGTAGGATTTCTTTGTTATATTCTTTTACACATCATTGCGTGAGATTTGTGTGTGACCTGTAAGTGAAGTTTTCTTTGTGCCTGATTAGATAAGTAATTATAATAAGTTCGATTTAATTAATAAAATATACATATTTCTAGATCAGATTGTCTTTTATTTTTTGAGCATACTAACCTATATCACAAGGAAGGCCACAAGAAAGATGGCAGGACGAGATAGAAGCGATAGCAGGGAAAACATGGACACAGAAAGCAGAAGACAGGAAAAAATGGTCTAAACTGGAGGAGGCCTATACCCGCAGAGGGGTCCTTAGCAATTAGTTACCTACATATGTTTTAAATTATATCTTGTTATTGTAACTAAGGAATAACAAAGGCTTTTTTATTTTTTTATTTAACCTATATCAAGGTAAAGTTTAACTATAATGCACTATCTCCTATTAACAATGTTCTATTTATTTAAATATAACATATGTAATATATAATGGTCTTTGCTTTTCAGTTGTTATGACATACATCAATATAACAAGTGTGAAGCTTTTTGTGAAAGTTCAGAACATATTTGGTGTTTTCAAAGTGTTGGCTTGTCTTATTGTGATCGGAGGAGGCATCTACGAAATCGCCAGGGGTAAGTTGTCCGTAACTCAAACCATATTTTTATGTCATTTTAAACCACACTGCGCTAATATTATAAATGCGGAAGTATTGTTTTTACCTAAGTATAAGTATTTAGGTATATAAATACTAAATACATATGAATACTTATAGGTACCTTTTTTAACGCTAAACTGAAATCTAAATAAATAAATATGCTGGACAATCCACACAGCACCATCTAGCCCCAAAGTAAGCTACTTAAAGCTTGTGTTATGGGTACAAGATAACTGATATATTTAATACATTATATAGTACATATATACATATTTTTTTTATTATACATAGAAAAACACAGACCAATAGAACAAATATGCTTTACGATTGGAAAATTAATAATGCACACACACAGCATTACTTAGGCTCAAGCTAAGCCAAGCTTTTGGTATCGGTACCTACTATACTGATATAGATACATTCAAGACATTACTTAGAGCTACTGCTGAACTAGAATTGTTTTATTTGTCTCACGGCGGGAATCGAACCTACAAACTCCTGCGTCGCAGGCGTACTTCCGCCCGACGCGCCTCAAACCTAAATTCGTAGCATACCTATTTCAAGTAGTAAAAGTGAATTACTTAATTAAAATGGGCCTGGCAATTCCAAGGCCTACAAGCACGTAACCAATGTGTAGGTATTATGGGTTACTTATTTGATTAAATGGAATGGTTCTAGTTCAGGTATAGTGACCGTGTTCCCCGGGGAAAGTCTAAGCAGGTAGGTGGCTTTTACTGAACCAGTAACCTACAATGGTAGGTTACTGGTTCAGTTCAGAGATATGGCCAGCCCATTGATCGGCCATATCCAAACTCGCGAAAAACCGATTATCGCTGGGGTAAACGAGTTCTCGAGTGGCGACCACGAGTCGGCAAACGTAGTGTAGGACTCCCTCCGGTCAGGTGGGATGACAATCTGCGAAAGACTGCATGCGGATGCTGGATGCCGCACGCTGAAGACAGGGCGTTCATTGAGGGAAGCGTGTGTGCAGCTGTGGACTTATATTCATGATGATGATGATGATGACCTACAAGGAAAGGTTAAGCCGTAAAAGAATACGTTCTATCATTACATTACCTTACTAATATTATAAACGCGAAAGTTTGTATGATGGATGTTTATTAGTTTTTGCGTTAAAGAGTACGCAAAACTACTGAACGGATCGGGATGAAAGTTTGAATAGACGTACCTAGTTCTAGCCCTGGAATAAAACATCTACTTACCATCCCATGAAAAAAATAAAAGAAATAGCCTTGAGATGTTTCCACAGAAAAAACGCTAGCGGGCAGATTCTAGTAGCGTAGGTATAATGTCAATGTTTACAAATAATATCAGATAAGTAAATAGACTTAATTGTAATTTGCAGGCAACACAGCCAACCTAAACAAAGGCTTCGAAGGCAGCAACATAAACCCCGGCAGCATAGCGCTGGCACTCTACTCGGGTCTATGGGCATACGATGGATGGAACAGCGTGACTGTAGTCACTGAAGAAATCATCAATCCCGCTGTGTGAGTCTGCCATAACCTATAGACAATGTGCAAGGATATTAGACTTATGATAGACCAGCTTTTGTCCGTTATTCGGTATAATATCTACGGCTGTGTCCCCAGTAGGTAAACTGTTAGCGGCCGACTGAGTGAGCCGCAAATTTTTGGTGAACTGAATATGAACTGAGTTAGCTGCAAACTAAGATCAATTTTCGTGCGTCGTAAGCAAACTGTTATGAGTTAGCCGCTTATTCAGATAGTCGGCGCGTGTAACGCTGCAAACTGCGTACAGTGAGCGCAAAACTAGCAAACTGTGGACACTCCATTTCAAATATATGGAAGGGCGTACTAAATCGATACGCCGCAAACTCAGTCGGCCGCTAACAGTTTGCCTACTGGGGACACAGCCTAAGGCTCGTATTATGGAAGTTTGCTCAGTCATCGATTTATTTTTGAGTAGATACTTAATGCTTTTGTATAGTATATGCGTTACTCAAGCCTAGATATATTGCGCAAGCTTTGCGCAAAAACTACTGAACGGATCTGGCTGAAAATTGAAATAGATGTACCTAGTTCTAGCCCTGGAATAACACATAGGCTACTTTCATCCCTTAAGTTAGAACAGAAATAGCCTTGAGACGTTTCCATAAAGAAACAGCGCGTGTGAAACCGCGGGTAGATCTAAGGCCCGGTTTATCAAAGCTTGCTCAGTCTTATCTATGCTTGAGTGATCTATGCGAAATTTTAGTTCAATTCGTTACATAGTTATGCCATGCCTTGATAATGTAACAAACATCGAAACTACAGCATTTATAATACTTATATAATTGATGTGATTCTGTGAGCAATGCGATCGGTGCCTACGCCTAAATAGGATAAGGAACAAGACTAAATGCGAAAATAACCTTGTAGTAAAACGATAATAGATAGTCTGTATTATCTTAAACGACAAGTAGGTACAGACAGTCTAGTTTACTATGAGTGTCGAGTGATTATAAAGCAACTAAGTACAATAAATAATTCAAAGGATTATGTAATTATAGTGTGAAATACTTAATATAACTGCATCGTAACATAAATCACTACATAGTATAAAACAAAGTCGCTTTCTCTGTTCCTATGTCCCTATTATCCCTATGTCCCTTTGTATGTTTAAATCTTTAAAACTACGCAACGGATTTTGATGCGGTTTTTTTAATAGATAGAGTGATTCATGAGGAAGGTTTATACGTATAATAAAATCGGGCGAAGCGGGGGTGGGTCGCTACTGTCGTTAGTAAATAATAAAGCAAAATGTTCGACTTCGGCGGGACTTGTGTGAGAGGTAACGCACTATGATTACATAATCCTTCGAATTAACCCACACGCGACACTTCCCTCTTGTCAAACGAAATAAATGTATCTACTTAACTTTAGTCTTTGAATAGCATTGTTTTGCCTGTAAGTGGAGCTATCGGCGCTATAGAGTCCGTAGAAGGTCGCAAATATTTTAGACTAGAAGTCAAGTCACGACTAGCGCCGTTAGCTCCACCTACACAAGGGAAACATTAGCGGTTACTTGACTTCGTGACGCAGTTGGTTACCGCATTCCGTACCGACTGAGGGAAGATCGCGGGTTCAAGTCCAGCCTAGTCGATTTTTTTATCAAACGATTTCTTTCCAGAAACGTGCCTCTAAGCATATCTATAGCAGTGCCAGTCATAACAGCGCTCTACGTGTTCATGAACGTAGCTTACATGACGGTACTGAGTTACTCCCAGATGGTATCGGTGCCGGCGGTGGCTGTGGCCTTCGGAGCGGAAGTATTGGGTCCCGCCAGCTTTCTGATCCCCCTGGGGGTTGCTATCTCCACGTTCGGATGCGCTATGAGTGTCCAGTTTGGTGTTACCAGGTGAAAATAACTTATTTGCTACTAGAAATTGTGATTGTGTAGAATTCTTAGACAGTTTTTACCTCCTGGCTAGTTAATTGGTTACTAGATAAATAAAGGAACTTCCCATCGAACTATTTGATATTATAACACCTCAAAACATAAACATAGATATACATATGGATAAATCAGACTTCTTATCGAACTTACATTGGTATCGAGTAGTTTAATTAAGCTAGATACTCACCTAATTTCAAATTATAAACCTTATTTTCAGGATTAATATTGTATTTTTCAAACTTCTTACTTAGGTACTTCGAAAAATATCAAACTAACTGTCACGATAAAAATTATCATTAGAATTATCTTTTCGAACCCTACCTACTACCTACTGAATGAATTTATTATTTAGATAAATATTCTTTATACAGGGTGTGCTACACAGCAGCGCGCGGCGGCCACATGTTGGAGATGTTTTCCTTCGTCAACGTTAAACGACTGACTCCAGCACCAGCTGTTGCATTTCAAGTAAGATCACCCTTTATACTATGCAGAGTCTAGACACTAAAGTCGTTAGCCGCCCATAAGTTGACAAAACACTGCCGCCGTGGCGCCCCCGGTTGGCTTAACAATATTCATACACAGAAAATATGAAATATCTCACCAACCCGCCTCGGTGTCTCGCTGTCTTGGCGACTTTGTTGTGTAGACTCTACCTACATATCTTTCTTGATTTGACTACTCATTTCATGCCTACCTAATTAAACGCTTTTCTTTTTCAGTGCCTACTGTCACTAATCTTCATAGCAGGTGGCAACATCCAAACCCTCATAGAGTTTGCCAGTTGGTTCCTATGGTTTTTCTATGGACTAGCGATGGTGGCGCTACTTGTCTTACGAAAGTTTAACACGAAACCCAGGCCCTATAGGGTACCAACACTGGTGCCGTGTTTTGTACTTCTAGTGGCGATATTCCTGTCAGTACTGCCGATCGTACACGACCCATCAATGAAATATCTGATCGCCATAGGTTTTATTATGTTGGGAGTGGCTGTTTACACAATATTTGTGTATTATAAGAAGACACCTAAGGCTTTATTGGGTAAGATTTTATTTAGTCATAATAGCTAGATTAAAAACTGGTAAATCAGTCCTTCGAGTCAGATAGTACCTAATCACTACATAGTATAAAACAAAGTCGCTTTTTCTGTGCCTATGTAAGTATGTTTAAATCTTTAAAACTACGCAATGGATTTTGATGCGGTTTTTTTAATAGATAGAGTATACAAAAGGAGGACTTATACGTATAATAAAACCATGCGAAGCCGGGGCGGCGGGTCGCTAGTAGAGTTCAAAAGATCAACTATTCCTGGAAAAGATACTTATCTTGCAAATCGTCAAAATTACGCGCAACTAACAGTAATAAAGATAATGATAATCCAGGGACGAACCAGCAGTGGGTGAATGCGGGCTCCGGATGATGATGATGACGAGTAATAAATAGCTACTTTCTTTTGTTTTGTTCTAGGAAAAGTCACACTATGGACGCAAATTTTGTTCGAAAGTGTCCCAACGAGCCATCAAGACTGATTTTCTATAAACTCTTTATAATATTATGAATAAGACTATGATACAAAATAATGAATAAATATTTAAATTATGTGCCATGTATAGTTTGTATTTTTTTCTACCTGCCACAGGGCGACCATTATGTAGGGCTTTGACCCTCAGGGCATAAGTACCTACCTACCTATGTATAAGTAAAATTTATTTTCCAACATAAAATATAAATAACACCGTTTTGAAATAAAAAAAGAAATGAACAAAATGATAAGCCGGTGCGAATCGTGCGTGTCATAGCGCTGTTCTTCCGTGGTGACTATAGATGTAAATCAACCGATTTAAAACGTTTTAAACCAAATTTCGCCGTTTTAAACCGCAAATAAATCGTTTTAAACGGTTAAACTCGCATACAACTATGCGTCAAATCCCGACATTCTGTTTAAATCAAACTCACACACTCCCACTCGAGAGTAACAACGAGAGACGGCCACGAGAGTGTAAGTGTGCGAGTTTGGTTTTAAACCATTTTAAACCGAATCAAATTGCTTATATAAATAAGGTTATCAATATCAGTATATGCCGCTTTAACAAATTGTTATGCAGTTTTTATGTTCTACATCGGTAAAAAAAAGAAATTTAAATTAAGAAAAACATAGTCATCAACACCAAGAGTTTTAAACCGAAAAAAATGGTTTAATTCGGTTTAAAACGCTTTTGTTCGTTTTAAACGGATTGGTTTAATTGGTTTTAAACCGGCCTTACATCTATAGTGGTGACCGTATATATCTGACCGAGGGCCTCTACTGCATGTGGTGAGAACGTGATGACATTTTCTCTTTCTTCCACGAACCCACCGCCGCTCCCCGATATAGGCCTCTCACTGGGATTTGTGGAGTAGTAGAAGCCACGGAGGCGGTAGGGAGAGCGGCGCACCTCAAAACTGACACTCCTCTCCCGCCGTGGCCGCGGCCTTCATCCCTGTGACCTTTTACCACTCCAACTGGGCTTGGAGGGCAAAACCCAGAGAAGCGTTCCATCCTGTGGAATTGCTGGGTCAATTAATTACCACTATGTACCTACTTATCATATTTTGGATAAATATCCTTCCTAGCAGCCATGGAGCTAGAAATAGTATAAGTAGATACTATACCTTAGTAAGTAGCATCCTAAGCACATCCATCAGAATGTTAGGGTACCTATAAAATATAATATTAGGGCGAATTGAGGTTTAAGAATTACCTATTTCAGTACCTATAGATATTAGACCAAAAGGTGAGTAGAAATGGAAAGAAAAGTAGGTACCTATTAGGGCATGTAAACCGGTTATTCGGTTAATCGAAAAACCGGTTAACCGACTGATTTTACCTCGGTTTTTAACCGGGTTTTTTGGTCAAGAAAACCGGTTTTCTCGGTTATTATTTGTTTCTTCAAACTCAAGAATTTGTCCCTCATCTGTATTAAAATTGGGTCATAAAGAAAACTATTTAGTGTTATTATGCAGTGTATGCATATAATATTACGATCCATCTAACTATTTTATAATATTTTAAGATTGTCATATATAAATCCCACAACTGTAAACTGTAAAATATAGTCTGCAGAAATCAGCGATTAAGTGATTCCAGTTTATAGCTCGCAAGTGTAGAAGCAGGAGAAAGGATTTAAAATGTTTTAAAGACATAAAGGAACGGTATTAACGATTGATAAGAAATATAGTCGATTGACAGATTGATTGAAATAAATAAACTCTAGCGTTCATTTATTATAATCAATCTCTAGCTTACGGAGTTTCTAGAAAGAAGGGCTAGAACTGTAGGGCTTGCAATCAACCACGACAAAACTAAATACATCCACATGAAGCGCTACAAAACCACCCGTGTTAAACGTAAAGAGCGGGACATGTGGTGTATAAGAGTGTTGCAAGCTTCAAATATCTGGGATGCACTATAACAGATACAGGTTCTAGGGAAGATGAAATCAACATTCGCATCCAGAACACCTTGCGGTGCAGTGCAGCGCTTCATAAAGTGTTGACGTCCAGACTTCTAAGTCGAAGCACCAAAATCCGAATAAATAAAACTGTTATACGTCCTATTCTGATCTACGGGTGCGATGCCTACACGTTGACGCTGAAAGAAGAAAACAAACTCCTCGTGGCTGAGCGTAAGGTGCTGCGTAAGATCTTTGGTCCGACCAGACGAACAGATAGAACATGGCGAATCCGGAATAACCAGGAGCTGGAGGATCTTTATGCCAAACCCAACATTATAGGCGAGTTTAGGAGCGCTCGTCTCCGCTGGCTAGGACACTTAGAGAGAATGAAAGATTATCGGGCTGTCAAGAAGGCGTATACGGGAATAGCTTCGGGGCGTAGGCCAGTCGGCCGCCCTAGCCGCGAAGCCGATCTCGGCGAACTCGACGCTTATAGCTGGCGAGAGACAGCTCAGAACCGAGATGCGAGAAGTCTTGTAACTTACAACAACAACAACTAACTTGTTGAGGCCAAGATCCACTTTGGGTCGCTGAGCCACAGGAGTAAGTAAGTAAGTAATCTCTTAGAGATATGTTTAAGTAAATTAACATAATGTTCTAAATGACTATTATTAATAACTTAAAGTGTGATGTTGTATTTTTTATTAAATGTAATTGGGTTAATAGCCGTTTTAATAAATAAATAATAATGTTGAATGAGTGGACTGAGATGTTAGAGATTTGTTGGTACAGTAATAATCTTAATATACCGCTCGCCATCGGCAGAGATATCAGGTTTATGAGGAATTTCCTCTTGCGTACACTCAGGTTGTGGAATGATCGCACTGCTGAGTTTTTCTCCCAGGACTACGACATGGAGATCTTCAAAAAGAATAAGAATTTATTTATATCACACACACACACATTACGATACTCTAATAAAGGAAATACAATATACTTACTTCTAAAGGGTTAACAACTTAAAAATAAAACCATTATCTTATCAACACGCAGGTTGTGTCCCAAGGGTGAAAAAAGAGTCTTTTAAGACATTTACAAGGGTAGGCAACGCGCGTATAATGTCTCTGATATGCAGGCGTCCATAGGCTGCGGTAACCTTTTTCCATCAGGCGGGCCGCATGCTGTTTGCTACCGGTGGTGTAAAAAAATACTGTAGGTGGTACATTTCTGTTACTATCGACAACATTATATGTTTTAATTATAAGAAATGTGATTTAAGTCAAATTAATGAGTCCTTAGATAAATATAAGTACATTTTAATACAGATTTTATTTTTTTAATTCGTCTTGTAGAAAATAACCGAAATCACCGAAAAAACCGAATTAACCGGTTTTTAAAATAACCCGGTTTTTACATGCCCTAGTACCTATCTACCTAAGCAAGAAGGATTAATAACTTACACTGGTCTTGCTTGGTCTGTCTGTGTACATTGCTAGAATCTTTTGGTGTTCATCAAATCCAAAGATGTTTGTTGCAGAGCCGTTCTACAAGAAGTTGACGTCTTTCTAGTCTGATCTGTCTAGGATAAAATGTTAAATTAACTTACTGTTAGACAATATTAATGTTTCCATAAATGTATAATATGGGTGATTCTCCCGGGTTTCAAAAAAACATGTCCGGCTCGAAAAATCATACAAAAAGTATCCCTAGCCCTTTGATTTTTTTTATAATAGTAGATTAGACAAAGATAATAGGGTGGGCCTTTTTTAGTTTTTTAATATTCTTATTTTAAATAAGTAAAAATAAATAAAATCCTTGGAAATTATGACTTCCGTGGTGCGTCCGGACCTCATGTTCCTGTGTTAATATTTTTTTATATCATTTCCTAAAAACTCTGGTACTAATTTACATAGGTTCACAATAACCCAGATAGTTACTTGCTTATTTGACGCTATTACTACGCAAAAATAAGCTTTAGTTGACAAGTTACAACGAGATAACTTCGCGTCCGTCGTTTAGCTCTGATTTCCGTGGTGCGCACTAAATTATTCATAAATACTGTACTTTAATATCTGCGTAAATAGTTGTTAGATTGAGAGAAACTATCAGTCACGCCCCATCAGTGGTGTGTAAAACAAAGGTGTATGTCTCCACGTCACTCTGTTATTTCGGTACGTAATCACTTTCCGTGGCTTGGTATCTAGAAATTCTGATTACCATGTTGACTATAAATTTGTTCATACTAATCCTATTGTTATAATAATTGCAATAATTTATGCCTTTTGTGTTCCTAATTTCGACTGCATATTTCAATGTAAAATAAACCAGCAAATTAAGAAAATTTCTAGGATTTTGTAATTATTTTTGATTTCCGTGGTACTGATTTCCGTGGATTTTGCGGGTTAATTAACATCTCACTAACAATATTTTATGTTTTTATAATGTTTTTTAGGATAAAAGTTTATAATTAATATAAAATAAAATTATAATGTTTTTAATTTAAAGAGAAACTTTATTAGTGTGACTTTTGTTAAAAATTTACTTTGATCTCATTAAAAAAATAACTTCTGCCAGGTTTACTCAATACTATACGCCTATTTCTCTAAGTAAAAGAAAAGAGTGGGATAGGATAAGCCTATTTTGATAAGTAGTTGATCTATAATTCCATCCTTAGAATAGAACCTAGCAACATGACTGATTATAAAATTGTGTGAACTCGATGTAGATGTAAACTATTGCCTTAGTTCCATTTTCATTGATATTCTATAGTACATAAACCTACGTCTTACAGGATATAAATAATATTTGGAAAACCTAGTACTTATATAATATAACCTACTATGTGATTTAATAAACTGATTAGAAACTAAATGTTTACAGTAATGATTTAAAGGTGTTTTTGTAAAAACTGATTGAAACTACAAACATCAAATAATTGGTCCTTAGTTTTAAGAAGCTTAATAATCTACTTACTACCGAAAACACATATTTTTATTGATAAACCAACCCATATTTGATTTTGGTGATATAAATTCTGATTTCCGTGGACACCATGTTTTTAAAATTGAATAACTTCGTAACCATAAAGCCAATAAAGTTCCCTTCACTACCAAAAAATTCAAAATTAAATCTTCATTTAGAATATACCATCATTATGTGCAATTTCAACAAAAAAAAATGTGCCACAGAAGTCAGACAAAAAACGAGTTTTCGTAGAATCACCCATATATTTGTATAATTAAAGTAAAAAAAAAACGAAAGACAAGGCAGTATGGCTATAAAGCTTTCGCCTGTCCTAAATGGACGAATAAAGAAAAAAAAAAAAAAAACTGGTCTGTCTAGGACTTCCGGGAAGATGGCTGATCAGTAAAAACGTGTAACTTTACACAAAACATGAATATAAAATAAACATCAGACAAGGCAATATGGCTGTAATATGGCTTTAGCCTGTTCATATAAATGGACAAATTAAACTAAAAAAAAAACTGATCTGTCTTTCGTTTAAATAAAAAAAAAACAGACGCAGAGCCATAATCAAGAAGTCGAAGTCGAAACTGAAAAACTAAAATATTTAGAAAATTGTGCAAGGAAATAAGGCTTGTCCATTGTCCGCGAAAATCACTAACTTGTGAACAAAACTGCAAAAATGTACCTGAGGTATTTCTTGAATGAAAATGGAGATAGACAGTACACTCTGGCCGTAAGTACTGCGTTGATATTCTTCATAAAATAATCTTAACCTCAAAACATGTGACGGTTTTACTAGATAATTAGGTACCTATTGTTTGCGATCGCTTGGAATAATCCTAATGTAGTTTTAATAATAGAATTATTTATGTATAACTAATAACTCTAACCATAGAGGAAGCGTAATTATTCTAAGACTCTAACTTACTACTACTAACGCTAACTCTTTTCTATTTCAGACCATAGATCCAAGTGGAAAACCAACATTATCAGCACATCCAGGTACATACATACCCATAAAGTATATGGTATGGAAAATATGTACTTAAAAGTCGTACAATAATGACATTTTATTTGGTTTTCAGCTCGGTTCTCACCAGAAGATAAATATTCGAGACAAAGAATCACCATCAAGAAGCGATTCGGATTACTGATCACTCAACAGCCAGAACCTATTCATTAAGTTTTAATAAATAAATGTTGTTTTAAGGATTGCATTGTTCTTCATTTTGTCTGATTCAGATATGTGACGATGGACAGTTAAATGATCTATATGATTACATATTCTCAATTGATTAATTTTCTGACTAACTAGGTGTGCATAACTTTCTGAGGTAAGCATAGCAATGCATAGCAGGTAGGTGGTAGTCTAGAAATAAATACCTATATATCTAGTTGGAATTATTTATATATTATTGATCACCAACATAGAGTACACTAAATATAGCTTAGAGTAGTATATACAATTATAACAAACTCTTAAAAATCTAAGCCGTCACCAGAAGGCAGAGTACCCAGAATGCTGGCAGCATTGCCACGTTGAATGGCAATGCTAATTCGTTGACCAAAATAGAAGCCAGCATTCTGATCTCCTGTGGACTCTATGAGAAGTTTCGTAACTGTAACTCCGATTCCCGCTTCGGAACAAATTTGTGTACAATCTGCAAGAATTTGTTCGGTTGGTCTGGGTGTTTTCTATCTATACTTATAATAAAACTGTAACAGGTCCAAATCTGTACATTGAAGATATTTTGAAAATTTTTTTTGGAGGGCACTCTATTATCGGTACTCAAGCCAAAACTGTAATTATTTTCATTCATGTCTGTCTGTCTGTCTGTCTGTCTGTCTGTCTGTCTGTATCGTAAACGCGCATCACGCCGAAACTACTTGATGGATTGAAATGGAACTCGGCATGATTATAGGTCATACTACGAGGAAGGACATAGGATACTTTTTATCCCGGAATTCAGTAAGGTTCTCATGGGAGAGGGTATGAAAGTAAAATTCATTTACCGCGCATCACGCCGAAACTGCTGAATGAATTGGAATGAAACTCGGGACGATTTGAGTTCATAGTACAAGGAAGGACATGGGATACTTTTTATCCCGGAATTCGGTAAGGTTCCCCTGGGAGAGAGGGTGAAACAAAAATTCTTTAACCACGCATCACGACGGAATAAGGAAGTTTCCGATTTTTTTATTTATATGTAAAAAAATAATACTATACTTGCAATAAAGCCCACTGAAATTCTTTTTCAATTATCTTCATAAATGACGAAGTTATGATACTTTTCCCGTCCGCTTTAAAACTTCTCGGCGCGCGGCCGCTCAACAACGTCATGACGTCATAACTCCGCTCGAGTCTAGTAGTTTCTATGCGCGGTAACCTCAAACAAATCTAAAATACTTAATCAAGACGGAACGGATATTTATTACCGTTGTGTAATCTGTGCAGGACAACGTTTACATAGTTTTAATATACCTAGCTTGTATTTTTCTTAAGATTTGGTTACCTATACCATAAGAATAAGCAGGTATAGTTATTATTTATTCTTATGCCTATACCTAGAGTTCAAAATCTTACCTACATAGTTTTCAGTTATCAATGTTATCATCATACCCAGAATAGAGTAGGTAGTACCTACCTACGCGATATCTCTACAACGATCTGTTTGTTATACCTACCTAGATCAATTTATGTACCTACCTTCCTTTGTGTAAATAAGTGTTATTTTCTTCGCCTTGATAGTTGAACATTGAAGAGCTTTTGGGAATGAGCAGAAATCCAAAGAATAATCCAGTATCTTATGAACATTCTAGACTTTCAAGCATAGGTAGGTATGCCAAGGTTCTCGAACGAATCAAAAGGAAGAACAGAGTCAAGTGGGAATGAGAGAGATAGATATAGCTTCCGGAAAACAGTGGAAATAAAAGACAAGGACGGCGTAGGTTAAATGTAAAGGATAGAGTTATTTCTACGATTGCAACGAAAAATCTATTTGGCAGTACCTATACCGAATATTCGGCGAGCCCCCTGACCGAATAGCCGAATATTAGGCAACGGTATACGACCGGATTTTAGCGTCGAAACTTGTACAGGTGATTATCTTTTCGAATACAGTATATGATTATGTACCTTTTTCATGTACCAATGACTATTTAAATTATTATGAGAGAAATTAAAAGTTAAATATTAATATACGAATGATAATGAATCGAATTCTTTTTCATTTTACATAATTATCTCCGTATTGGCCTTGTCTTTGTACCTGCACATAACCAAAATGGGCAGATCCTAGTAATCTATATAAATTAGAATAGAATAGAAATCACTTAATTATACTTAAACCTACCACACAAAGAAAGAAAAGAGAACATAAAAATACTACATACTAAGACTACATATAAAGGGCGGTCTTATCGCTAGGTACTTATATATAAATATAGAAAAGGAAAATAAAACATTATATAAATAGAATATAATAATATTATCTATCAATATTATAATAACTTATAATATACATAATTTAACTTATTACTTAAATTATGTACAGAAAAATCGATATCGATATTTTTGTTAATTCAATCAATACGTTTGGGTCACCTCACCACTTCGTTGATTATATCAAAACGTGTAAGTATAATAGGTATATGTTCAAGAAATATCGATATCATTGCCGGCCTTACTATGCATAAGTTAATAAATTACAGATTTATGTTTATAGGTACTATAAAAAAAATCAGTGGTGAATTAAACTTTAAATAAAGGCGAAGTAGAGTACCTAAACCTATTTTCCTAAAACGAATAACTACTACCTAAAAGCTGCAGCAAACTGAAGCGCGTTATTCCGTATGTTGATTGTTATGGTTGAAAATATTATGTAATTAGGTAGGTACTTACGTTTTAAGTTTCACTCCTCTGACCTCTGCACTTGTGTACAGTGGATTGTTTGCCAGAAAATCCAAAACCATAACCATGTTCACTTTTGGTAAATTATTTGACTGTCCACGCACAAAACCACTCTCCACCGTCAAAATTTTACTTTAATTTAGTTATTACTTATCTAAATGATGTATCTATACGAAATAAATTAATATACTTTACATAGACACTCGCCCACACCACGTTCCATGTACTTACTATGAGCAAAATAACGATGAAACACTCGAAACAGTCGAAAACCGCTTTCCCCCACCTGTGCCGTTGACCCGCGGGAACTTGTGACGTCACAGGCCAAATGCCTAGCGCTTATTTTCTTGTTCGTTTTTGATTCAGTAAAAGTGGAATAACTTTGTCATTTTTCAAGTTATCAAAATAATTCTTTCACCATATTTATTGTAATATATATGCCCTCAAACTTACATAATTAGTTTTTATTTTTGTGAAATTGGAAACTTCCTTATTGAATGAATTCGAATGGAACTCGGGACGATTGGACATGGGATACATTTTATCCCGGAATTCAGTTTGGTTCCCCTGGGCTATACGGGTTTTCAAAAATTTCTCACAGCATCACTGAACGACGCGTGTGTAGGTACGCGTCGTTTAGATGCTGTGAGAAATTTTTGAAAACCCGTATAGCCCAGGGGAACCAAACTGAATTGAACTGATAAACGCGAAAGTTTGTAAGTATGAATGGATAGATCGATGGATAGATTGAAAGATGGATGGATGTTTGTTACTCTTTCACGCAAAAACTGCTGAACGGATCTGGATGAAATTTGGTACAGAGATAGTTTATAAGCTGGAATAAGAAATAGGCTTTATTTTATCCCGAAAACCCCACGGGAAAGGGAATTACGCAAGTAAAATCGCGAGTACTCCAAATACTAATCATGCGCAGACGAAGTCGCGGGCACCAGCTAGTGTATAATAAGAATATCTATCTATGTATATAATGTATATATCAGTTATCGAGTACCCATACCACAAGCTTTGACTAGCTTACTTTGGGGCTAGATGGTGCTGTGTGGATTGTCCAGCATTATTATTAGTATTGTAAAGTACGGTCGCAAAGTAAGAAGAATTTCTTACATTGAACTGTTTACCTGTCTCTGTCACTCCTCACACAAATATAATGCGACACGCTCTCACATTTCATCTGTGCGAGCGTTATGTGATATTTACGCGAGAGTGACAGCGACAGGTATAATAGGTCAATGAAGAAATTCTTCTTCGCGACCGGACTTTACGTGTGCATCGTGCTACAGATAAAAAAAACAGTCTATTAGAGGTTCCTGCACTTTCATTCGCTGTTTGACTCAAATAAGTCACATAAAAATCTAATTTTCTACCTACATTGTCTTTTCCGGTTATTTGACAGGTGGCGGAAATCCCTCCGTTCCTGGTAGAGAATACCTACGAACAACAATTGGCGGCGGGGGGCGGCGAGCCGGCGGCGGCGCCGCCGAGACGACTCCGGAACGATTCCTATCTCGGCGCCGTGAGCAGGGACAATGTGATGGTGCGCGCTAGGATGCAGGTAATACTACCCTATTCATTATATTATTCCGAGTACACTTACCTTGGGCAGATTGTGCAGTTAGGTAAAAACAATTTTGAAAAGGAGGCCAAGAGGAGGATTCAGCTGGGCTGGGCAGCGTTTGGAAAACTACGTCGAGTCTTCTCGTCATCCATACCGCAATGTTTGAAAACGAAAGTTTTCAATCAGTGCGTCCTACCCGTAATGACCTACGGAGCTGAGACGTGGACACTCACGGTAGGGCTGGTCCACCAGTTCAAAGTCGCTCAGCGAGCTATGGAAAGAGCTATGCTTGGAGTTTCTCTGAAGGATAGGATTCGTAATGAATACATCCGACAGAGAACCAAAGTCATCGACATAGCTCAAAGAATTAGCAAGTTGAAGTGGCAGTGGGCCGGCCATATCGCGCGAAGAACCGACAACCGTTGGGGTAAACGTGTTCTTGAGTGGAGACCGCGACTCGGCAAACGTAGTGTAGGACGCCCTCCGGCCAGGTGGGATGACGATCTGCGAAAGACTGCTGGCAGATGCTGGATGCGGCAAGCTGAAGACAGGGCGCTATGGCGCTCATTAGGGGAGGCCTATGTCCAGCAGTGGACTAATATAGGCTGATGATGATGATGATGATGATGTGTTATTATTTAACTAAGAGGGTTGCAGGTAATACCATCCTTTTCATTATGACTCTAAGTGGGTTATCTACGAACCTATACACTAGCCAAACTCGATGTAGAATGTTTGTAAACAAACCGCACATACTTAACCTAAAATACACTGTTTTGCCGCGCCTTTTTATACGCAATTTACATTACTTGTCGATTTAAGATCCTTCCTTCACTAAATATTTCGTACACTCATATCTAAAATTCGACGCCAAGCAAGTGAATTTTAGTTTTTTGTGTCGTGGTTTGTTTACTAACATTCTACATCGAGTTTGGCTGGTGCATAGTTTAGAAGAACACCTAAATTTCATTCATTGATAGGGTTCTTCAGAGTGAATGCGGTTCTGAAATGCCGAAATATGAAACCTAGGATGGTTTCTTATTTCGGGCGTTTAGAACCGCCCGAATAAGAAACCATTCCTTGTGATATTTTTTCGGGCTCTGCGGTAGCCATCTATACTTATAATAAAACTGTAACAGGTCCAATTCTGTACATTGAAGATATTTTGAAAATTTTTTTTGGAGAGCACTCTATTAACGATACTCAAGCCAAAACTGTAATTTTTTTCATTCATGTCTGTCTGTCTGTCTGTATCGTAAACGCGCATCACGCCGAAACTACTTAATAATATTTTAATATTTAATATTTTAATAATATTTTTATTCAAAAACAATTAAGTTACATATTTTGTTAGTATAGTGCCTTTAATCCTATGTTAGGTTTGACTTAGCACTAGGTTCTCTTCTTTGATTTAGCTTATCTAATAAATACTACTAATAATACTAATACTTGATGGATTGAAATGAAACTCGGCATGATTATAGGTCATACTACGAGGAAGGACATAGGATACTTTTTATCCCGGAATTCAGTAAGGTTCTCATGGGAGAGGGTATGAAAGTAAAAATCCTTTACCGCGCATCACGCCGAAACTGCTGAATGAGTTGGAATGAAACTCGGGACGATTTGAGTTCATACTACAAGGAAGGACATGGGATACTTTTTATCCCGGAATTCGGTAAGGTTCCCCTGGGAGAGAGGGTGAAAGAAAAATTCTTTAACCACGCATTACGACGGAAGTGAATGAATTCGAATGGAACTCGGGACGATTGGACATGGGATACATTTTATCCCGGAATTCAGTTTGGTTCCCCTGGGCTATATGGATTTTCAAAAATTTCTCACAGCATCTGAACGACGCGTACGTACGCGTCGTTCAAAAGCTGTGAGAAATTTTTGAAAACCCGTATAGCCCAGGGGAACCAAACTGAATTGAACTGATAAACGCGTAAGTTTGTAAGTATGAATGGATAGATGGATGGACAGATTGATAGATGGATGGATGTTTGTTACTCTTTCACACAAAAACTGCTGAACGGTACTGGATGAAATTTGGCAAAGAGATAGATTATAAGCTGGAATACCACATAGGCTTTATTTTATCCCGAAAATCTCACGGGAAAAGGAATTACGCAAGTAAAATCGCGAGTACTCGAAATACTAATCATGCGCAGACGAAGTCGCGGGCACCAGCTAGTTAAGCAATATACCGACTTATTTCTTACTCTAACACTTCTAAAAGGTAAACACTTCAATGAGTAGCGCGTTTCAGTAATATATTTGAAGACGTTTGGTAGGTTTTGTAAAAAACGTCAAACAATTATAGATAACTAGTATCTGCCTGTGGCTTCGTATGCGTTGTTTCTATGGAAACTTTTCAAGGCTATTTCTAATTCATGGGAACTGATTTATGAGTTGAACTGCCTGTGTTATAATCCAGGGCTATGATATAATTCAAGTTTTAGGCCCGAATCGTTCTTTAGTTTTTGAGTGAAAGAGGAACAAACATCCATACAAATTTTCCAATTGGAATTATTAGTATATAAGTAATGAAGCAGTAGTAAGAAGCCGCGGGCCGAACGTAGTATTATAAACTTTATTTGTCCGTCTTCTCACTTTGTCTTTTATCATTTTCACATTGTGGTGACACAGTTTAAGATATAGTACGCGGCGCAAACGCGTTTCGTTAATTCAGCAAATTACAGCGGCTAAGCCGAGCCCTCAGTGTCCCACCTCAGTCACTCCAGCAACCTCCCTTAGGAAACACATAGCCTAATTAAGGTTTATAAATTATCGTAAATGCCATTTCTTGTATCCGTGTTTCGTGTGTAATTAATAGACTCAGTTTAACGCACAAACTCTCTTTTATTCAACCAACCCACAGTAACTATATAGACTTGTAACTATAATTACAAAAGTGGTGACCCCGACGATTCGATTATAGACTTTGTACTGTGGGAAGTGTTAAAGTGAAGAGAACAGTGGAGAAAATAGATGGAGTGACTCCCTCCCGATGAAGTCCACGCCTCGGGAGGTTAAAGAAGCTTAAGCAGAACATAACAGGATGACGCAATTCAACGGAAAGACGCCACGCCACGCGGTATGGAATGCGCAGCAGATGACGTCAGCAGATCCCTTTCCTACCTTCTACAGAAGCCCTTATAGACGAGAAATATTAGCAGCGCATGACCGGGAAGTGGTTCACCCGCGATCCAGACGCATATAATGGTTTAGCGGCAGATGAAGATTTATAGAGCCAGCTATATCTGAGGTATATTCAATCCTATAAAGAATGGTGTTTAGACCTGCAGATTCACTCAAGGATATTGCCCGGTTTGGAGTCGGTACGCTCACCGGAGGATCAGTGTTGGATTTTGGAGATATGGCTCATTCCCACTGCTATGAGTGACTGGCATACGATGTTCCTGCGCTATATGGAGACCAAGACAAATCCTGTGATTTTGTGATTTAAAGAAGGTGCTGTTGTGTAGGACTGGACGAGCGAGACGTATTTTCAACATTGTGTGTGCGTTAAAATTTTTGGAAATAAGGGAGTCTAGTTATTTTTTTTTCGAAATGTTCTATAGTTGCAGTAATAATGTTTTGTGGAAAGTAAATTGTTTATTAAACACAGTTGGTTTTACCTTGTTATATAATAACCATAGGGAATCCATACTAGTTTATGTTGTTTAAAATGTGTGCATGGTTAAAGAAATTGTTTTTTTGTGTACTTGCTTGTGTTATGTACTATGATCAAGAAATGTGTATTGTAAAGAAATTGTTTATGCCGACTGTACTTAATGTGTGCTAAAGAAATGTAAACAAAACATTTTATTGGAATTTAATTAAAGACGAATGTAGTTTAAAGATAACATTTTTATAGGGATATTAAATAAAACACTTATATTTTTTTACAGTTTAATTGTCATTGTTCATTCTTATACAACTTTATTAAAAGATAAATGTATTTTAAAGCTTTTCAAAAAACTATGTATGTAATTTTGTAGGCTGACTGTATTTATCGTGTTTGTTGAAATTAACTTTGATTGTATTGTACCTACTTAGGAATGCGACTTCGTAACATGAGCGCATTGTCGATGTCAGCAAATTTGTGTATGAAGGCACGGACTTGTGCAGCTTTTAAGATGTTTTGAATTGTGAAGTTTTAAATTGAATATGTACCTATTACCTTTAAGGATTAAAATTTCTAATGATAAAAATTTTGAAAAAGGGGAGGATTGATGTGGTGACACAGTTTAAGATATAGTACGCGGCGCAAACGCGTTTCGTTAATTCAGCAAATTACAGCGGCTAAGCCGAGCCCTCAGTGTCCCACCTCAGTCACTCCAGCAACCTCCCTTAGGAAACACATAGCCTAATTAAGGTTTATAAATTATCGTAAATGCCATTTCTTGTATCCGTGTTTCGTGTGTAATTAATAGACTCAGTTTAACGCACAAACTCTCTTTTATTCAACCAACCCACAGTAACTATATAGACTTGTAACTATAATTACAAAAACATAATTGCTCCTTATTCGCCAATTATACTAGGTTTTATGTATAAAAAATAATTAGCAAACAATAATTTTAATATATTTTACATAATTATACAGTACCTACAAGAAAGATACATAGATAAAAAAGCTAGGTTAACAAGTAGGTATTAATTATGTAGGTAGGTATATACAGGGTTACAGGTTAAGTCGACCTAGATCCTGGAGGGGGTTGTAGCTCCCATAATTCTTGACTGATTTGACTATGAAACACCCTACCCCAAACTCAACCGTTTTCAAGATATTGGACTTTGAAGTTTTTTTTCTTAAATACCGATTTTTTGTCTATTGGCCTATTTTATTTGAGATTTTAGCCTCTATTTTTTTTGTAATTGCAGTTTTTGTGTAGTAGATGAGTTGTTTTCTTATTCTTAACACTAAAATTGTAGTTAACTTAACCAGCTGGATCGCAGTAGACGATTGATAGTTGCAAATTGAAATAAATTCGTAAAAAATATTTTGTTCTTTGTGAAATATTTAAAAAAAATTATATGACAGCCATGCTGCAGATGTGTTTTAAAATATCTGCATTTCAATAGCTATCCAGCAAGGTATAACAAGCTAGGGTATTATCAGAATTCTTAGAAAAAAACTTTGATGAAAGGGTCCCAGGTAGGTAGTCGATGAGTCGAAATTTGATAAAGATGGCATAACCAATTACCACAACGCTCATTATTGGGCCTCGAAAGTACAAGGAAATCCCAATAAGAAGCGGACAAAGGGATCACAAAGACGATTCAGTTTGAATGTATGAATGGGAATCATATCGAACCATTTGATTGGGCCTTACTTTCTTCCTGACAACTTAAATGGAGAACGTTTTGAAAACTTTTTAAGAGAAGATTTACCCGACTTGCTAGAAGATTTACCACTCAATCTCATTCGTGACATGAGGTTTCAGCACGACGCGACGGTTGCCCTGCACACTACAGAAGGAGTGTCAGAGAATGGCTAGACACTAATTATCCTAATAACTGGATCGGAAGAGGTGGACCCATACCGTGGCCAGCTAGAAGTCCAGACCTGACCCCGATGGATTTTTATGTGTGGGGACACATGAAGAGCTTAGTTTACAAAGAACCTAATCCAATCACATCTGTTGATGTTTTGAGACAGAGAATAATCGATGCGGCGATTGAAATAAAAAGGGGTTTAACAAATGGTATAGTAAAATGTGGATTAAGACACAGAATGAGAGTTTGTGTGAAACAGAGGCGGACACGTGGAACATGAATTGTAATAGAAGACTTTTATGTTAAATAGTAATAAACGTCATTTTGTACCTATTTGGATTGTTTTATTGTTTTCTGACGTAGGTACCATTGTTTTACACAACTACCTAGGACCCTTTCGTCAAAGTTTTTATCTAATAATTCTGATAATACCCTAGCTTGTTATACCTCGCTGGATAGCTATTAAAATGCAGATATTTTTAAACATATCTGCAGCATGACTGTCATAGACATTTTTTCAAATATTTCACAAAGAACAAAATATTTTTTACGAATTTATTTCAATTTGCAACTATCAATCGTCTACTGCGATCCAGCTGGTTAAGTTAACTACAATTTTAGTGTTAAGAATAAGAAAACAACTCATCTACTACACAAAAACTGCAATTACAAAAAAAATAGAGGCTAAAATAAAATCTCAAATAAAATAGGCCAATAGACAAAAAATCGGTATTTAAGAAAAAAAACTTCAAAGTCCAATATCTTGAAAACGGTTGAGTTTGGGGTAGGGTGTTTCATAGTCAAATCAGTCAAGAATTATGGGAGCTACAACCCCCTCCAGGATCTAGGTCGACTTAACCTGTAACCCTGTATATTTAAGTACTTAGCAATATAAACATAGACATTTGTATAAAAATGTGTGTGTGTATATTACATATTATAAAAAGCAAGGGTATCAATCTATGACTATTTTTTTTTGTTTACTCATTAAGGAGAGGAGGCCTATGTCCAGCTGTGGACTAATATAGGCTGATGATGGTGATGAGGTTATAGATAATTTATACAAACAGTTGTTCTACGCCATTGTAGTCGTCATCTTTAAGCACAGATTTTGGGGGTAGTAATCTGTGTCTTTAAGCCAATCAATGACATAATGAGTTTGAAGTTATCACAATTACTTGCCCTATCAAGCGAAGTAGATGCACTGTGGTGCGTATTCTCACCTTAATTACAAAATTTCAAAGTAGCGTCAAAATGGACGAATAACTAGTTATTAGAGATTATAATCAGCTCAAAATGAGCTCAGATTTCACCTACTTATGAATACAAATAGAACAGCGACCACGTTCGTTTGGGCAACCAGCCTTTTAAGCCGAAATTATTCTTAACTCACAGATATACATCAAATAGCAAATAGTATAGTCAAAATAATTTAGGTAATTTATTTTGTAATGGAACTTAGTCCTGTATTTAAAATTCGTGAAGTATAAAAAATAGTCCAGTCAATTTAGACATTCGATGTTACATAAAATCCCAACAAGCTGAAAATCAGTGACATTGTTCAAAACATAATTATAGACAATGTCTAGAAGTTCCCCATCATTCCCGTGTATGGAAAAAAAATTATTCAAGGTCAAAATTCAAAAAAATGAGATTTTCACGATTTTCAGCAAAACTGTAAGTTTTATCATAAAAATACCTATACAATGTGATTTTTCGAACCTTGATCAAACGAAATGTGCGGATACACGACACATATTTATCGATAAAAACCGAGATAAAAAAAATTTAATGTTATTTTTTTAAACACAAGTCAAGTACAGATATCAACAGGAATCTCAACTGATTTAATCTAAATGGCAGAAAGTACCTAATTTAAATGGTGAATAACATGACAACGGAAAGAGATAGACCCCCAGTCTTTGAAGGATTTGCAGAATAAATTATGAAGTTTAATACAACATGCAAAAAAGTACACCTTAATTACCCAGTTTTAAAGTTACAGAGAAAAAATAAAATAATTTTTTTTTTTTTCTTTTTTCTAAAAAAATACTGTTTTTACTACGCTTATGTATCGTATTTGTATTTTTTATTTATTTTATTAGCTAGGTAAACTATCTAGCTTTCAAATGAGACTACTTCGAATAAAATACACCATTTACTCAAAAAGAAACGAAGAAAAAACCAGATGAAGTAGTCTTCATTTTAAAAATTATTAAAACTGCTTTGTTTTTGAGACAAATATCATATAATTTTTTTTATCTTGATTTTTACCGATAAATATGTGTCGTGTATCCGCACATTTCTTTTGATCAAGGTTCGAAGAATCACATTGTATAGACAAGATTGTAGATCATAAAATTATCTACAAAAAATGTATCAATTACTTTTTTCCTTCCACCCACCATTTGTGAGATATACCGGTAACGATTCAAAAACTTATAGAAGTATCTATTGCATTATTTATAATTATGTTTTGAACAATTTCACTGATTTTCAGCTTGTTGGGACTTTATGTAACTTCACCCTCATTTTTTGGTCTAAATTGACCGGACTAAAAAAGAATGGTATTAGAAACTAGTTTTTACATTTTACATGCACATTGGAAGTGATTATGCGATCAATAAGGAACAAGGGAAGACATTATGAACGAACTTTAGAGACATTGAGTCACGTTTGGATTAAAGCTGCCAGCAGCTAAAACAAAAGGTAACCTTGACACAGACCTATTTGAGACATTCAATATGATGTTACTCAAATATTTATCATGAAATGCCTTACTAAGTAACCTAATATAATGAAGTTACGAACAAGCTAAGAAGCTAAATCCTTTACATAAAAACTAGCCAAGCAAGAGAAGGCAAATTATAAGTGGCTAGTTTTACTGAACATTTAAAATTGTATGAATTCTAAAATGTTTTAAACTGATATAAAAGGCTGGTAGTTAAGAGTTCACCAACTAATAAAACAATAACCAAGACAAATTATGGTCTTAAATCACAACGCAATCTGTAGTGATTCTTCTCCTTGACTTGGCACAATTCGCCTCTGAAGTCGACTTCGATCTCGAAATCGAGATCACGGTTGTTGCGGGCGTTCCGACGCATCGAGAACGTTCCCGCAATTTCTTCCGTCTTCTTCACCTGTGAACAAGAATAATATACTGTAAGATGTTTTTTCATTACTCATATTCGGAAAGTAGGTCTAAAAATGCCTGAAGATCGGGTTCAAAGTGATACTTTTCAGCCCTAGGGAGAATCGTTTTCAACTGACAGCTATCACGATAGTATTGAACTATGATAATGGCAGAATGAGAAAAATAAATGCTGAAGGTAAAAAAATAAAAATCGGGTGAGTGGCAATTCACTGAAGACAAAAAATACGAAAGACAAGACAGTATGGCTTTATGGCTTTCGGCTGTCCTAGATGGACTAATACAATAACAAAAAATTCGCGACAATTCGATTTATTTGTTTTCTCATGTTTTATTTTATATTTCCTTGTATTCGTAATGAAAAGCAGTGTTTACCTCGGGTGAAAGTAACTTACCTATTTAGTCCCTCGAACTATTGGCGCCCGAGGTCTCGGGACTAAATAAGTTACTTTCAACCCTTGGGTAACAATGTACCTACTATTTCAATATCTTCAACATCAAATCAAAAGTTTAAAGGTAACAGTTGCGAAGTTACAGAAGCGCGCGTGCTTCTGCTCTCGAGCTAGTGGAACGAGCTGACGCGCGCAAATTGTAAGCTTACGCTACGTTATTATAGTTGACTAGCATCTGCCCGCTGCTTCGCACTCCCTGTTTCTATGGTAACGTCTCAAGGCTATTAATATCCCAAAGGAACTGCTTTTTGGGATGACGATATAGATTATAATTGATATGCATAGTAGTAGAATATGCAGGTGGCGTGAAATTGTCAACGAGTGGTAATATCCAAATCTCTCCTCCTCATTGTCATACTAGTCCACAAACGTCCACCGTTGAACTTAGGCTTCCCTTCTAAAACACCACTAATAGCGCTTTTGTAGTGCTTCCATCCATCCACTCCCTGCGACAACGACTTATTCCGGGAGCTATGTTAGTGTCTTTGTTCTTCTATAGATAGTTAACGTTACGTATAGTACTTACGGTCATATAATCATCCAAGTAGAAGACGGTCTGCTTCCAATGCGTGTAGGCAGCCTCGGGGGCGGTGCTGAACCCGAGCCGCTTGTGAGACTTCGTGAATTCCACGTTGAAGAACGTCACTAGAGCGTGGATAAAGTCGTTGCGACGTACCTGTAAATTTCACTTTATTGTTAAAAGATTTAAGGTCAATTTTTTCCTTACATAAGTTGACTTACTTTAGCTGGATGCTTTGCAAACCCTAAAGCTTATGAAACTATTGTGGTTATTTAAAACTACTTGCCACAAAAAGCGCAAAAATAGTTGGCCTGGCTTCTGTGCTGACGCATAATAACAATTGACACATCTTCATTTACTTGAGATAGTGGCTAAACGCTCGACCATTTCCAATAAATAAAAATTACATTACTTGTGACTGGTTTCTTATTTATTGTAAACAAGCTGTGTGTGTGTGTCGTGGGGTATGACGACTTGATACGCTTAGATTTTTTTAATGAATTTTTTTGCAAAACAATGTTTTTTTTCACTTAACAGCGGTTTCCCATTTCTGCGTTATGCTGATTTAGGTACATTCGGCACCGAGTGGGCGGGGCATCGTTATTGCTATAAGTATTGCTATAAATGATCTTGATCCACCAGGAGTTTTTACAAAGTTTTCTTAGGATTGATTTCGGTAGATGATTTGTTTATGTGAATCAATCATCCATAGATTTATATATAATTTAATAATATCTGTTTGTCTTATAGTTTTTATGTAGGAACTTTTATTTATACTATCTTACTATTATAATAGGGGAGACCGGGGCAAAATGGGATAGTTAAGAGGAAAAAAATCATAACAAAAAAATTAAACGCTTTATTTGAAAAACGATTACTTAGATGGCAGCATTAATAATTCAACTACATATAAAATAATAGTTTTAAATGCTACATCACATATTTTTTTTGTAATTAGGAAAAATAAAAGTTATGTCAAATATCCCATGTGGCCTGGGGTAAAACGAGCACATAATTAGTCAGGCTGGCAACGTTCACAAATATGCGCTTCATCATCCTCTTCATCAAATAACAGAGCTAACGGCTCTTCTTATGTCATCTTTATCGCACTTTTGCGCGTTCTGTTTTCATTATGTAATTACGAACCATTTTAACTGAAACAAAAAAAAATCTTTGAAAATTATGTCGACATCCGCTTTAGGTCAGTTTGGCAAACACGGCAAAAAGCCAGAAGCCACAATCAACCACAGTTGTTAAGAACAAACCTCTGGTTGCAAAATTAATCAGTATCACAAACAAATCCAACAAATCCTTTCAACTTTAATCGTGTTGACGGGGCAAGGTTGGATATCCCGTTATGCCCCGACTGTTTTGCCCCGTAAACATGATTTCACAAAACAATCAAACATTTCTAACCTAAAATAATTAAACATTGTAAACACTACTTAATATGAATAATAATACACCTGCTACTACCTTTGATTGAAAATACATTAAAAACGTTCTTTCTTACCTCAAACCACATCGATGATTGCACCAAAATATCTTAACAACATCAAAAAAAATAGTTTTTCGCAAAAGTTTTGTCAAACAAGTAAACAAACACTTTCGTTAACACTGACTGACGTGCGCCGTCTAAAGTTCGTACAAATGGCACTTTCGGCGGTTCATTCTTGTGATAGAGACACGCACACGAGCCAGGATCCCGTCTTGCCCCGAACCTCGTTTTGCCCCGGTCTCCCCTAAATGTGAAAGTCTGTGTGTATGTTTGTTATAATTATTGCAGTAACTACTTAAGTTATTTTACCTGGAATAACACATAAGATAGTAAAATTTTGAAAATTAACCTTTAAAGGGGTTAAATAGGGTGGTAAATTTTGTATTGAAAATTATTACCTATTCCTTGGTTCGAAACAATCAAAACTCAGTGCAAATAAATTTTGAATTGAATAATTAAATAGGTACGTATTATTTAGTTTTACAATATAACACCTAGGGCTTTTGCAATAAATTTATAAATTTTTAGGAAAAAAAATATCTTTTCCTGGTTCAGTTTCAGTTCGCACATTCACTCAAAACATAAAATAAAAATCTATTTCCAATACATGTAAATAATAGATAAGCGCATCCGCTCTCCGCGTCGGCTCTAAATTCCAAAACGTGGCCTACCCACCAAAGATTATAACTAAATAAACAAATAGAGGTAAGTTATCTAAAATCTGTTTAATTATTACTGTAGTTGGGTCGTTATCGCCTTTCGTTCAGATTTGTCGATTTGGTGATAATGTTTTTTTTTTCTTTCTTTTCGTTGTTAGATTACATTTATAGATCTAGATACGTATCCAGATATAAATATATGAAAGGCACCTTCCTAAGTCAAACTCGTTTTTACTAAGGCGATGGAAAGTAATGAACGTGTAGAGGGTAATGAAAATGGCCTGGAGAGTAATGAAAACGTATGGAAGGCGATGAAATTATCAAAAATATTGTAACCAAGCCATATGGGTAAACTATTGTTTATGATAAATAAATGGTTTAGTGGTTCAGTAAAAGCCAAAAATATATAGGAATCAGCCTTTTGATAATTTTATCAACATTAATAATTCAATATGTTACTTTAAAAGGACACGATGAGGTAATGACAAGAAGGTTACCTAACTTCTTAGTTCAGATCTTACAGCTGATAAAATTAAATGCTTCAGTACAAAACAAAGACATAAAATTAGTCATTAACAAATATACAACTTTTCAACGCTTAAGAACAATGTAGATACTTAAATTTCAAAATAGATCATCATCATCAGCCCATATTAGTCCACTGCAGGACATAGGCCTCCCCTAATGAGCGCCATAGCGCCCTGTCTTTAGCTTGACGTATCCAGCATCTGCCAGCAGTCTTTCGCAGATCAGGTGGGTTCCCGCCTGGCCGGAGGGCGTCCTACACTACCTTTACCAAGTCGCGATCTCCACTCAAGAACACGTTTACCCCAACGGTTATCGGTTCTTCGCGAGATATGGCCGGCCCACTGCCACTTCAGCCCAAGTTTCGACGGAGTCAAAGGCCTTCTCATAGTCCACAAAAGCGAGACACAGGGGCTGATTATACTCTTCGGACTTCTGTATAATTTGCCACACTGGGTGAATGTGGTCTATAGTGCCATATCCTCCGGGGAACCCGGCCTGTTCTGGTGGCTGAAACTCGTCGAGTCTCCTGGCTAGATGATTCGTGACCACTCGCGAGAACAGCTTATAGACGTGGCTCAGGAGTGTGATAGGTCTATAGTTTTAAAGGAGGGTTTTATCACCCTTCTAAAAAAGAGCACCACCAAACTCCCGCTCCACGCCTTAGGAGTTTTCCCACTGTGAAGGACGGCATTAAAGAGGTTCTGTAGCTCCTGTATATCGGGGCTCCTTCCGCCTTCAGAAGCTCTGAAGTAATACCGTTCTCACCGGAGGCTTTTCCATTTATAAGCTGCCTCAGAGCTAACACGATTTCTTCTTGACTGAAATCTGGCAGTTCGTCGGTATAGTGGCGTATCAGATGGCTCTAGAATCATGGTCATCTCGTCGGGAATGAGGGGCATGTGCAGTGTAAAAACGGCCATAGAAATCTTCTATCTCGGCTGAGATCTCTGGCTTCGACCAAACGGTCCTCCCGTCATACGTTTTAAGTTTCGTCAGGTGGCTCGTGCCAAGCTGCTGAGTGAATACTTTGGACCCTCGGCTTCGCTCTATCGCCTCTTCAATGAGGCGTGTGTCAGAGCTCCGAAGGTCGCGCCGTACCATTTTCGCGATTCGCTTGTTCAGGTCTGACCTCTCTGACGAAGACACTTGGGTGGTTTCCCGTCTTTTTGTCATCAGATCCAGAGTCACATCCGAGAGTTTGGACTTCCTGCCAGAAACTTGCTTACTGCAGAACTTAATGCCCTCGTCCCTCAACGTTTTGACCAGGTTGCGTAGGGTCTCGTCAGCTGCTGAAACTTTTCGGTACCCGCCATGATTTGGATTGGATTAGGCCGGAGCGTGGACTTCATCAGATGGTTTCTTTTAGCTTTAAGTTGATATTCAGAGTGCCTTGGAGGATTCGGTGGTCAGATCCGGTATTGAACCTGTTGATCACTGAGACATCTCTGAACATGTGCTTGTTATCCGTCATGATGAAGTCGATCTAATTTTTTGTCACAGTGTTGGGGCTTTGCCATGTCCACTTCCGCTGGGGCTATTTCTTAAAGAAGGAGTTCATTAAGAAAAGCCCCTCTTTTGCTGGTAGACAGCTTTTGAATTTCAATTTCGCCTTCTGCATTTTGAATATTATGAACCTTTCTATAATTCGCTGGTGGTTGGTAAAATTTGCAATCTTGTTTTTTATGTCCTTGCTTTCCATAGTTGTAACACTCGAAACTGAATGTATGGTAATTCTAAAACATCTTGGTTTTTCTAATTTTATTTTCTAATGATGATAGACAGCTAGAGTCAATCAAGTACAAGGTTACCTATTTTATTCTATCTATTCTACCTATTTTATTCTATCTATTAAAAATGCATGCAGGTTCTCTTTTCAACATCGATAACATTTCATATTTCTCCACGTACTTTCATTATCATCTAGTGATATTTTAAAACAAATCATTCCTATCCAAACGCTTTCATTACCATCCACTATATTTTTCTTAAAAATGGAGAGTAATGAATTGGAGAGGAATGAGTATTTGCCCTTTATCCTAAGATTATTTTAGTTATGCGCCTACCAAAAATCTATTAAATATAACATAAAACAGTACAATGACAAAGATCAAAATGAGATATCAAAGAAACAAACAAAAAAAAAACTTTCCTTGAAAATCACTGGACGGTGATGATGTTTAATCGTGACAAAGTACTCCCAATGATACGAGATTCTAATTTATTTCTTAACAGCATGACATATCTTGCTGCACCAAGGTGTGGCGACGACTGGTTGATGGCGGGATACGCGGGACAGTACCTAGTCACTGTACACGGCCGAACTCGGGAAAAATTTTGATTTCCGACAGCTCGGATGGAAATGACGTTTTTCTTTTGACAAAAATAAAACTTCGATTATCGCGGGGTTCCAACCGCTTTAAAAACAAGCAAGCTTTTTAAAATGATTCTTTGATTATTTCTTTATGTAAAAAGAAGAAATTTTTTGAAGTTTTATGAACATAAAGTGGAAAAAAGATGTATTTAATTTACTGATGGGGCATTTGCAAAGGGAGAGGAATGAGATTTCAGCATGTTTTTTCTCAGCAATTTCTTTATACAACCATATAGCCCTTTGGTGCTCAGTACCATTAATGCTTGATTAGGCTTTAATATTTCCTTATACTTAGTTTTTAAATAAACTCTAAAGACATACGAGTTATGGCCTTGGAAACGTAATTTGAACGAAACGCGATAACGACCCAGTTGAGGAAACAATCTACTATTAACAAGAAATTGTTATTTCAAGCAACCAACGAAAGCCATAGAATTTGGACGACGAAAAAGCATTTTCGCGTTTTTGCGTAATAGGGTTAATACAACTCTCATCCTAAGAAAGGACTACAACACTCCAAATTATAAGTCGCTAAGACCTTTGAATCAGTACCTATTTTAAAGACCTTTACAACACCAAAAAACGGATTTTAAAAGGGATTTCTATGTCTAAGTGCTTATTTTGTAAGCCTAAAGAAATAAAGATATTGATTTACTGATTTAACACCATACTCAAGTTTTTGAATAAAAGTAGGTATCTACCTCATTTTGACCTTTGAGTTCCTTATGACAGTTACAACTTAATATATATGTATAATATACTTAGGTATACTAACCTGAAGATGGAACTTAGATTCAAAGTTCAGATCCCCCTTTTTGACAGTGTACAAGTCAACTTCTGACAGTAAGCATGAGTTGGTCACCACCTGGAAAACCACATATTACAATTACTACTGATTAACATACCGATAACTTTCCATTTCACAAACTGGAAGCCGAATGGCTACCGCCGAATAGGACGTTAAACCATAATCTATTGTGGAGTAACGGAGGATAAGTCTGTTGTGTACAGGAGTGGAGTAGGGTAGAGTCCAAACAAAAGCCGAATAGAGTTTGGGCATGTCAAAAACCCAACTTCCTAAAATCGCAATTAACTTTTAATATGATTATGTAGCCTAGAAAATGAGCTAAATTTTACCAATACTTTATTGATATTTTCAGTACTAATAAACTGAAAACTCCTGTTGTTCACATTGTGGCATGCATCCCTTCTGGGGCATCAATCAGGACTTTACCCTACTTATTAGTCGATCCATATGTCTATAATAAAAAAAGTCCATATTTGAGATGGATACTTAATTTTTAAAAAAAGTCACGTAACACCGGTCGAGAGAGTTCAATTCACAGTGTTCTGGATAGATATTGCACTCCCAGTCTACGAAAGTTATATTTTACTTTCAACTTGTTTACTACTTTCACATAGGAACTGATTTAAGACATAAAAAGTTTGCTTTATTATCAGCGTGATATTCTGGGAAAACAAACAGACTTTCAATTCCAATATCTCCAGTTCACAACTGTAGGTGTGATATAACATTTCATATTCAATTTGGCTGGAGTTTTTTTTTACTTTCAACTTGTTTACTACTATCATATAACGATTTAACGTCTTTAACACACTCCTCTTGTTTTAGAATTTAATGTCAATGTTACCTGATAACCTTAATTATCTGTTAGAGACTTATTTACCGGCATGGTGCTTGTTAAGATTTTTATTTTATTTTAGACTGATATTCTTTTACTATGTGTGTAACTATTGGTACCTACACTATTAAACCCACCTATCACCCAATGTCCAGTGTTGCTTTCGCCAGTGCTATTGCTTATAAAAAGATTTCCAATTTTTGACTGCACTCTATCTGAGCTCGGGCGTGAGTCACTTACTCTACTGGTCTTGGCTGAAAACCAGCGCTCTTTCACAATAGGTCTCCCAGTCGTGTTAGAGCATCAAGCTGAGCCAAGACCTGTTAGACGTACCTCCACACGCATATCTTTCTACCCGCTCACGGAAGAACTGCTTAGTACCTACCTACCTACTGTTTAGCTGTGCGTGTTTTTTGTTTACTATGTTTCCCGTAGGTACTTAAGTAGTATGTTTGCCTGTGTAGTTTTTCATGTTTTATTGTAAAGTAGCTTAGTTATCTATAATTATGTGTGTGTGTCGTATTGTCTAATAAATATTTTTCTTTCTTTCTTTCTTTCTTTCTTATCACATAGGAACTAATTAACGTGATAAAAAGTAGGCTTATTATAAGTGTGATATTCAGAGAAAGCATTTATTTTATTTATTTATAATTTATTTATTTACCTGCTTAGCATCAACTACATCGACGAGCGGCTCGGTGATGGCCACCTTGCGGATGTAAGACATGTCGAAACCGTACACATCATCCCACCAGTTGATCTTCTCGTCCTTGTACTGACGGTCCTCGATACCGCAGATGAAGAGAGTGCATCTGAATGATGAATAAATCACCACATAGTACAAAACAAAGCCGCTTTCTCTGTCCCTATATCCCTATGTCCCTACCCTATGTATGCTTAAATCTTTAAAACTATGAAACGGATTTTGATGCGGTTTTTTTAATAGATAGAGTGATTCAATAGGAAGGTTTGTACGTATAAAAAAACCGTGCGAGTCGGGGCGGGTCGCTAGTACTATAATAAAATAGATGTGCCCGCGAATTCGTCTGCGTGGAATATTGACTTTGGGAAGTCACATAAACCGTACAAATTTTATAGACACTTTTATGCCTTGTTTTTATTTTAACATAAGTTAAGTGTAAAATTTTAACAAACTTTTAATGTCATATTTGGGTAAGGACCAAAATTTTTGCACTTCTTGCGAGAGAACGATGGCACATTATTTTCAAATCAACATATAAAAAAAAATTGTTTACTTATGTTAACCCTTAGTGCGCGAGTCCGACTCGAACTTGGCCGCTTTTATTTTCTCTCCTATGGAGTTCACTTCTATCTTCGAAAATAAAGGAGGGATATGCTATAACAAAATTGCCCGTAACACCTCCGTTCTATTTTCTATACATAGATATAAATAAATGGGTAAGGACCAAAATTTTTGCATCTTTGCACAACGGAAACGGAGCAAATGTCATTTGCTCCGTTTTCGTTAGCATATCCCTCCTTTATTTTCGAAGATAGAAGTGAACTCCATAGGAGAGAAAATAAAAGCGGCCAAGTTCGAGTCGGACTCGCGCACGAAGGGTTATCAATAAAATTATTAATAATCTATACTTATAATAAAACTGTAACAGGTCCAAATCTGTACATTGAAGATATTTTGAAAATTTTTTTTGGAGGGCACTCTATTATCGATACTCAAGCCAAAACTGTAATTTTTTTCATTCATGTCTGTCTGTCTGTCTGTCTGTCTGTCTGTATCGTAAACGCGCATCACGCCGAAACTACTTGATGGATTTAAATGAAACTCGGCATGATTATAGGTCATACTACGAGGAAGGACATAGGATACTTTTTATCCCGGAATTCAGTAAGGTTCCCATGGGAGAGGGTATGAAAGTAAAATTCCTTTACCGCTCATCACGCCGAAACTGCTGAATGACTTGGAATGAAACTTGGGACGATTTGAGTTCATACTACAAGGAAGGACATGGGATACTTTTTATCCCGGAATTCGGTAAGGATCCCCTGGGAGAGAGGGTGAAAGAAAAATTCTTTAATGACTTGGAATGAAACTTGGGACGATTTGAGTTCATACTACAAGGAAGGACATGGGATACTTTTTATCCCGGAATTCAGTAAGGTTCCCCTGGGAGAGAGGGTGAAAGAAAAATTCTTTAATGACTTGGAATGAAACTTGGGACGATTTGAGTTCATACTACAAGGAAGGACATGGGATACTTTTTATCCCGGAATTCGGTAAGGTTCCCCTGGGAGAGAGGGTGAAAGAAAAATTCTTTAACCACGCATCACGAGGGAAGTGAATGAATTCGAATGGAACTCGGGACGATTGGACATGGGATACATTTTATCCCGGAATTCAGTTTGGTTCCTCTGGGCTATACGGGTTTTCAAAATTTCTCACAGCATTTGAACGACGCGCGCGCGTCGTTCAGATGCTGTGAGAAATTTTTGAAAACCCGTATAGCCCAGGGGAACCAAACTGAATTGAACTGATAAACGCGTAAGTTTGTAAGTATGAATGGATAGATGGATGGACGTTTGTTACTCTTTCACGCAAAAACTGCTGAACGGATCTGGATGAAATTTGGCACAGAGATAGATTATAAGCTGAAATAACACATAGGCTTTATTTTATCCCGAAAATCCCACGAGAAAAGAATTACGCAATGAAATAGCGAGTACTCGAAATACTAATCATGCGCAGACGAAGTCGCGGGCACCAGCTAGTTATCAATAAAAACGTCATCAAAAACCACGTTTAATATGGACCCCCCCTTTAATATTTTTTTTTCTGTTTTTTAGTTTTAGAGGCAGCAGAAATGCGTCATCTTTGAAAATTTTAACTGTCAACTATCTCGGTTCACATTCACAAGATACAAGCCAGGAGACAGATGGTCAGCCGAGTCTTATCTTAGGGTGACAAATCTAAATTGAGCTGTACTGCGCTGTGTTTCTTAAGCTACGTTTTTTAACAATCAACATCAAGCTGTGCTGCGCTTTGCTTAGCTTAGTAGTGTAGTCGTTTATCTCGTCAAAAATTACTTTATTTTCAAAATAACGTAAACATTACGACATAGTTGAATCCGATGAAGATGAAAATAAAGAAGAAGTGGATATGGATATTTTATGTAAGTAGCTCATTTTAGTAAGCACAGTCCGGCACAGCGCGGCTCAGCACGGCGGGTAGCGCGCCTCGCTCGAGACTACTGCGTTTTTAAACAGCGCGTAGCCTCACACAGCGCAGCACAGCATGGTTTGTTTGTATCCTCATTAAAATATTAGACGAGCGAGTTGACCAAACATAGCTCAGCGCAGTACAGCCCAGCACAGCTCGATTTAGATTTGTCACCCTTAGTATAGGGTCTCGTTTTATTTTAAGGCGGAAAAATATTTGCGTGTCGTGGCGTGTCGGGGCGCGCCAGAAGTATATCGGCTTCATACATTTAATATGGTTAGGAACTTAGGAACATATTTCGCACGACATGCAAATATGTCCCTAACCATACCGCGCCACGACACGCCACGACACGCAAATATGTTTCTGCCTTCAACCTTTCAGTATGTAACCTTAAAAATGGCAACTGGTATTATCGGAGGCCAATACACACTTAGTGTCGCCAAGCTCTATGTAACTGGATCAAAAAGACTCAGAATGCTCTAGGCATTACATAGCTCCATTCTCTTTTTTAATTAAGTCATATTGCTGAGTAAATTGGCTCCTACATCAAGCTATTTCAGGTTATCGATCCAATGTTGATCAACTTGGCGATAACACGTCGTCAGTCAAACAAAGGCTCTTGGGAAAGTTTGCCAACTTTAACTTTATACAATGTTTTACAGCTAAACAATCATGCAATGAGTATTTATCTTCTTACTTATTTCGTTAACCCTATCTGACTCATATGGAGCCTGATCAGATGAGGCACATTAATTTCTTATCCTTTTTAAAGATCCGTTCAGTGAAAATGATAGACAAAGGGAGATGACGGACAAATAGAGTTTATAATACTAGGTTCGGACCGCGGCTTCTTACTACTGCTTCCTTACAGTATACAAATCACTACATAGTATAAAACAGAGCCTTGGAGCGGAGCGTCTCGTCTCGTTGAGACGCTCCGCTCCAAGGCTAATGCTGACAAGAACGACAAAGCTGTGAAGGATCTGGTTGTCCTTTTTTACGAGACCGCTCTACTGTCATCTGGCTTCGCTCTCGATGAACCTCAGGTCCATGCATCTCGTATCTACCGTATGATCAAGCTGGGTCTTGGCATCCATGAGGATGAGCCTGTACAGATTGAAGAGTCTTCAGCTGGAGATGTGCCCCCACTGGAAGGTGCTGATGATGATGCATCCCGTATGGAGGAAGTAGACTAATCTTAGTTGCAAGTGTCCGCCTAGGTTATAACTATGTTGTAATGGTATGATGAAAAGTGAAGTGATGTTTGTTGGTGTACAGCCAAAGACTGATTTAGTTCAAAGAATTCCATGAATAAACAATTCAATTCTAAAACAAAGTCGCTTTCTCTGTCCCTATGTCCCTTTGTATGCTTAAACCTTTAAAACTACGCAAGAGATTTTGACGCGGTTTTTTTAATAGTTAGTGATTCAAGAGGAAGTTTTATACGTATAATAAAAACGTGCGAAGCCGGGACGGGTCGCTAGTAATATAACAAAAGCGAAAGTTTGTATGGATCTTTGTTCCTCTATTATGAAAAAACTACTGAACGGATCGAGCTGAATATTTGAATAGTCGTAGTTAAAGCCCTGTATTATATTTATAACATAGGCTTTTCATCTCATAAATCAGTTCCCATGAGATATAAATAGCCTTGAAACGTTTCCGTAGAAACAACGCATGCGAAGCCGCAGGCAGATACTAGTAATTTATAATTGTTTGATGTTTTTTACAAAACCTACCAAACAACTTCAAATATCATTAAGGGTTACTGAAAAACAAGTCAGATCTTGATCAAATTTAATAAAGACCACAAGGTAAGCACCAGATTAAAAATAAAAAAAATCTTTAAATCCTGCTATTCAATCCAACGAAACTAAGTACAAATTTTTATATGCATGAAATAATACCTAAACTAATAATAAATAAAAATTTCAAACTACGATTCTCAAATTGTCATAAACCGTTGAAACCCTTATTTCAGGAGTTTTTTTATCCTGAAACACGTGTTCAGTAATTTTATAGTTTTATTACTCTCTGTAAGTTTCAAGAAAATCGAGCCAATGGCATAAGAATAAATTATTTATTCTTATGCCAATGGTTAAAGAAACTCAAAAACGAAAATCACCTAAAAAACTCAACCTCGTTTTTACCCCATTAGGGCTTGAATTTCCAGAAAACCTTTCTTAACGGGTGTCTATGTAGTAAAAGGTCTTCCCTGCAAACTTCAGCTGTCTAGCTTCAGTGGTTTGAGTTGAGTTTGAGTCTAAAAAATCACTTGTTCCGTTATATTTTAAGATAACATTACATAGATCGATATTTTTAAAAAACACTTGGCTCGGGAGCCTTATCTGGCTCTTTAGGTGTGAAGTTGCGGCTCTTTCGTTCCATGCGCAAATTTGTTTATTTTATAAAAAATAAACATTCGAAGATGTTTATTTGTTATTAAAAACACTAAGTAGGTACCTACTTATAAAGTGTGATTAATAAATAATTTTCTGATGAATAAATAGAATAGTTTAAAAAAATAACAATTTATGATAGTACCTACTATTTATTACTTACTAGCTGCGCCCCGCAGCGTCGCCAGCGGGGAAATTTTTATACATAATATGCTATTCCCGACGAAGACAAATCCAAAAACACAAAAATCATAAAAAATCGGTCCAGCCGTTCTCGAGTTATAAGTGTTGTAACAAACACGACTTTCTTTTATATATATTATAGTTTAGAAAAAAGTTGTGGCTCTTTAAAACTTTGATATTTTGTAAACTGTAATTAATAACGCTTCCGACTCAAAAGGTTGCCGATCCCTGACTTAGTGCATGGTACTAGGAAATAGCGGTATTGGACGTTTTGAAATACCGGTAGTTTTATATTGTTGTATTCATATTTTTAAAACCGGGATCCCGGTATTTCGGTAATTTTTCGGTATTTTACTATAAATATTAAAATAGTTGAAAAAAATATTTTCTTCTGTGTGTTTTATGATTTTAGACTGAATAAGTATATCTAAATTGTAATAAAAAAGGGTTCTTAAAAAAAAAGCAATACTTTTTAAATCAACTTGAACTTTAATAATTGGGAATTTTTGGTACTTAGGTACTTCTATACAGTCTTTCTTTAACTTAAACATACATAACAGTCAAATATTTATCACAAGAAAAAACAACTACAAACTTAATTAAATATTTATAACTCGAAGGTTTTCACACACCAATGAAACAAAATAATCACGATGAAATCAAACAGATAATAAAAAATTTAGTACTCTAAACATGCCTAATAACACAATAAGCGCGCGAGCGCTTAATGTGGCGCTGAGCGCCTCGGTCTGCGGGTTTAGAGATCTGATAAAATATGTGAGGAATACGTCAGTATTCACGGACTGGTGTATAACCCAAAAAAGAGTCAGTTCATGGTCTCTGAGGCCAAGTAGAAAGCGGCCGAAAGACGTCCCGCTCGTTAGATTGTACGGAGTAAACTTGGAGAGGGTGTACTTATTCAAGTACTTAGGCCACATACTCACTACCGATCTCAAAGACAATGACGACATCGGACGGGAGCGGAGGGCGCTGTCGGTGCGGGCGAATATGGTTGCCCGCAGGTTTGCGCGTAGCTCAGAGAAGGTGAAGCTAACTCTTTAGAGCATACTGCACCTCCCTGTATACGTGCAGCTTGGGGCGAAGTATACGCTCGCGACGTACAGCGCCATTCGCGTCCAGTACAATAATGCGCTCAGAGCGGTGTTGGGCCTGCCCCGCTACTGCAGCGCATCAGAGATGTTTGCGGCGGCGCGGGTGGACTGTTTTCACACCACTATGCGCAAGCGCGCCGCCTTCCTGGTGCGCAGGTTGCGGGCCAGCTCTAACACTGTCCTGGCAATGATAGCTCGGAGGGTGGACTGCCCGTACACCAGGCACTGCTGTGAACGCCACCTTTCCAGCTCTCCCTCTCGTTATTAAGGTCTTGTCTGTAAATTTTTCCTTTTATGACCTGTACCTACTGCTTGAATTTTTTTTTATTTATTATTAATAAAGATTCGAAATAAGTAAATCAACATTTAGAAGTCCAAAGTTTGTTATTACCTATTTAAATTAACCACTATACCGACGAACTGCCAGACATCAGTCAAGTCAAGACGAAATCGTGTTAGCTTTGAGGCAGCTTAAAAATGGAAAAGCCCCCGGTGAGGACGGTATTACTTCTGAGCTTCTGAAGGCATGAGGAGCCTTCGTTATACAGGAGCTACAACACCTCTTCAATGCCGTCCTCCACAGTGGGAGAAGTCCTAAGGCGTGGAGCGAGAGATTGGTGGTGCTCTTTTTATATTTCTCTTACTTCATGGTTGGATGGAACTGAAAATAGGAAGGGTGTTTTAGAAAGTCTATCTCTAATAATCTCTATTCTATTTTATATTGAAGACTTTTAAATAGTAAAGTAATCCACAAGACCACAAGTTAAGCAATAAATTTTAAATAAAGAAAGAATCATCAAAGGCGTTTCACCTAGAGAAAAAATCGAGGGTAACATACAAAAAAACTAAAATAAATACAGTAGAATTGAGATCCACCTACATTTCGGTCGGTCATCGGTTGACATCCATCAGTAATTCCAATAGTTATTTATTTGCTCTAGACAATAAGACGTGCAATATAAAACTTCGGATACGGTAACTTGTTTGAGAAATTAATAAATGAAATGATATGAAATATTACTTACCGTTTATCCTTTCCGTGATTGTTTTTCGTCTCCAAAACCAAACCAACAACACAAACTGTTTTTGAACTTCTTGTCATGACAAAATGCTACGATACACTGATTACCGTTTGAACCTTGTGCTCGTGCGTAGTAACAATAACAATTGATAGATAACGCCTACCGAGCTAGAGCGCACTATGCAATTTGCAATTGAAAATGTGCCTGACAAAGAAAGACGGTCTGACGGTTTTTTTCCAAGAAATTACAGGTACAATACTTTTTTTGCACTTGCACGTGCATTCGTCGTTAATCTGGCCAGTCAGTTTTGAGCTTTCTGCGTGCAGAAATAATTTCCCTGACGCTATGCTGGCTATTAGCTAGGTGTCCGTCTAATCGTCCGTCTATCTGCTTACTCGTACAAATTGACTAATTAACAGTTTAAAAAAAAATCTATTTATAAAACTTTTGTAAAATTAAAGATTTAAATCAAAAAACAGTCTAACACTATCCTGGTGAAGCGAAAACGTAGACTGTCCATCAATTTTACAATCATTATAAATTTAAAATAAGTTGCTTGTGTAATCCAGAGCCGCCTTATGGGATTTTTCATTTATTTTTACGTTTAATTCAAAATACCGAATTACCGGTATTAGCAATTTCAATACCGGTATTCCGAAGTGCCTTAAATAACTCGGTATTACCGGTTTTTCGGTAATACCGAATACCGGTGTCCATTCCCTACATGGTACTGACCTATCCGGGAACAACATGCCGTCAGGAGCGAGCCACTTGTCCCTAGCATACAGGACAGTGTCCAGCATGCTCTCATAGAACAGGCAGTAACCCATCCACTCCGAGATGATGATGTCCACTTTCTCCACTGGCAGTTCCAGTTCTTCCACCTGTCATGGAAAAGATAGATAATTATTTTATTCATCATCAACCTATTATATGTCACCGTTAAATTGTAAATAACGTTAGATTACAATCTATCTCGCGAGATTGTAAACTGTCGATAGATCGTGAACCGTAACATTTGCTTACAATTTAACGCTTTATTTTTCGGTAGATTATAATCTATCGAAGTGAAACCGTCAAATTGTGATACAGAACGCACCTAGCGCGCTGATTGGTTGAACGGCATAAGCCTCACCCCGCCATATTTGTTTGTTACTTCGTTTGTTGTCGATTGTAAACAAACAGTTTTTTGGTGATTGTAAATTAATATTGTGTTGAAAATAAGTCATAGCTTTAGAATTAGTTATATAAAATTGTCGGATATTGAGCCTGTCGACCAACAAAACTCAGAAATACCTTCTATTGTTAATCAGGATGAATTTACCACAGAGTTACAAACCTATTACAGCGGACATAATGAAAATAGTAAAAAATACAATGGATTAATCATAGAATACAAGTGTTTTAAAGTTGTTTATGTTTCCAAAAACATTAATATATTCTCGTCTTGTTTTATTTGTGTTTGAGGAGAAAATATTTTTACGTTTCTGATTTTCTTATTTTGATACCATGTGATATCAGAATTAATGATTAAGTACCTACTTAATAATAAATAAATAAATAATTCCGGAAAAACATCAGAAATAATTCAGATGACTGATATACTTAATACAATACATTACATAGATATTTTTTTATTATACATTGAAAACACCCAGACTAACGGAACAAATTTCTGCAGATCGTTCACAAATTTGTTCCGAGGCGGGAATCGAACCCGCAACCTCCTGCGTCGCAGGCGGACCCTCGCCCACCGCGCCACATACCGATGTGGCGCGTTAAAAATAAAAAATAAATACAAGAACTCAATTATTCTTGAAGTGCATTTATTTTATTTGACTGACACCTTTGTTTCATTCCTAACTCTATGGACACAGAACAGTCTACTGTAAGGCCGACCAGTCAGGGGCCTTCGTACAGAACACATTTTGAAAATGGAGACAGTGATGCCAGATGGGGGGGATTCCCTGCAAATTCGGGGGTTTTTTTCGCCTTTGGGGGGAGATTCGGGGGGAAAGGTTTGTTGGGGGTATTTTCGGGGGTAAAATAAAATAATTCAACCACAAACATAAAATAATTCTCATCACTACTTTAGTGTACCTACCTAGAGTCTGTCAAACGAAAGTAGACCCTCGCATTTTTTCGTAACTTTTTACATGGCAATACTTAAGCTAGGTTCATATTGCTGTGTCGGGGTCTGTCGGGGCGCCTTCTGTCGTTTCGCTGAGCGTTCATACTGATGTGTTGTGTTGGGGCGCAATATGTCGCATTTTTAGATCATTCATCGTTCGAGAGTTGTGGCGTCAAAACGTGTTGGTTTTAAAATGGAATCATCTGATACTGACAGTCATTTTGATGAAAATATTCAATTACTATTATTAATGACTCATCTTAAAAAAAATAATAAATATTTAATGTTTTTGCTATTTCTTCACAAACACCATTCCTGATACCTTGATCCTTATTTTCTTTATATTTAGTGTCATAGAGTACACTATAATATTGCCGTACTAACTCTATAAGTTAATCAGACATTTTTAAATGAAGTAGGTAAAACTTTTTATTTCACTTCAATAGATGCAGTATTTCCGAAGTTATAACGACGAGAGCCCCTTTTTGACTTTCTGAGATTACGCGCGCTCGTACTGTGACGTCATCCCCCAGTTAGCCCGCGACCGCGACACGGCGGGCCGCGTTCGGTCCGGTGATTATACGCGCGTCTCGTTTCATTTCAAAACGAAGACGATCGAAACACGATCGTCTTCGTTTTCATATGACCTTGGATTATAAACGAATAATATAAATTAACATTATTATTATTATTTTATTTTGTATGGTATTTATTTAAATTTGTATGGAAGAAGGATTTCTAAAATGTCAGCCAGACAATCAAATGCCAAGAGTGGATGGTTTGATGGTGCACAATACTGCATTTAGAATCAGGATTTTACGGCTGCTGAAATTTGTGGAATAAAAATGAAAAGGTATGCAAGCAAGCATTAGGTAGGTACCTAATCTTGCTCGGGTAAAGGCAGAAACATATTTGCGTGTGTAATATGGTTAGGAACATATTTGCGTGTCGTGTCGCACGACATGCAAATATGTCCCTAACCATACTAAATGTATGAAGCAGATATGCTTCTGGCGCGCCACGACACGCCACGACACGCAAATATGTTTCCGCCTTAAGTATTTTGTTCAAACTGAGAGTTTGTGTGTTTAATTTAGTACCTATTATGGGCGGCGATAAAAATACTAGGTAGGCACTCGCAATCAACGTCTCGAGGTCGTCGATGATTATTTTATATGTTTTATTAGGTATAGCTTCTATTAATAAAACACATACTATAGAAAATGTCACTATTTACCCATAATATTATACAGATGTAGGTAAGTCCTAGTAGGTAATTATAATTTATTTTATACAATGTCCGCTTTAGTTTGTTTATTTACAGTTTTTTTAATAAAAATAAATAATGAGTAGTATATAGTTATTAATGACCTGTCACGTAGGACCGGACACGGTAGGTTTTTCAGTGTAGTTCAGTGAAAACATACCTAATGATTCAAAATCAAATTACTTATTAAGTAGGTATGTAGTTATGTAAGTATGCGAGCACTTTATATATCTTCCAATAAGTTATTTCTTCAGGAGGGTTACATAGGTAGTAGGCAAGATACCTACCTATTTAAACTATCAAAAGTAGACAAGTACCTAGGTAGGTAAAGGTAGGTAAAATGTGGCAAAAAGAAGGTTAAACTTATTATTAACAAATAGGTACTTTCGAAATGGTCTTAACAGTAGTGCGCTTTAGTTTAAGGGGCCTTTTGTATCAACTCTTCGTTGTTTGTGTTAAAATTTCAGTCATTTTCGGGTCCTCAGGCACATAAAAAAAGAGTTAATCTGGTGTTTTTACAGTTTAATTGAAGCACTTAGGCACAATACAGTATTTTTTGACATTTCAAAAACTCAGAGAACTTTATAACTTTGATTTTTACTGCGAAGCGGCGTGCGAACGGAGCGCGCCTGTTGAATGACCCGGGACATGACGTCATCGGCTAGAGAGCGCCCGCCCGCATTTTTAAAAACCTTCGCCCGAAAATACGTACTTTGATCGTAAATATCTCAGCCATTTTTTAAGATATGAAAAAAGTAAAAACACAGTTTTTCTCGTAATTTTTTGTAGATTTATTTGGCATGTAGAGTAAAAAACGTTTGTCAGACCCATTGTAAGATTGTGATTTGACGGTTTCACTTATACAATGTGATTCTTCGAACCTTGATCAAAAGAAATGTGCGGATACACGAAACATATTTATCGGTAAAAATCGGGATAAAAAAATTATATGTTATTTATCTCAAAAACAAAGCAGTTTTAATAATTTTTAAAATGAAGACTACTTCATCTGGTTTTTTCTTCGTTTCTTTTTGAGTAAATGGTGTATTTTATTCGAAGTAGTCTCATTTGAAAGCTAAATAGTTTACTTAGCTAATAAAATAAATAAAAAATACAAATACGATACATAAGCATAGTAAAAACAGTATTTTTTTAGAAATAAGACAAAAAAAACGATTTTTATTTTATTTTTTCTCTGTAACTTTAAAACTGGGTAATTAAGGTGTACTTTTTTGCATGTTGTATTAAACTTGATAATTTATTCTACAAATCCTTCAAAAATTGGGGGTCTATCTCTTTCCGTTATCATGTTATTCACCATTTAAATTAGGTACTTTCTGCCAATTAGGTTAAATCAGTTGAGATTCCTGTTGATATCTGTACTTAACTTGTGTTTAAAAAAAAATAACATTAAATTTTTTTATCTCGGTTTTTATCGATAAATATGTGTCGTGTATCCGCACATTTCGTTTGATCAAGGTTCGAAAAATCACATTGTATATTACAATCTACCGAAAAATAATGCGTCAAATTGTAAGCAAATTTTACGGTTCACAATCTATCGACAGTTCATAATCTCGCGAGATAGATTATAATGTAACGTTATTTGCAATTTTACGGTGACATATTTATATTATTCCAAAGGAAATCTATCGACAGTTCATAATCTCGCGAGATAGATTATAATCTAACGTTATTTGCAATTTTACGGTGACATATTTATGTTAGTCCAAAGGACATAGGCCTCCATTAATGAGCGCCATAGAGCCCTGTTGGCCCTGTGTCGTCGTTTGCCGAGTCGCGGTCCACTCAATCACGTTCACACCAACCGAAATTACCGTATTTTAACTCATTAGTCTTGAATTTCCTTGTAAATTAATATTGTGTTGAAAATAAGTCATAGCTTTAGAATTAGTTATATAAAATTGTCGGATATTGAGCCTGTCGACCAACAAAACTCAGAAATACCTTCTATTGTTAATCAGGATGAATTTACCACAGAGTTACAAACCTATTACAGCGGACATAATGAAAATAGTAAAAAATACAATGGATTAATCATAGAATACAAGTGTTTTAAAGTTGTTTATGTTTCCAAAAACATTAATATATTTTCGTCTTGTTTTATTTGTGTTTGAGGAGAAAATATTTTTACGTTTCTGATTTTCTTATTTTGATACCATGTGATATCAGAATTAATGATTAAGTACCTACTTAATAATAAATAAATAAATAATTCCGGAAAAACATCAGAAATAATTCAGATGACTGATATACTTAATACAATACATTACATAGATATTTTTTTTATTATACATTGAAAACACCCAGACTAACGGAACAAATTTCTGCAGATCGTTCACAAATTTGTTCCGAGGCGGGAATCGAACCCGCAACCTCCTGCGTCGCAGGCGGACCCTCGCCCACCGCGCCACATCGGTCGTTAAAAATACAAAATAAATACAAGAACTCAATTATTCTTGAAGTGCATTTATTTTATTTGACTGACACCTTTGTTTCATTCCTAACTCTATGGACACAGAACAGTCTACTGTAAGGCCGACCAGTCAGGGACAGCCTTCGACCTTCGTACAGAACACATTTTGCAAATGGAGACAGTGATGCCAGATGGGGGGGATTCCCTGCAAATTCGGGGTTTTTTTTCGCCTTTGGGGGGACATTCGGGGGGAAAGGTTTGTTGGGGGTATTTTCGGGGGTAAAATAAAATAATTCAACCACAAACATAAAATAATTCTCATCACTACTTTAGTGTACCTACCTAGAGTCTGTCAAACGAAAGTAGACCCTCGCATTTTTTCGTAAATTTTTACATGGCAATACTTAAGCTAGGTTCATATTGCTGTGTCGGGGTCTGTCGGGGCGCCTTCTGTCGTTTCGCTGAGCGTTCATACTGATGTGTTGTGTTGGGGCGCAATATGTCGCATTTTTAGATCATTCATCGTTCGAGAGTTGTGGCGTCAAAACGTGTTGGTTTTAAAATGGAATCATCTGATACTGACAGTCATTTTGATGAAAATATTCAATTACTATTATTAATGACTCATCTTAAAAAAAAGAATAAATATTTAATGTTTTTGCTATTTCTTCACAAACACCATTCCTGAAACCTTGATCCTTATTTTCTTTATATTTAGTGTCATAGAGTACACTATAATATTGCCGTACTAACTCTATAAGTTAATCAGACATTTTTAAATGAAGTAGGTATAACTTTTTATTTCACTTCAATAGATGCAGTATTTCCGAAGTTATAACAACGAGAGCCCCTTTTTGAATTTCTGAGATTACGCGCGCTCGTACTGTGACGTCATCCCCCCAGTTAGCCCGCGACCGCGACACGGCGGCGGGCCGCGTTCGGTCCGGTGATTATACGCGCGTCTCGTTTCATTTCAAAACGAAGACGATCGAAACACGATCGTCTTCGTTTTCATAATGACCTGGATGGATTATAAACGAATAATAATATTAATTAACATTATTATTATTATTTTATTTTGTATGGTATTTATTTAAATTTGTATGGAAGAAGGATTTCTAAAATGTCAGCCAGACAATCAAATGCCAAGAGTGGATGGTTTGATGGTGCACAATACTGCATTTAGAATCAGGATTTTACGGCTGCTGAAATTTGTGGAATAAAAATGAAAAGGTATGCAAGCAAGCATTAGGTAGGTACCTAATCTTGCTCGGGTAAAGATAGAAACATATTTGCGTGTTTAATATGGTTAGGAACATATTTGCGTGTCGTGTCGCACGACATGCAAATATGTCCCTAACCATACTAAATGTATGAAGCAGATATGCTTCTGGGGCGCCACGACACGCAAATATGTTTCCGCCTTAAGTATTTTGTTCAAACTGAGAGTTTGTGTGTTTAATTTAGTACCTATTATGGGCAGCGATAAAAATACTAGGTAGGCACTCGCAATCAACGTCTCGAGGTCGTCGATGATTATTTTATATGTTTTATTAGGAAGTAGTGTATAGCTTCTACTAATAAAACACATACTATAGAAAATGTCACTATTTACCCATAATATTATACAGACCGGACACGGTAGGTTTTTCAGTGTAGTTCAGTGAAAACATACCTAATGATTCATAATCAAATTATTAAGTATGTAGTTATGTATGTAAGTATGCGAGCACTTTATATATCTTCCAATAAGTTATTTCTTCAGGAGGGTTACATAGGTAGTAGGCAAGATACCTACTTATTTAAACTATCAAAAGTAGACAAGTACCTAGGTAGGTAAAGGTAGGTAAAATGTGGCAAAAAGAAGGTTAAACTTATTATTAACAAATAGGTACTTTCGAAATGGTCTTAACAGTAGTGCGCTTTAGTTTAAGGGGCCTTTTGTATCAACTCTTCGTTGTTTGTGTTAAAATTTCAGTCATTTTCGGGTCCTCAGGCACATAAAAAATGAGTTAATCTGGTGTTTTTACAGTTTAATTGAAGCACTTAGGCACAATACAGTATTTTTTGACATTTCAAACTCAGAGAACTTAATAACTTTGATTTTTACTGCGAAGCGGCGTGCGAACGGAGCGCGCCTGTTGAATGACCCGGGACATGACGTCATCGGCTAGAGAGCGCCCGCCCGCATTTTTAAAAACCTTCGCCCGAAAATACGTACTTTGATCGTAAATATCTCAGCCATTTTTTAAGATATGAAAAAAGTAAAAACACAGTTTTTCTCGTAATTTTTTGTAGATTTATTTGGCATGTAAAGTAAAAAACGTTTGTAAGACCCATTGTAAGATTGTGATTTGACGGTTTCACTTCGATATACTACTCTGTCAAGAAAGTACCGGGAAAATATCAATAATACACAAAATGTTTGTTATTCATCCAAATTTATTTTATCACCTTCAAAGTATGCTCCTTCAGAAACGATACACTTACGCCAACGAATTATCCAATCATCAAAACATTTTTTAAACGCTGTTTCCGGAATTGAGTTCAGTTCTCGCCGCGAATTCTCCTTTATGTCTTGTACCGATTGAAAACGGATGCCACGAAGTGGTAATTTGAGTTTAGGAAAAAGAAAGAAGTCGGCCGGAGCCATATCTGGTGAATATGGTGGTTGCTCGATGGTATTTGTTGAGTGTTTGGTCAAAAATTCGGTAACAATGATGGCCTTGTGCGAAGGCGCATTATCGTGGTGCAAAATCCAAGAATTTTCTTTCCACAAATCTGGCCTTTTTCGTCGAATTTGCTCTCTTAAACGCCGCATAACGATCGGATCGACTCGTGAGATACAGAAAGTTCGGCGGCTATCTCTCGCAAAGTTGAATGAGGATTTTCAGTCACTGTTTCCTTCACTTTTGCGATGTTAACTTCAATTGCAGACGTTGATGGCCTACCAGAGCGAGGCAAATCTTCCATCACATCTCGATCGCTTTTGAACGCTTTGTACCACTCATAAGCACGTGTTTTTGATAAAGTCGATTCACCGAAAGCCTTCTGTAACATTTTCAGTGACTCCGAACACGAAATTCCATTGGCGATGCAAAACTTAAGACAAACTCTTTGTTCGATGTTTTTGTCCATTGTTAAATTCGCAATACACACTAGATATGATGTAACTAAAAACAGCACTGTATTTAATATAAATAACAGATGCAACTCAAACTCCGCGCCAAAATGGCAAATAGTTGTGCCAACCTAACAACAACAAAAAAAACAAAAATTTGAATTTGGAACCTTAGACAAATCATCCATTCCCGATACTTTTTTGACTGAATGTATTACAATCTACCGAAAAAAAATGCGTCAAATTGTAAGCAAATTTTATACGGTTCTCAATCTATCGACAGTTCATAATCTCGCGAGATAGATTATAATCTAACGTTATTTGCAATTTTACGGTGACATATTTATATTAGTCCAAAGGACATAGGCCTCCATTAATGAGCGCCATAGAGCCCTGTTGGCCCTGTGTCGTCGTTTGCCGAGTCGCGGTCCACTCAATCACGTTCACACCAACCGAAATTACCGTATTTTAACTCATTAGTCTTAAATTTCCTTGTAACTAATTATTCATTAGTTTAAGTAGGTTACGAATAAACTTCTTTGATTCAACGGTAGTCGGTTCATTGCAAGATATGGACGAGTAATGATATGAAGATGAAGATAATATATTGTTTTATTAAATCCTTAAAAAAACAGTTTGTACTTAATTGAACACTATAAAGATATCTTCTGACTCAAGGTGTGACTTCCTAGTAACAGTAGCAACAAAACTGTATGCTTCCTTACAGGCGGGAATTGAACATGCAACCTTCTGTGTCGCAGGCAGACCTTTGCTCACCGCGCCGCATCGGTCGTTATGTCACGCCCTTGATTGAGGGGTTTCATGTTCATCTTTGGATGTTATGTACCTATACTGATCAGTATAGTAAAAACAAAAGCTTTTTACTATTTACCTTGCCCTTGATGATCTCAATGACATCACTGAGCTGGTTGGCCTCGACTATCTTCCGCGCGTAGTCCACGATGTTTGAGCACTCGATCGCGTAGACCTTTGCAGCGCCGGACTTCGCCGCAAACATCGACAGGATACCCGTACCACAGCCGATATCTAGGACAGTCTGGGGACAAATTCATGCATTAAAAAGACTAGAAAATAGTCTACTTCTTTAAAAAATACTAGTATCTGCCTGCGACGTCGCACACGTTGTTTCTATGGAAACGTCTCAAGTTAGTTATATTTTATTCTGATTTTTGAGTTTCTATCCGATAGGAAATTGAGAACTGATTTATGGGATTGATTTTGATTTTTTTCTTTTTTCCTCCAAATTTCAGCCTCATATATTCAGTAGTTTTTGCGTGAAAGAGGAACAAACATCCATCCATACATACAAACTTTCACTTTTAAAATAGGTATTAATACCTATGGACTAGTTTCTACCTGCAGCTTCGGTCACATCAACAATTTATGACTGAAACCCATACCAATCATAAAATTATAATTTTATATGCTGTGATTTGATTTCAACATTTGACATTGTATTTGGTACAAGCATATTACTTACTAGCTGGTGCCCGCGACTTCGTCTGCGCATGATTAGTATTTCGAGTACTCGCTATTTGACTTGCGTAATTCCCTTTCTCGTGGGATTTTCGGGATGAAATAAAGCCTATGTGTTATTCCAGCTTATAATATATCTTTGTGCCAAATTTCATCCAGATCCGTTCAGCAGTTTTTGCGTGAAAGTGTAACAAACATCCATCCATCTATCAATCTATCCATCCATATTTCCATTCATACTTACAAACTTACGCGTTTATCAGTTCAATTCAGTTTTGTTCCCCTGGGCTATACGGGTTTTCAAAAAATTCTCACAGCAGTGAGAAATTTTTGAAAACCCGTATAGCCCAGGGGAACCAAACTGAATTCCGGGATAAAATGTATCCCATGTCTAATCGTCCCGAGTTCCATTCGAATTCATTCACTTCCGTCGTGATGCGTGGTTAAAGAATTTTTCTTTCACCCTCTCTCCGAGGGGAACCTTACCGGATTCCGGGATAAAAAGTATCCCATGTCCTTCCTTGTAGTATGAACTCAAATCGTCCCGAGTTTCATTCCAACTCATTCAGCAGTTTCGGCGTGATGCGCGGTAAAGGATTTTTACTTTCATACCCTCTCCCAGGGGAACCATACTGAATTCCGGGACAAAATGTATCCCATGTCTAATCGTCCCGAGTTCCATTCGAATTCATTCACTTCCGTCGTGATGCCTGGTTAAAGAATTTTTCTTTCACCCTCTCTCCCAGGGGAACCTTACCGAATTCCGGGATAAAAAGTATCCCATGTCCTTCCTTGTAGTATGAACTCAAATCGTCCCGGGTTTCATTCCAACTCATTCAGCAGTTTCGGCGTGATGCGCGGTAAAGGATTTTTACTTTCATACCCTCTCCCAGGGGAACCAAACTGAATTCCGGGATAAAATTTATCCTATGTCCTTCCTCGTAGTATGACCTAATATCATGCCGAGTTTCATTTCAATCCATCAAGTAGTTTCGGCGTGATGCGCGTTTACGATACAGACAGACAGACAGACAGACAGACAGACAGACAGACAGACAGACTTGAATGAAAAAAAATACAGTTTTGGCTTGAGTATCGATAATAGAAAGCCCTCCAAAAAAAATTTTCAAAATATCTTCAATGTACAGAATTGGACCTGTTACAGTTTTATTATAAGTACTAGCTGGTGCCCGCGACTTCGTCTGCGCATGATTAGTATTTCGAGTACTCGCGATTTTACTTGCGTAATTCCCTTTCCCGTGAGATTTTCGGGATAAAATAAGCCTATTATGTGTTATTCCAGCTTATAATCTATCTCTGTGCTAAATTTCATACAGATCCGTTCAGCAGTTTTTGCGTGAAAGAGTAACAAACATCCATCCATCTATCAATCTATCCATCCATCTATCCATTCATACTTACAAACTTTCGCGGTTATCAGTTTAATTCAGCTTGGTTCCCATGGGCTATACGGGTTTTCAAAAATTTCTCACAGCATCTGAACGACGCGCGCGCGTCGTTCAAATGCTGTGAGAAATTTTTGAAAACCCGTATAGCCCAGGGGAACCAAACTGAATTCCGGGATAAAAGGTATCCCATGTCCAATCGTCCCGAGTTCCATTCGAATTCATTCACTTCCGTCGTGATGCGTGGTTTAAGAATTTTTCTTTCACCCTCTCTCCCAGGGGAACCTTACCGAATTCCGGGATAAAAAGTATGTCATGTCCTTCCTTGTAGTATGAACTCAAATCGTCCCGAGTTTCATTCCAACTCATTCAGCAGTTTCAGCGTGATGCGCGGTAAAGGAATTTTACTTTCATACCCTCTCCCATGGGAACCTTACTGAAATCCGGGATAAAAAGTATCCTATGTCCTTCCTCGTAGTATGACCTATAATCATGCCGAGTTTCATTTAAATCCATCAAGTAGTTTCGGCGTGATGCGCGTTTACGATACAGACAGACAGACAGACAGACAGACAGACAGACAGACAGACAGACAGACATGAATGAAAAAAATTACAGTTTTGGCTTGAGTATCGATAATAGAGTGCCCTCCAAAAAAAATTTTCAAAATATCTTCAATGTACAGAATTGGACCTGTTACAGTTTTATTATAAGTATAGATAGATTATTTCTTACCTTCCCCATGAAAAGATGTTTGTTGTGGTACATAGCATTCCTGTATGTGAGTGTCCGCACTTCATCCTTCAGCATCTCCTCGTGGATGCTGAAGTGTGCATATGAGTCGAAGTAGTAGTCACGGGAGGTCATCTCCTCCGCCGTTACGTTCTTATCCATCCCTGGTGAGGTAGTTAACGATAAAGCACCTAGTGTGATTTCATTGCACAAAATGTGGATGTCCATGTAAGTATACAATGAAGCAGAAAGTAACATTGCATTGTATTCCTCACTCTGCTGAGGAATACAATGCAACGCTTTACGCTGTCAGTCTTTATGGAACATTTTGAAGGTATTTTGTATTGTTGAACAGATTTTTGGTAATAAGCCAACATGGTAATTGCTCTTTGAGATAAAAGTAATAAGCCAACATGTCAAATGATTAATCACTAAAAACAATATCAGACTTAATAGCAACATTGAAAACATAATAACTACAAACAGGAAAAACTGGAAGAATTTTAAAGTAGGAAAGACAAACTGGAAAAGAAAAATAGGTAGGTACCACACAGCAACAGAATATGGAAGAATTAACAATTTAAAGGTCCCGTAAACTCCACAGCCACCGCCGATTTACATGTTCGCGACTGATAAATAGAAATTCATTGATATTTCAAAATAACATTATTGGCACTTAAATGAACAAGAAAAAGAAGTTATGAGGAAAGTTTATTTGGGATCTCAGACTACCCGATGGGTAGTTCTATAGTCTGAGGTTGGGGTTATAAACACTTACGCCCGAATACTTCCCGACCGACGCATCTTACATTATTTGAGACCGTCTCAGCTGTTTCAGACGTCGTTAAACTTCAAAATCGTATTCTCAAACACCAATCCTAAAACTCAGTTGTAGATGTAAGGCCGGTTTTAAACCGAATTAAACCATTTTTTTCGGTTTAAATATCTTGGTGTTGATGACTAAGTATGTTTTTCTTAATTTTAACTATTTTCTTGATTTTACCGATGTAGAACATAAAAACTGTAAGTATAGGTACGTAAATGCGGCCGGCATATAGGTACCTACTGATAACCTTACCAACTTATTCCTCTATGTTGATAACCTTATTTAAATCGCTGTTTTCTCGTGGTCCCAGTATTGTGTAATTACATCCTGTATATAAAAGTATGTGGTTACCAAAAGAAACAATGATAATAAAAGTAGCAACTTCATATTATTTCGGTAAGTATAATATTTTCAGTCCCTGGCAGGGACTCCCTGCCCGTGGTCCACCTGCATAGTACACCTGGCTGTACTATTTCAATATTACCTAATAACGCAACTTTTCTAAAAATATCGCAAGCAAGCAGAAGAATGTATTTTCTTTTTCAGTAATTTGACTGACTCTGAAAAAATAGCTAATTTGTAATTTTGCTAATGTGTTTATAATTTTGTTAAGTTGAACGTAAAATAGGTAGGTACCAGGACATCATGAAAATGGCAGAAGTGCTTTTTTCCAAAGCATTTTAGATCTCTAACATTACTGATTTCCTGGTAGATAGCTTCAAAATTTTGGAATAAATATATAGATGTATTATGAGTTCAGAATTGATCTGTCAAAGAATTGCATGGGTTTACTTGTTTTTCGATCCGTAAATCATTTGATAATTAAGTACCTACCTACCTAAGAGAATTTTTAGAGAATTCTTGTTCTCTCTCAACCAGAATGTTTAATAGTTTTAAAAATGGTGGTAAGTTTTACTCCGTAGAATGCCATAAAATGCCGGTTGCTTGTGTAATTCGCTTGTAATAAAAACGTGTTTCGTGCTTCTCCATTTTCGTGAAAACGCTTCTTTTTGATTCAGATATCTTTTCTTATCACACACGTTTATCACTACATAATATAAAACAATCTTGCTTTTTCTGTCCATATATCCTTATGTCCCTTTGAATGCTTAAATCTTTAAAACTACGCAACGGATTTTGATGCGTTTTTTTTTTATATATAGTGATTCAAGAGGAAGGTTTTTACGTATAATAACCGTGCGAAGCTGGGGCGGGTCGTTAGTAGGAAATAAAATAAAATAGGTGTGATGTGATGTGTGGTTTTCGACCAGAAAGTTAAAGACAATTAATTAATGTACCTAAATCAAAGCTTGTTTAAACCAATACCTACATGCTTGTAATACATACCTACATGCTTTGAACATCGCCATTTGCCCGTCGTCGCAGTTATTCGAAGTATAAATAGTTATTTATATACAAATTAATATAATTACCTATGTAGTTTTTACAAGTAGGTACTTACTAATACTAATATAATGAATAAAATATTGGTTTTGATAGAGAAAGGAAGTAGGGTCAGATGGGGAAAATGTAATAGCTGGGCAAATGTAAAGAAATGTGTTCGAGTTGTATTGAACACACAAAACTAGTATCTATGATATGAATTAGGTAGGTACTTTTTTAACAACGCACGGTCTACCAATTTACATGACCTTTGACAGATTGATGAGCGAATGAAACGTCATAAGTTGAATGACGTCAGTGCCGTATGGTTATGCAAATTTACAATCTAATTTTAAATCGGTTGAAATCTGAGAAAAAAACGTACGTAAAATGTAAAGTTAACTGGCTACTGTACATTGTACAGTAGCCAGTTAACTTGCGTCATGTGCGAGTTAAGCTGATAGATAATGTCGTTTGAACGGCATAAGCGAGTTTAGTAGCAAGTTCTACTTATTTCTATTAATATTTCATTTTCAATATTTTGTACAAGTATAGACACTATTTCTCTTATGTAATGCATGTAAATTGGTATTAAGCTATTAAACCTCCTGCCTCCCCTCCCAACGACTATCTTGTTTTGCACAATGCCTATGTATCTAATATTTATATTTTTTTACTAGAGCGTATTTAACAATCACCCATTTGTTAATTTGTAGTTCAGCCTCCTCTATCGTATTTTCCTTATTTATTCATTTCCGTCATTATGATTTTGTTATCTGGCTCTATAAGATCTCCAGCTTCATCTTCCACCCATTCACTTTCATAGGAATTAGCATATTGAATTAATTTTTTTTGTAATTTTTCTTCAGTGTATTTAGGGCTAGATCCTTTCTTTTTGACGTAATTTCGCACCATCTGAAAAAAGGGGTAAATATAATAAAACAATACGAATTCCCCGTGCTGTCCTATTACATTTGCCTCCTTGTCAAAACTTCAAGGGGTAAATGTAATAATAGCCAAAACATAAGAACCTACAGCAATTGAACAAAAATATACATTTAAATGAGTTCCCAGTACGGAATAACATCACACTAATAAATAAAAATTCAAAAACTTACGTTTTTTTCTCAGATTTCAACCGATTTAAAATTAGGTTGTAAATTTGCATAACCATACGGCACTGACGTCATTCAACTTATGACGTTTCATTCGCTCATCAATCTGTCAAAGGTCATGTAAATTGGTAGACCGTGCGTTGTTAAAAAAGTACCTACCTAATTCATATCATAGATAGGTACTAGTTTTGTGTGTTCAATACAACTCGAACACATTTCTTTACATTTGCCCAGCTATTACATTTTCCCCATCTGACCCTACTTCCTTTCTCTATCAAAACCAATATTTTATTCATTATATTAGTATTAGTAAGTACCTACTTGTAAAAACTACATAGGTAATTATATTAATTTGTATATAAATAACTATTTATACTTCGAATAACTGCGACGACGGGCAAATGGCGATGTTCAAAGCATGTAGGTATGTATTACAAGCATGTAGGTATTGGTTTAAACAAGCTTTGATTTAGGTACATTAATTAATTGTCTTTAACTTTCTGGTCGAAAACCACACATCACATCACACCTATTTTATTTTATTTCCTACTAACGACCCGCCCCAGCTTCGCACGGTTATTATACGTAAAAACCTTCCTCTTGAATCACTATCTATAAAAAAAAACGCATCAAAATCCGTTACGTAGTTTTAAAGATTTAAGCATTCAAAGGGACATAAGGATATATGGACAGAAAAAGCAAGATTGTTTTATATGTATTATGTAGTGATAAACGTGTGTGATAAGAAAAGATATCTGAATCAAAAAGAAGCGTTTTCACGAAAATGGAGAAGCACAAAACACGTTTTTATTACAAGCGAATTACACAAGCAACCGGCATTTTATGGCATTCCACGGAGTAAAACTTACCACCATTTTCTACCACAGGCGTTGACCCAGTTGAAGTTCCTTCTTGAGCAACATCCATGCTTTCCATTTGAATAGAAAAATATTAAACAAAACTAAATATTTCAACTATATGTTTGCAACCGTCTGCAGTTTTAACTATAACCTCAAACTATAGAACTAGGTACATCTGGACGGCGCGCTGTCAACCATGATTTTGAAGCCGAGCCGGTTTCGTAAACATGTGTGCTCGTAGTGAGTGTTGCCATGCAGTAAAAACATGTTACCCCAATTTCAATGAATAAATGAATGAACACTTTTGTGCTAAAATTCATTTAACCCACAAGCTGGCGCGAGCCCGCCGGCGGGCCGCCGGCCAACAATGTAACATAATTTGCCGTAGACAGGCGCGAGCCCGCCGGCGGGCCGGACCGTTCAGGCGATTATAATCCCTATTTTCAGCATGTTACAGTCTAGATTTGCTTTTGTCTATATCAAAGATTAATTATTTTCCTATGCATTGAAACATCAAAAAGCCAATCCAGTAATAGAAAAAAAAATAGAAATCTGTCTTTGAATCCACGCAATTGTCAGGACTCATGACGTGTTTTGTGTTGTGTGTTTTTATCGATTTTTCAGGATAAGTGCATAGTTTTATGGAATAACTAGTGTATTTTGTAATAATTGGGGTACGGTAAAGCTACTTACATGATAGGATTTTTGAATTTCGTTGCATTTTTCTTGTTTTCAACCCAAAAGTCGGCCACAAGATTACCGCCGTTTTCATGAAATTCCGAAGAATTTTACTTAGAACTAGTAATAAAATAAAATACTGTTATAAAATATGATTCTTTTGTTTATTTTTCAAACTTGCATCGAAACAAAAAATATCGATAAAATTGTAAAAGCACATGACTACAGCACGTGAACAAGAAGTGGTAATTTTCATTTCGAAAATTTTCAGTATTTTTTCATAGCACAGCTCTTGTTTATCATTGAAATATTATTTATAGATTGTCTTCATGCTATTCTTTTATATTTCCATGTAACTAAATATGATTTCATTTGTTGCCAAAATATGGTTCTGAAAAAGTCGCGCATTTATTATGTTATTGTGTTATTGTTACTAAATAAAAGCTTACAAAAGTAATAAACACATAAAGATAAATTATTTAGGAACCTAAAACCGTTTACAGAACTTAGATAAGAGGCCTAGTTATTTTTTATGAGCATTTTTCTGAAGCGAACCGCAATTTTGAAGACCGCGCGGTGGGGGTCGTGTGATATTATTTCGTGTGCATTTTTTACCCCTGATTTCACCCATTGGTGAAGGGTTAAACAAAAGCTCATATCTAATTAAAAAATAAACATAGTAAAAAAGGCGGCCTTATCACTGAGAGCGATTTCTAATTCTTCTTAATATTTATTATTTTTGTCTAAGTACTAGTAGGATGAATTGATAAGCAAATGTAAAAGTTAGCATTTTTTATTGTAAGTACACATAACTTTTAAGAGGTACCTCGTATATAAATATGTTTATTCCGATAGGGGAAAAATAAAATAAAAGTTATATCAAAAATCGGTTTTCAGTAATCCGTAACTTTAATTCTTTAGTACATTTGCACTGAGACAAGTAATATTTTGAACCATAAATATTTTAGAATTATTTATAAGAAATCATTTACATAACTAAAAAACTTACTGGATCCTTTGATTTTAGTGGCCTTCTTCTTCTTCTTCTTGATTATGGCAATCGTGTCTGTTTAGCCAGATTTTTTTTTCATCGCGCTTCGTTCTGGAGATATGAAAGGGGGTCGTGGAAAGGGGTCATGGAGGTCGATTTTTTTTGTTTCGATGCGAGTCTAAATCTCTCTTTCGGTCCTCCATCTGGAAGCAACTAAAAAGACGGGGGGCTTAGGGGTCCTTGGGGGTCCAAAATTTAATTTCCCTCTACTATATATAACCCTCTACACGTCCCTGCAAAAAAATCTCCCCAACCCCCCCAAGAGGCCGAGAAACCTTAGTTGGGGTCAAGAAGGGGGTCGAAATTTAAAAAAGTCTGAATTTTCCCATACTCGCCTCGATCTCTCCTCTACGATTTCGTAAAAATAATATACCTCCCACTTCACCATCAAGGAGAACAATCATGTCAGTGAGTCAGTGGTAAACCAACATAAAAAAACCGATTGGTAGTCGGGTACTCATAGAAAATAATTGATCGGTAATTGAACGTTACATTTCACGTCACATTAATAACTTGCTCAATAAAAGGGAACTATTGTGACGCGTACACGTGGCAACACTTGTGGATATTGTGGAGGTTTTGCGTTCATAATAATTATTTAAACTGATTTACTAAAAATATGTCTTTTTATGTGTACTTACGTAAAAAAAGTGATTCCATTCTTCTTTTTATTTCTCTATGATTGGTTTTTACAACCTTTTACAACACAATTCGGCATTTTGTCACTATAAATTACGCAATAATGTTGCGTGACACTCCGCGCGACGGCTTAAGGTAGCTTTCCGTTCCTAGCGTCCGCGACGCGCAAACCGCGACGCGCGACCGCGACCGGGTCGCGCGACCGAAGGGCGTGGCTCCATATAAATTCATACAAAACCGGTCGCGGTAGCCTTCCGTTCCTAGCGACCGCGACGCGCGACCGCGACCGCGATGCGCGACTGAAATCGGGTTGCTAAACAACTCTAAAAAACTGCTAAACTACGTCTTATTTTTAATGCTAATTAAACACGTGCATCAGTCGTTTGCCTAATGTAGTTAAAATTCCGTATTTATATTTTTTTTCGAAAACTCAAGGTCGGGATTTTTTTAAATATTTTTCCTGAATTCAATGTTCGAATCTACACCTCGCCTAAAAGTTTGGTCCTTCATTTTTGTTACAAACATAGTTTCAAATTCAATTATCAAATTAATTTATTAATTATAAAATCAGCATATAATTTCGAAAAATTATATGCTTATTAAGTATGTTATTATCTATGGCTCCGATAAAAGGGTTTTTATTGACTAATTCTATTAAAATCTCGTCCTCGTGTGATGAAAACGGCGCCATTTTGACGTGCTTCTCGCTTGCGTCGCGCGACGGCACTGCCTTGGGTCGCTGGCCACGCCCACCGGTCGCGCGACCGCGGTCGCGCCTTGTGTTTAGTGCTCCATATAAATTCATCCAAAGCAGTGGGTCGCGCGACCCGGTTGCGGTCGCGCGTCGCGGTCGCTAGGAACGGAAGGCTACCTTTAGCTCGACTGACAAGGTAAGTAAGGCGTAGTTTCGGCATATATGTGTGTGCGTAAGTGTGTTTGTACACTTTGTACACGGCAAGGCGTAGTTTTACCTGTCTCAGTGCGGGTTTCGTTGGGGCTCCGTCTAGATAGTTCTATAGTCTGAGGTAGGTAGGAGGTAGGTGCCCGAATGGGAATTTCAGAAGGGAAGCCAACAGGAATCGCTTCGCCACTGTTAAGTACCTACATCAGTCATCTAGTAGACTAGTAGTAGGTATAACAAACCGTTCCTTAAAAAGCTATTGCAAGTCAGCTTGGGATAAGCGTAAGTGTATTTTTATTTTGTTTTGTATTAATTCGTCGTATTTATTGAGCATATTATTATATAATTAAACTTTTTATTTAACTTTCAAGGAAATAACGGTTCAATTTTGAGTGAGGAGATACGCTTTGACTGGAGATGTAATGGCAAAGCGATCGGGTCCACGCCCATGGGTTTTAACATCAGAACGCCATCAACAAATTGTGAATACTCACAGCCATGTCTGACATGGAGGGTCGGATAATACCTACTTACTATGGAGGAAACCAAACAAACGACTCCTACCACAAAATATACTACCTGTTCAAGCAAGTGGCAGAATTACCACAGGTAAGATGTGATATAAAATAATAAGTATTACCATGCAAATTCTGCTGAAAAATCAGTTTCTATTACTAGATACTAAATGATCTATCTAGTAAATTTCCGACATCTTTTTTATTACAAACTAAATTGCCTGTCCAGTCAATTTTTAATTGAATATATACCCCTACCAACAAGTCTTGAGAAGTCAGTGTTTTTTTTCAGGTTATTGGGGCTGGATGTCATCCATGTGTCCAGGAGAACTCGTAGAAATAGGCGGCCGCTTGGGGAACAATATTTACAAGTGTTGAAAGAAGTTATGATACCACAGTGCTTGTTGCTTATCCAGTATCTCAAATGAAAAGTAGACTAGAACAAAGTATACCAAGCGAGGGTTATCCAATTCGATATTAATTTTGAATAAACAATAAATTAGTTTTGCTATGGTAGGTAGTTCTGGCATGCTTTTCATTTAGCGTATTGCATATTAGGTAAAATTGAGGCGAATTAAATTTGACTTGTCTAAGTGCTTATTTTGTAAGCCTAAAGAAATAAAGATATTGAATTTTGAATTTTGAATTTTGAATTTTTGTATGCTCCAAATTTCTCTTAATGGGTAAATAATGGTCTGTTACACACGCACGACAGATCTAAATTGTTAATATTTATTAGATGCTGCCTATAACAAAGTAGACCTTTCAGTATACTGTGGTATAGGTATTCTAATAATAACAAAACATGTTTGTTCTACTTGTGTGTTGACTTTTATTTACAAGGATTATAAAACAACATAGTTGTGTGAAAAGAAATGAAAATTTAATAAATTATCTATTTTTTATTTTTCTAATTTTTTATAAGTTAATATCATTGTAATGTAATTTATTTTCTTCAGACTTTCTTTCTATTGTATTAATAAAATAACATCACATAAAATCTGAGATGTGTATATTATATTCCAATCATACCCTATTTCTTATTAGTAAAAAAACAGATTATAGACAATTAATATGCAATAAAGTCATAGGTGAAAAAAAGCTAAAAAAAACATCGGTATAATGAATCGAACATCCTACCCTAGAACACAAGCCCGACCCTTGAACCACTCATCCAGATTGTGATTGCTATTTAAGTCGAAATTAATGATAGCTTTTATTTTAGCTTGCTCAAATGTTTTAAGTGTATCATTTTCATTACTTACCAGGTTATTTTTTTATTTTACAATAATAGTAGTAATTTTCTTTGTTATTTTAGTTACCTAGCTTTGTCAAAAAAAGCAAAAAATTGTTTAAGTAAAGCAGCAGGATTCGATCCTGGTATGTCTATTAGGGGGGGTAAGCAAATAATGAACGCCTCTGTACCTACCACAGAAGTAAGAATAATATGGTACTAGAAATGTTATAGCACCCGGATTACGTACAAAACGCTTGTCGCCATCTGGCCTCTCACCCATGCTGTCACTACTACATACGTGTTTATTCAAACGCAGAGACACGCACACATAAACAGCGCCACCCAAAGAATAAGGGCGGAAACATATTTACGTGTCCTGGCGTGTCGCGATGCTTACTGTCGCGGCGGCGGTGAGTGTGCACACTAACGTGTCGCGACACGAGGTGTTTGCGTCGCGTCGCGTCATTTCGTTACTGCACGATTATTTTCTCGCAAAAACTTATCAAATTCATCATCATTTATTTGACCTGAATTGAGATAGATGTCTACCTACTATGAAAAAAAGATTCTACAAGCACGCAAGGTAGGTATAGGTAGGTATAGGTGAGGTACAGTAGCGTTCACTATTTGCTATACCCCTTATTTCTAAAATATTCGCCAACAATAATGTTAAAGAACTTCAAGCAATCTTAAACTAAGTGCAAAAACTTAACATAGTTGAGATTCGAACCACGGCTTATCGCAGCGCAGTCGACCGTTCTTTCAATTCTGCTACCCGGTATGTTGACTCATAGTTCGAATTTTTAAGCCAGTAGTTTAGGGTAGTTATAATTTTATGTAACGAATGACAGTCAAGTAAGCGTTTCACCACCGCTGGAGAATAATTATTAGTAAACTATGTTTACGTGTTAAAAAGTTTAAAATATAAAAAATGAATAGCCATATAAGCAATTTTGTAAGAACAAAAACTATAAAAATTCACGAACAAAACGTTCCTCATAAAGCTATGCAAGTCAGCTTGGGATAAGCGTAAGTTTATTTTTATTTTGTTTTGTATCAATTCGTCGTATTTATTGAGCATAGATAATTAAACTTTTTATTTAACTTTCAAGGAAATAACGATTCAATTTTGAGTGAGGAGATACGCTTTGACTGGAGATGTAAAGCAATGCGATCGGGTCCACGCCCATGGGTTTTTACATCAGAACGCCATCGACAAATTGTGAATACCTACTCACAGCCATTGTTTGGAGGAAACCAAATAAACGACTCCTACCCTACCACAAAATATACCTACTACCTACCACAAAATATACCTACTACCACGCACAGTTCTTAGGGCCTGTCGCGAAGGCGAAGAAATATTATATCAGTACCTACCTAGGCAGTTGGTAGGTTGATACAATGACAGCTGACTGTCATAACAAGCCAGAGGCTAAAGCCTACGTAGGGGGGCGTGCGCGCGCGCAGCGCCCTCTGATGCTGAACGGGCGAGCGATTCATTCTGTCACGAGACGACGAGCGAGAGACATCGGTGAGTAACTTTGAGTTACTGTGCATGCAAGTGAGAACCTTTGCCACCGATATTAGAATCAGATTCACATTATTACTATTGTGTGTTTACCAATGCGTTAGTATGTCTGCGGACAAGTAAATCAGTTTAGAGCGTGGCTCGGGATGGCTTTAGGGGAGGTTGGAGGCCATAACGGGATGCGTCCCCGTAATACTAAGAATCAGTAACCAGAGAACCCGATGGATTAGCCATCATGCCCGATGAATTAGTCATCATAATCCGATGGATTAGCCATCATGCCTGATGAATTAGTCATCATATCCAGGTGGAACATCCATCACTCCAGGTGGAACATCCATCACGCCAGATGAATTAGTCATCGAACCTGGTGGAACAGCCACCGCAATGTTACATGGCCTGATTTCAGGTCTTTAGATACCTACATACTTTTTACGTTTTTGCTTACCTATAATATTCGTCATAATCCATACAATTGAGGTATTTGGCGACATGGTGGAGATGCAGGGATCGAACAGTTATTCGATCCTTGCTGTTTAAAAATAGAATGCTTACATTGTTTCTATAAAATGTCATGCGGGTAGATTTTCTTTTTGTGCTCGCACTGTTGACGAAGCGGAGTGACTCAGTAAATATCTGTAAATGATCATATAATATTGCACGACTTTGTGCTCGAATGTATTGTTAATAATTATAACCATTTAGACCGAGGTACTAATGAAGGTCGTTATTCTGCGTAACCATTATTTGTACACTAAAAGAGCGGTGCGGATTTTACACTAGATTTACTCGTAAAAGTTGGTTCTTGTTACCCGATAGCAGAAGAAAGGGTAATATACCTATTCGTAATGCAATACAATATCTTAAAAAGAGATAAAGAGATTTGGGACATTAGGCGGACTTATTTCTGCCAGGCAACCTTTATGCCAAACAAAAAATCAGGCACTTGAGTATGGTTCTACTAAGTTACATACGATATTAGGCGGACTTATTTCTGCCAGGCAACTTTCATGCTACACAAAAAATCAGACATTTGAGTATGGTCCTACTATGTTACATGCGATATTAGGCGGACTTATTTCTGCCAGGCAACCTTCATGCTACACAAAAAATCAGACATTTGAGTATGGTTCTACTAAGTTACATACGATATTAGGCGGACTTATTTCTGCCAGGCAACCTTCATGCCAAACAAAAAATCAGACATTTGAGTATGGTTCTACTAAGTTACATACGATATTAGGCGGACTTATTTCTGCCAGGCAACCTTCATGCCAAACAAAAAATCAGACATTTGAGTATGGTTCTACTAAGTTACATACGATGTTAGGCGGACTTATTTCTGCCAGGCAACCTTCATGCCAAACAAAAAATCAGACATTTGAATATGGTTCTACTATGTTACATGCGATGTTAGGCGGACTTATTTCTGCCAGGCAACCTTCATGCCAAACAAAAAATCAGGCATTTGAAGAAGGCAACCTTCTTGCGAAGTTAAATACAGATACATATAAGAGCATTTAGAGGGGTTCTCCTATTTAAACACTGCGGTGCAATAAGCGGCCTTACTTCTGCCAGGCAACCTTCGTGCGAAGTTAAATTCAGACGTTAGAGCAAACAGGATGTTCTCTTATTTAAGACATTGTGGCGCAATAAACGGCCTTACTACTGCCAGGCAACCCTTGTGCGAAGTTAAATTCAGACATTAGAGTATTTAGAGTTGTTATCTTAAACACAATAAAAGGCCTTACTTTTGCGAGGCAACCTTCGTACGAAATGATTTATCAAAGCACGAGATGGTACTAAAATTTGAACATTTTGGTTTTTTGAAACAACCATACAGATTACTAATATTCATTTCAAATTAGTCCACTGCTGGACACAGACCAGAATAAGGTTGCTGTCGGTTTAACCCTTTGCATGCATTAAAACATGCCGTTTTAAACATTAAATAGTTCTTAATAATTACGTACCTACCCAATCAATCAAAGAATGTTTGGGGGACTTTATTAGAAAGAAACCTACGTTGGTATGTAGTAGATACCTAAGCACGTACCTACTAGGTACTTAGAATGTAGCAAACTAATGATAAAATCTTGAAATAAAGTGCAAGAAAAGAGAATAAAATAAGGGTGCCGCCGCGCCGTTTCACTTGAGACGTTGGGAATTAATCACGAGAGACGTTGAGAATAAACTCGTTTGAGACGTTGCGATTACATACCCTTGAGACATTGAGAATAAACTCGTTTGAGACGTTGTGACTACACTAGTGAGACATTGGGAATAAACTCGCGTGAGACGTTGGGAATAGGTACACAATCGTGAGACGTTGAGAATAAAGTCGTTTGAGACGTTGAGGTTACACAGCCGTGAGACGTTGAGAATAAACTCGTTTGAGACGCTGAGATTATACACCCGTGAGACGATGGGAATAAACTCGCGTGTGACTCTGGGAATCGGCTTAAAATTGCTACCTAAGAATGTAGGTAGGTAGGCACTTAATAAAAGGTACAAGAAGTGCTAAATATTTTTAGTTTTTATAAGCAAGATCTTGGTTAGATTCCGAGATTAAGAGTAGGAACTGTACTTAAATTAGACAAAATGGAGATTCTCCATACCCGTTTGACGCTATTGAACGAATCAGTCCTATCATGCATAAAATTTGCCCAGTGCGCCCTTACGAAAATTACGGATGTTGATGCTGACTTTAAAGAATTAGAGCTGATTGGAGCTAAAATAAAGAGTGCTACTTGCTAGAGTGGCTTGTAGCAGAATTTAATATCTACTTCAAATTAGTTGCAGAACCTAACACTGATAAGACTTAAAGAATTACAGCTGATCGGAGCTAAAATAAAGAGTGCTACTTGATAGAATGGCTTGTAGCAGAACTTAATATGTACTGCAAATTAGCTGCAGAACCTAACACTGATAAGATTTAAAGAATTAGAGCTGATCGGAGCTAAAATAAGGAGTGCTAATTCCTAGAGTGGCTTGTAGCAGAATTTAATATCTACTGCAAATTATTTGCAGAACCTAACACTGATAAGATTTAAAGAATTAGAGCTGGTCGGAGCCAAAATAAAGAGTGCTACTTGCTAGAGTGGCTTGTAGCAGAATTTAATACTGCAAATTAGCTGCAGAACCTAACACTGATAAGATTTAAAGAATTAGAGCTGATCGGAGCTAAAATAAAGAGTGCTATTTGTTAGAGTGGCTTGTAGCAGAAAATAATATCTACTGCAAATTAGCTACAGAACCTAATACTGATAAGATTTAAAGAATTAGAGCTGATCGGAGCTAAAATAAAGAGTGCTAATTGCTAGAGTGGCTTGTAGCAGAAATTAATATCTACTGCAAATTAGCTGCACAACCTAACACTGACAAGATCACCGAATATACGACTATACTATTTAAGGCCAAAGAGTTGGTGTCTTACATGGATATTCGTGTGAGGCGCTGTAACCAAAACTGTGATGCAGCTGCGACAAATGGCGGAGGCCTCTATATTTGTATAAAATAGCTGAGAATGGAATCTTAAAGTAGTAAAGTAAAGTAAAAGGTATTTATTGTGTGTCACAAAATTACAAGTACAAAGAGGTGGTACCAACATATAAAAGTTATCAACGTGACATCAAAAAGGATAGTCGCTCAGCATGACGCACAGTAACGATGGCGCTACTGTGCACTGGTTTTATGCGAAACCTAGAGGGCGCAGCAGCAGCAGCTGTGACACGCGTAAAACAATAGACAAAGAAAAAGTTATACAAAAATAAATATATTTAAAAAATGAAATGAAAATAAAGGGACATTAACCTAACCTAGTTGAGTAAATTTGATGGTGACATAAGTACTCAAATGGTACCAAGTTCGGGACCAATTTGTCTCAAATGTTGACGGTAGAAATATCAATGAGTTAGAAAAGTATGACATCTTTATTAATAACGAAAATTACAATAAGTATATGCAATTGAAACCATTGGGCTAAATGTAGACGGTTGCAAATAGTCTAAAAGTAGCTCAATTGATCATGTCAATACCAGTCGGAGGCGTTCCCAAGACACTGGCTGCATTACCACCCTGTATGGCAATGATGATGCGGAGCCAGGTACTCGCCAGCTCGCGGGTCACGCGACGCATCGACCAGACGCTCAGATATTTTTTAGAAAAGCTATTGTATCTCTTCAATCCTTTCTTGAAGGTGATGCAAAACAATCTATCGAAAGATTATACACAATTGACACAAATTAAAGCATAGTTGTCTGAACTCTCAAGGAAAGGTTCGGTCCTGCGGCGATTATTAACGCGCATTGTGCGGCACTATACAGGATAAAGCCAGTTGTTGCAACTGAAGGAAAAGACTGCAGGCACGCGCTCAATGAAATAGACACCTACGCGCGCATTGAACTTCCTTAGTGGCGATGCAAACTTAATGAAATAGACACATACGCATATCGAGCTACCTTGGTGAAGACGTGGATCACAATCGTCTCCGAGTAACGATAAGGGAGGAATTACCTGAAGATCAAACTAGGTATATTAGATAAGAATGAAGATGACAGATGAGGAGAAGAAAATAGATGGTATTGCATAATATCTAGAATATGTAAGGTCTGATAAAGAGACCTCAAATAGATAAAAGAAAAACACGATAGATGTAAAGATTACTGAAGAGACAAATAGTGAAGTGAAGGAGATGACGGAAAACGTTACAGCAGGAGCATTACACATAAGATCAGAAGAAAAGATAGAAAATAGACGTAGACATAATAATCATAAAACCTACAAATACAAAGTTTTTAGTCCGAAAAAGTATACACAGGCGGCAGCTGTAAATGAAAAGACCTAGGTACATCAGGTAGTGTTAACACTACAGTGCAAAGTGCAGTAAATATCACGCTGCTTTAAGCTTGCCTAGTAAGTAGCTCCGAGTAATATTCGAGATGGTAACAGTTTTTCTCGATTGTAGTAATTAGTTTTCGTAAATAATTATATTATACTGCCAAGAGTTGTTTGTTTGTTGACATTCAACTGAAGTTATCAATGTTCACTTTTATGTGCGAAATAATTACCCCTAATTATTATGGAAGTGGGAACTTTTACGAGTTAATTTTAATATAAGTTAATAAATGATGGATCAGATAAGATTTATTAGTAGTATAGATAATATTTCTCGTTTTCACGGAATATTAGATTAATGGGAAATGCAACGGATAAGTATAATAAAATCCGAAATACGAATACAATACAGGCGCACTAAGTTCATCACCTACCTCATGTCATCAATGTCGCAATGTTGATGCTGTTTTTCACAAAACTTGTACAACAATAATTCTAAAGAGTACTGCGAAATAGATGCATACGTAGTACGTATGCAATTATGCATATGCTGCAGTCGCATTATTTGAAAATTGTTAATTTATGATTAACAAATTTAGATTAGTGTCGTTCTAGGACAAAAGGTGTTTCCGAGTCTGAGGCGAGAATAACTGTTAGTTATCATGTTATGAAGTTTCGTCTCTTCTCCACTGAATTATCATTATTTCCTGTGTATGACTAGTTATTCGAGGGCCGATCGGCCCAGACGTAACTCACCGTCTTGAGTAAAATCACAATACAAGTTTGGCGATTGAGAAAATTGTTTTGATTGTAAGTCAGTCAATCACAACTTGAACCGTGCTATTTGTGTCGACATCGATTTGTAATAAAGCACAATCAGATACAACAAGTTTGATACTTAGTGAAAACAAACCTGAATTAGTCAGGTTGGAAGCAGCTTCAGGCTTAGCACAGCTTAACAGTATTCGCTAAGAAGCGATTCAATTTCTAAAATCGTCATGGCTCAAACGACCACGAAGTTCGTTATTATATAGACAAGCGATGAAGCGACTGAGTGAAATAGCTTTTCAAAAGTGCTTATTGGCTACGCGATGTTTTCGATGAGCTTGATGGTATTGTAAATGTACCTATCAGATCACGTGATAATACTATGGTATTCATACAATTTGGCATTTTTCTGCTACCATTATCGTTAATCGAATGGAGGTAACGTTTTTTAGGTCCTCCAGACAGAAAAGTGTTAAAAGGCAGAAATTGAATATGTATGCGAAACGTTGCGGCAGCGGGCCGCCTCTTAGAGGATCAGGAGGAGTCAGTTATCGTAGAGGATGTAAATTTCTGACAATACATTCTTAGATTACCTAAAGTTTGCCGAACATAAAGTATTACGACTATTTCCTTGGTTGAGGAGGGTCTTGCGAATACTATTACTAAGATAATGTCGATAAAACCACGAATTAAACCGAAAAAGAATAAAATAGTACCCTCAATAGAAACGCTGGGTGTGCGTATTCAAGAGCTTGGATCACTATTGCAGTCACAGTTGATATTGTCGGATAACGCCACATAAGTCAAGCAAACAGCTGATGAGCTTCAGCTTGATAGACAACAATAGGTACAATACAAATGTATTATATTAAGTATATCAGTATATCAGTCATCTAATAGGTACCCATAACACAAGCTCTGCTTAGCTTGAGGCTAGATGATGCTGTGTAGATTGTCCGGAATTATTATTATTATTAAATACTCTTTATTGAACACCACAATAAAGAAAAAAAAGAACTAAAAAGCCTAACACTAAAACAGTTGCACAATGCCTTATCGCTTAGAGCGATTTCTTCCAGGCAACCAACATAGTTTGGATGAGTTTATGAGAGCCTAATATGAATAGTGAAAGAGAATACCTACAAAAAGAGAATTTATCTTCAGCATAAGATAAATTGTTACGCGTGGCTAGTAGTATACGGTAGTAGTTATAAGGTAGCGAGGCTTGGACTATTAGAGCAGATACCCAGAAAAATCTCTAAGTTTTCGAGATGTGGTGCTGCCGGAGAATGCTACGCCTCAGCTGGAGGCAGAAGGTTTCCAACGTTAATGTGCGCCAACGCGTCGAGTAGACCAGCTGATCCAACTTATCGTGATTGGCAAAGTGATAGGTAAACGCGGACGCGTTGGCAGATGAAAGTAGTCGTGATTGCGGACCATCCGAGAGTGGACGAATATCGCCAGCGTCGAAGAACTTTTTCGCTTGGCGCAAGATCCCGAGAAATTCGCTGAGCTGGTTGCTTACCTCCAGTAGTGGAGAGGAACCATAAGAAGAAGAGAAATACTAAGTAAATCAAAATCAATATGCTCAGCAATGGAGAACGTAGAATCAATAGTAAATGGAGAACGTATTGATTTTGCAAACAGATGATTTTGCAGAATTCGTTGAAATGTTAAACAATCAGTAAAATAAATCAATTAGATAACATCAGAGGGAAATAGGGCGCACTGTAAGGTTGCACTAATGTAATAATTAGTAAGAAGTTGAGTTGGAGCAGATAATAGTGTTAAGAGTGAAAACATTGAAAACAGACATTTCACTCATTCAATAGCAAAATGATTTCCACTTGAAATCAAAGACAAGTACAGTTCCAAATGTGGACCGAGTTTCCACGCTTAGAGCTCAAGGTTCCGAGGAACAAAGTAAACCAGAACATCAAGCTGCGTCGCAATCAGAATCAGTAGCTGAAGCAGAAGAGATCAGTAAGAGGTCAACCAGGGCTTGGGCAGCAAACTGCAGAGAAAAGGTCAAAGAGTGGACCATGCTCTGTTTACAGTATTCACAAGATTAAGTCAAATAATGCTCAGAGTCAATTAGGTGATTAAGACATATAAATCCTTGTTTAATAAATCGGTAATGTTTAATATCTTTTTTCTCATTCTTCCTTGGAGGGGGGGAATGTCGCGAAGGCGAAGAAATATTATATCAGTACCTACCTAGGCAGTTGGTAGGTTGATACAATGACAGCTGACTGTCATAACAAGCCAGAGGCTAAAGCCTACGTAGGGGGGCGTGCGCGCGCGCAGCGCCCTCTGATGCTGAACGGGCGAGCGATTCATTCTGTCACGAGACGACGAGCGAGAGACATCGGTGAGTAACTTTGAGTTACTGTGCATGCAAGTGAGAACCTTTGCCACCGATATTAGAATCAGATTCACATTATTACTATTGTGTGTTTACCAATGCGTTAGTATGTCTGCGGACAAGTAAATCAGTTTAGAGCGTGGCTCGGGATGGCTTTAGGGGAGGTTGGAGGCCATAACGGGATGCGTCCCCGTAATACTAAGAATCAGTAACCAGAGAACCCGATGGATTAGCCATCATGCCCGATGAATTAGTCATCATAATCCGATGGATTAGCCATCATGCCTGATGAATTAGTCATCATATCCAGGTGGAACATCCATCACTCCAGGTGGAACATCCATCACGCCAGATGAATTAGTCATCGAACCTGGTGGAACAGCCACCGCAATGTTACATGGCCTGATTTCAGGTCTTTAGATACCTACATACTTTTTACGTTTTTGCTTACCTATAATATTCGTCATAATCCATACAATTGAGGTATTTGGCGACAGGGCCTTACATCTACAATAAACTAAATAAAACTAATGACCTACAACAAAAATCGAGACTCGGCTGTAAACTTCTCGTCACACAGTATTTGAAAGATCTTGAATACGCGCAGGTAGAGCACTTGTTGGACGTACAATCTTAGTTTGGGCTGCATCTGGTGTGTTTGTGTTTTTCAGCTTGGTATTCTTTTATTTTTATGTTTAATGTAATTCTTAGTAAGTTTAAATTCCTTCTAATTAGTTGTATGGTAACTATAAAGTATTTACACGGATTCCTAACTCAAATTTCTATGAGAATAAAATCATAGTCGCACTGGGTGCTGGTTGAGCCTATTTGTAGCCGGAGGGAAGAGCCCTCGTGTCTCAATACAAGTTTTTTAACTTAGTTAGAGCGAGGAGTAATTTTCTTTGACCCTGATAGGTTTATAATAAGCATGTTTGTGCTAGATAGAGATCAATCAAAATGTGTAAATCAAAATGTGTAAAATAATTAGACTAGTACGAACATTGTAAACCTTTCTGTAAATAAACATTTTTATTATTATTAAAAAAAAAACCACCTGTTCAAGCAAGTGGCAGAATTACCATAGGTAAGATGTGATATAAATAATAAGTTTTACTATAGGTACAAATTCTGCTGCTAAATCAGTTTCTTTTACTAGAGACTAAATGACCTATCTAGTAAATTTCCAACATCTTTTTTATTACAAACTGAATTGCCTGTCCAGTCAATTTTTAATTGAATATATACCCCTACCTACAAGTCTTGAGAAGTCAGTGTTTTTTTCAGGTTATTGGGGCTGGATGTCACCCATGGGCCCAGGAGAACTCGTAAAAATTGGCGGCCGCTTGGGGAACAATATTTACAAGTGGTGAAAGAAGTTATGATACCACAGTGCTCGTTGCTTATCCAGTATCTCAAATGAAAAGTAGGCTAGAACAAAGTTACCAAGCGAGGGTTATCCAATTCGATACCTATTAATTTTGAGTAGGTAAACAATAATTTAGTTTTGCTATGGTAGTTCTAGCATGCTTTTCATTTAGCGTATTGCATAATTATGCTCCAAATTTCTCTAAATGGGTAAATAATGGTCTGTTACACACGAGAGATCTAAATTGTTAATATTTATTAGATGCTGCCTATAACAAAGTAGACGTTACAGTATACTGTGGTAGGTATAGGTATTCTAATAATAACAAAACATGTTTGTTCTACTTGTGTGTTGACTTTTATTTACAAGGATTATAAAACAACATAGTTGTGTGAAAAGGAACCGAAAATGTAATAAATTTTATTAATATAAGTTAATATCATTGTAATGTAATTTAATTTATTCAGACTTTCTTTCTATTGTATTAATAAAATAGCATCACATATAATCTGAGATGTGTTTATTATATTCCAATCATACCCTATTTCTTATTAGTAAAAAAACAGATTATAGACAATTATTATGCTATAAAGTTATAGGTGAAAAAAAGCAAAAATAACATCGGTATATAGAATCGAACATCCTACCCTAGAACACAAGCCCGACCCTTGAACCACTCATCCAAATTGAGATTGCAATTTAAGTCGAAATTAAAGATAGCTTTTATTTTAGCTAGCTCAACTGTTTTAAGTGTATCATTTTCATTATTTATCAGGTTATTTTTTTCTTTTACAATAATAGTTGTAATTTTCTTTGTTATTTTAGTTACTAGTGCTTTGTCAAAAAAGCAAAAAAGCAGGATTCGATCCTGGTATGTCTATTAGGGGGGGTCAGCAAATAATGAACGCCTCTGTACGTAGATACACTTTTACTTAGTAGTAGATAATTAATACATAATAATGAATACAAAATTGGGTAAGAAATAATCTTACTATTATAATAAATAGGAAAGTCTGTGTGAATGTTTGTTATAAGTTTTAATATTGTATATTGTAATAAATAAACAAAAATAAATAAATAAAAGTAATCTTTGTAACTACTCAAGTTATTTAAATGAAATTTGGTATAAATAAACTATGAAGTGAATAATTAAACACGTATTTTTTATTTTTACAGAATAATCCCTGTGAGCAATAAATTTCTGAAATTTGTACGAAAAAAAATCTGGTTCGTGGGCGAAGCCGCGGGACGCCTCTAGTTTTTTATGTCTGACACCTGACAGCATTACTCGAGTTGGTTTTATAACTCGGTGATAGGTATACATACATACTTAGATATCTCGCAATTCGACCTATTTAGAAGTACCTACCTAGGTAACTAAAATGATTTTTTTATTTATTGAAAATGGTTGAGTGTTTGGCCACTATCTCAGGTAAGTGAAGATGTGGCCTAAGATGGAGCACGCTTTCCCAGAAGGAACTTATTCACTCTTGATTTGAAGACTCCGAGATCGTATTCTAGCGGGAAAACAGACGCTGGAAGCTCATTCCACTCTCTGGCCGTGCCAGATTATAAATCACATCGTGTTACCGTAACCGACACCGTCTGATCAACTCCAGCACAGCTCCTGACAACAATATGCCAAATCGGCAGGTTGGAGGCACGCAAGGTAGGTACAGGTAGGTACTTGCACATCTTTATTTTCAAATACCTACCTATACCCCTACCTACTTACATATACCTACCTACCTACCTACCTACCTACCTATACCTACCTACCTACCTACCTATACCTACCTACCTAAACCTACCTACCTACCTATACCTACCTACCTACCTATACCTACCTACCTATACCTACCTACCTACCTACCTACCTATACCTACCTACCTACCTATACTTATCAACCTACCTACCTACCTATACCTACCTACCTACCTATACCTACCTATACCAACCTACCTACCTATACCTACCTACCTACCTATACCTACCTACCTACCTAAACCTACCTACCTACCTACCTATACCTACCTACCTATAACTACCTACCTACCTATACTTACCTACCTACCTATACCTACCTACCTACCTATACCTACCTACCTACACTTACCTACCTACCTATACCTACCTACCTACCTATACTTACCTACCTACCTATACCTACCTATCTACCTAAACCTACCTTGCGTGCGTGTAGAATCTTTTTTTCATAGTAGGTAGATATCTATCTCAATTCAGGTCAAATAAATGATCATGAATTTGATAAGTTTTTGCGAGAATCAAATCGAGCAGTAAACGAAATGACGCGACGCGACGCAAAGAACAGATCTCGCACCGGTAAGTAATCGTTCAATCGGTCAATCACAAAATGAATGATCGAATTAAACTCGAAGTGAGGCGATGATAGGCCGCCGGCAAAATCAATCATTCAAATGAACGGGTCTTATGATCCGGATCATCTTCATACTAGGTCATGATTGATATCGATCATTGTGAATGATCGAATGACACCAGAGGCACTGTTAGTTCGAAACACACTAAAGCCGGAGGCGGGCGGGAGCGGAAGCGAAGACGTGGCGGTTTTTCCTATGGTGGCACCGCGTCGCCACGGCCTGCGGTGTGTGTGTATTCATAGGATTTTTTGGATTTTGAGACCACGCTTTCATAGGATTCCATAGAATAGAACTCGCACCGCACGCCTTCGCCTCCGCTCCGCCTCCGGCTTCTGTGTGTTTCGAACTTTATCCTAATAATACGTTATATTATAAAAAAGGAATTTTTAATATGTAGTTATAGACACAGCCTAGTTTTGGTAGGCGAATAATCTATAGCAGACCCTTTGCAAGGTCTACGTTAGGGTGTAAGGCTCACTTGGATTTCGATTAGTATAGGTCGCGTCAAAAGTACGCTTAAAAAGAACGCTGGAAGAAAGTGGAAGGGGTATGTTCGCGCATGGGTACACTCGCGTACGACAGTACTATGCCAATTTGTTATGCCTATTTTTAACTAATATTTCACTCGCGGCTTGGTGTTGGTTATTAGAAAATAATATTAAATACATATAAAAACAAGTTCGATTCAGTTTAGAATGTTTAATCTAATTACAAAAAAATAATGTAATGTAGCAACTCCATCCATTATGTCGTCTTGGGTGACGTGAAAACCAGATGAGGACGCGGGATTGATACGGAATGTGGCTATTTCATCATCGTCGCTGTCGTCACTTGAGCTTTCATCATCATTTGAGTCAGATTCATCATCCCCTACACGAATAATAAATGTTTCTGTCATCATGTCTAGCAAATGATCGCTTTTACAGTAATCGGCCTCTATTTCCTTTACCTTTGTGCATAATTTCCAAAAACCATTAAAATGTAAAACCATTTCGTAAACTTTTGTGCGCGATGGTATTTTGACAAGAAACGTTACGTGTGACAGCAAATGTCAACTGACGAACCAATAGCGCACCGGCAAGCATGCGGCGCATGACCCTTCCACCCCGCGCCCCACCGCATACCTCCAAATAGACCTATAAATCGCCTACTGCGCAGCTTGACCGCCAGCGTTCTTCTTACATGACGCGAACTATTATACAATGGTTTTGTTCTTCAACTTCTTGAGATGCTGCAGTTTCAACTTCTTGATTATGGCTCTGCGTCTGGTTTGGCGTAATTTTATGATAATGACACTGACGTGAAGTTTGACCGGCTCTTGTGATTGAGAGAATGAGTCTATGGTCATGAATGGACTTGGATTGTCTATGCATGGCATGGCGGGTGGATTTTCTCTGATCACCGGACAATGGTTGAAAATCACAATATTTTAATTTTAATTTAATTTTTGATGATAATTGGTGATAAACCCTGAATAATATAGGGCTCCAGAGACGGCGAGGCTTCATAGTTATTAAAAATGGACTGGTATACCTGCCTAAGGTATATATGTTCGTTGACCATACCAGTGTAATTTTTTTATTTAATGTATCCCTCTATCTATATCTATCTATATCCTCTATCTATATAGATAGAGGTCAGTGATGTATCCCCAGATTAGTTTTTTTTCTATAAACCTAGAAGAGAGAGGCTAAGTGTGTCTCGGGGTACCGCTTTTATTTTCTTATTTTTCTTTCGTCCATGGCGTTGACGGTTGATTGACATTGCTTTGCTTTAATCAATGTCACTGAATGAAATGAACAAACCTATTTGTTTACGTCAACTGTGATTTTAGTGTAGTGAAAATGTCAAAATGGGAGTGAAAACCACAAGAAAACAATGTAAAATTACGTTAATTTTCACCAAGAGAATCTAAAGATTCTGCGTTATGATATTATAAAATAAAATCGCGAAATGTTTACTAAAAAGTCGCATCAAGATGTCAAGAAATCATCGGTTAAAATACAGGACTCTAAGAAGGACTCTTCAACCCGACTAAAACATCTTAAAATTGTTTTAGGTAAGAATAAATCATTCTATTTTCATTATATCAGAAATAAAAATCCTCCAAGTTATCGAAACAATATAGTTTTCACCCAAGGCATGGCTCTCCAAGGTACAAAATGTACATGCTAATTAGGTGAGAATAACTGTATTGTATACTTCACATTGCAACTGTTTATTGTGTGTAGGAAATCCGCTACTTTTGTTTTAGGACTAATAACGCTTTAATTTCTTGCTAGTCTTGTTAACTCGATAATCTCAGTAATGTAACAAATAAATAGGTAATTAAGTAGTTCTACTGTGATTTTTTTGCAGGTATTTTTATTTAATAACACTTTTTGCTTCTAAATCAAATTAGATGATATGAACATATAAAATCAACCTGTATTTCTCAGTATTGACATAGGGCTTAACTTTTATTTCTGTTTTTTACAGAACATTTTGACTCCGATGAAGCTAAAACTTACTTTGAGTCAAACTTTAGCCATGTGTATTTCATTCTATATGATAACTTCATTCAAGCCGAAAATAATCTGCGACAGAGAGGTGAGTGTGGTTTGCGCTACAGCAAAACTTGTAATATATAAAATGTACAATTTAAATTATGTCATGTCATTAAATAATATAAAGGAGTTCTAATTTATTATAAACAAAGAAAATTCCAATTAAAGAATAGAACAAATTATAACAAGTATTTACAATTGCTAACTGCAGAATGTTGTAAACAACCTAGCTAGCAGTGTCTCAACTGATCCATAAATACCATTTGGAAGCATCCTGAAGACACTGTCTGCATGTAAAGAATGTTTTATAGATTTTATCTGTTTGTAAAGGTTTGCATAACTGATTAACATTTCACTCTTGAACAGAATAGATAGTGTATAGAAACATATAGTAAATTCTTCTTTAAGTATTAGACCATAGATTTATCTTATTTTTCTCTTTTGTGATACAGAACTACCGTTTCACCTCGGTGAGTTGTGGGTTAGATATCACCTTGAATGCACGGGCACCATGGTTTAACCAATAATGTTGACTATTTAGTGGTTGTGCTATTTTCATTGAGCTTATGCACAAAGTAGTTTCATTACCATGCATTTTAGTTTCTCAAATGATGCTAGTTTTATAGTTCCTGACTCTGATTGTATGACTCTGATTGTATGATACAGGAGAAAATAACTGTGAACATTTAATTAATGATTGACAGGACTAAGACAACACTGTGACAAAAATGGAGGAGAGCTCTTGAAGATGTCACATTGTGTGATTGAGTTAATTTAATTCATTTAATTATTAATTTGAGTTCATTAGATTTAAATTTTCACTACATCTCACACAACGAGAACGGAAAAACAATCATTTGTTAAAATCAGATGCTTAGAGCGCACTCTATTTATCTCAACATTGAATCATGGCATGACTCATTTAACATTTGATATCTTTCAAGTAGATTTTGGTCAAGTGGTTGGTAGTCTGTCTAAATTTAAATTATCATTTGATTATCTTTGAAGGGTGTAATGTTTGACAGATTATCTTTTTATAGTTGAAACAAACAGTAGTCCACCACTAGTTTTACTTACCTACTTAACATTTAAGCAAAGAATAGTATCAATTCAGTTGTCACCATAACTACTTGCTTGCCCAATTCTGGCATTTCATTGAACCAATTTTCTAAACGCGGCCGACGTTAAGGCGTGTTTAGAAAGGTACTGAGATTGAACATTGGTAATAAAGTGCTTCTACAAAATTAAAGTGTTGCGTTGATGCTAGTTTGATTTTTTTTGCAATAAAATGCTAGCGACAGCGGTGCTTCTACAAAATTAAGGTTTTGCGTTGATGCTACTTAGTTTGTTTTTATTAATAAAAATAAATAAAATGTTAGCGACAGCCGAGAACTTAACTAATTTGACATTAAAATGTATATTTTGATAATTTTTTATGTAACTAGCTCCTGCCATGGCTATGCACGCACTTTTCAAGATGCCTATGTCCCCAGAATACCCTTTACCACTCTCTCAATTTTCATTAAAATTTGATCAACTGTTTAGGCATAAACAGGGAAGAGGCAGTCACACAAAATTGCTTTCACGTTTATAATATATACTAGCGACCCGCCCCGGCTTCGCACGGTTTTATTAAAAGTATATAAATCTTCCTCTTGAATCACTCTATCTATTAAAACCGCATCAAAATCCGTTGCGTAGTTTTAAAGATTTAAGCATTCAAAGGGACATAATGACATAGGGACAGAAAATGCGACTTTGTTTTATACTATGTAGTGTAGTAGTGATGTATTAGCCGGGATAAAAGGGATATGATAATTTTCAACAGACTTAAATAAGGTTCTCAATTCAACTATTACTACTACTTAGTATGCTGCTTTTCAAGTTTTAAATAATAATAAAAATTGATCAATCTGATCAATAGTTTTTGATTTAAGTATCCTTAAGTGAAATTTCGACTGAAAAGCAAAAATTAGAATGTCATCATCATTGATGACATTCATTCATCCTACAAACACGCCATATTAAATAAATAAGTCCTATTAAAATATTTAAGTTAAACATTCATTCAATCTGCATTTAATATTAATGGCGACATCTGAATTGGCACTATAAATTGGTAAGATAAAACTTCATGTATCGGTAAATAAAAGTAATTGCAATCAATTTCCACTTAATTAGAAATTTTTAGTCACAATGGTGTTGAGTTAAATGCTTTATGGTTAACTAATAATCATCCAACTAGAACTCCATTTAATATTCATTGCTATGCTTCAATTAATACATTGGGAGAAAGATAATGGTATTAAATCACTAATAGCAAGGGTATGGGAGAAATAGTCCATATTTTATAAGTTAAATAATATTATTACTCATGAATGATTCATAAAATTTTTAATGACAACTGATCTGCTTGAATGGAATGGAACTAACAAAGAATGTATCTTTACTAGTTTCTAAAGTATTTTTATAATTTTAGTGCACAAAGCTGGCAAAGAGGAATTGGAAGGGGCTTTATCCCTTCTAGAAAAAGTGTTATGTCTTCTGCCAGAGTTGATTGGCAAAAGATGGCAGTTGCACTCTTTGACGCGGATATTTTCAAAACTCCTCCATAGTGGTAACTCACAAAAGCTCAGAGCAGAGGCTATAAGGTAAATGATAATATGATGATATATTAAGGTTATATTTGTAATTCTATATTATGATGCCCACAGCGTTGCAGTGGCAGAAGATTTGTATTTGATAGACAACCGATTTAGGGCGACGGGTGAAGGTCTGTCTGCAACGCAGGCGGTTGTGGGTTCGATTCCCGCTTTGGGATAAATGTTTGTACGATCTGCGATCTACGATCTTATTTGTTCCCGAGATCTGGGTGTTTTCTATGTTTCATAAAGATATCAATCTATACATATCATGTATTAAGTATCAGTCATACAATACAATACAAAAGTGCTTTATTGTTCACCAGAAAAAAGAACATTACAAAAATAACTTACGTAAAACTAGAACAGTCATCACACTAGATCTGCTCAGCTTGGGGCTAGATGATTGTCCAGAATTATTTATTTATCTTTATGCATTTTAGGTACTTCTTACTTTGGTACCAAGCACTGGGCGACAATGCACCCATAGAGGTAAATTTTCTATTTGCCACTCTGGTTCCCGGAATGCCAGACCCCAGCGCCACTTTAAAGGGATCTCCGCTTAGCCCCAAACCCATGGAGATTGCAGCGGCTCATGACTCTAGAGACTTCAGCTTGGAGGACATAATGGCGCATCCAAACTTCTCCGCCACCACAGAAAACCCCAACGCCAAGAGAGTCATAGTAGAACAAACACCTGCAGGAATCATAGGGAAGCTAGCAAACGTTTCAGCCTCTATATTCCACGACACAAACGCTTTAAACCCAGTTCAGAGCATCGATATCCAGCCACTGCTTCCGCCCAGTGCGAGCGAGAAGCCCGTCGAGAATGAGACAAAATACTTCTTTGAGATACTCCTAGACGCTATGGCTACTTCAGTTACAAAGATACAATGGAGAGACAGATCTCACGCGAAAGCTATGCGATGTTTCGCGTTTCTTCTAGAAAAGTTCAGAATGTATTACTTGCCTGTGATATGCCCACAGTTTAATCTGAGAAACTCGCTTTACAAGCCCAATTTAGGTAAGTCTCTAAAATTTAGTTAACACAGAAAATGAAAAAACTTAGTTAAACTGATTTCTCTATTCTCTCAAACTTAGTCAAACTAATTTATCTAAAACTTAGTTAAACTGATTTCTCTAAAACTTAGTAAAACTAATTTCTCTGAAACTTTGTTAAATTAATTTAAAACTTACGAATACTTATATAGATGTATTAATTCCAGAATTGCCAGTCCAACACAATATACTAGATGACGACTACGTCATATGCCGCGTGACGTTGATAAAATGGGTTGCCAGCTACGCTCACTTCATGAAGAAGCAGGGAAGCGACGGGGGTCCGTCCTCGATGACCAGCACCGGGTCTCAGCTGCCACATTCCAACACGCCTACTCCGGCTACGTCGCTGCACCACGAGGAGGAGACTTCCTTCACAGTTGGACACCCTTCGGACTCTAGTAGGGCCTCGTCGCATGACTCTGCCTCTAATACGCCGCATCCTAGTTTGGAATCTGGTAAGGGTTTCTACTGAAACCTGAATTTTTACCCATCTTGAGTAAAAAACACCTGATCTATCTACTTATTCAAATTTATTTAGATACATAATACTTATATTGCATCTCTTAAAAACAAGAGGTACTTTATTGAATATTATCATAGAGAGAAGTATAGGAATTGGCGGCCTTATCGCTTAAAGCGATTTCTTCCTGTTAATCAAAATTTTCATGGGTTAGACTGTTTTTTTTAAAGGGGGTTAATGCGTGAACTAAGACGATTTGCATAAAAATATTCACATTAAAGTACGACGCACAGAAGCCGGAGGCGGAGCGGAGGCGAAGGCGTGCGAGTTGTATTTTGTTGAATCATATGAAAGCCTACACACACACCGCAGGCGGTGACGGCGCGGTGCCATTGGAAAAACCGCTCCGCCTCCGGCTTCTGTGTGTTTCGAACTTTAAGAAGACTAGATAAACCGGTCACCGCGCTCTTCCAGGTTCTGGAATGTTCGAAGAACTAAGTTCGGAGCAGGTAGTCCGCGACGTTCTTTGCTGCTCATCGCGCGAACACGTGGACTTCACCATCGAGGTGTTGCGGCAAGCGTTCCTTCTGCCGTTCGCGCACGCCGCTGCGGGCAGGCGCGTCATAGCTCTCTACAAGGACTGGATACAGATGAATGTGAGTTATTGGAAAGTCCGGTCGAATAGCACTAAGAATTTCGTACATTGTTTACCTGTCTCTGTCACTCCTCACACAAATATCATACGGCACGTTCTGGATTTCATCTGTGTGAGAGTGAAGCAAATATAATGCGTCATGCTCTAACATTCCATCTGTGCGAGCGTGATGCATTATATTTAGGCGGGAATGAGTGACAGAGACAGGTATAAGAGTTCAATGTACGAAATTCTTTCATGTTCGCGACTGGACTTTGCCTAGTCCATAGATAAAAAAAATTAAAAATTAATAATTGCTTAAAAAATACATCAAACTTATGTATTTACATTACTAATTTAAGGTATTCTGAGGATAGCTGCAATAATGAAAATAAAAATTTTCAACGTTAAAAATTGACCGTGAGTGGCTTATCGCTGACAAGGGCTAACTGGCGGAATTAAACATAGGCTACTTTTCATAAATTTTCAAGCGGGTGAACCCGGGGTGCGCAGCTATCTATTATATAGCTATCTCTCTCTAGTTTCAGTCCATTAGAGGTAGGTTCCTGCACTTTCCTTCGCTGTTTGAACTCCCATTTTCATTTGACTCAAAGTCCCAAATTATTACACTCTCTTTACCGGTTATTTGACAGGTGGCGGAAATCCCTCCGTTCCTGGTAGAGAATACCTACGAACAACAATTGGCGGCGGGGGGCGGCGAGCCGGCGCCGCCGCCGAGACGACTCCGGAACGATTCCTATCTCGGCGCCGTGAGCAGGGACAATGTGATGGTGCGCGCTGGGATGCAGGTAATACTACCCTATTCATTATTAGTCTAAGCGGGTTAACTACGAACCAAGAACTTTAAATTCAAATTCAAATAATTCACTTTAGGAAAACACCAACGTTTTACCAAGAAGAACTCTTTTTAGGGTTAAGCTCGCAGTGCCATAACTTATGAAGTTTAAGATTTTCTTGTCTATATTTTTTTTTTTGCATTAAAAAATTAGGAATTAAGATGAACACAAACCAACAACAAGATTTAATCTTCAAGATGACTGCGGTTCTAGACGCGTGAAACGAGAATCAATCCTATTCCTAGTGATCATTTATCGTGCTCTGCGTTAGCTATAAACGGACTCGCGTTTTCCAGTAAGCAATACACGGACTTATTTCCTACAGTCTACACTAAAATGAGTAGCGCTAGTTTCAGTAGCAATTAAAACACTCATCAAACCCAGAGTGGGTCTTTCTCTCGGATACAATAGACGACCACCGGCTTTTTATCTTGTGCCGCCACTTCATCCTTCCACCATCATCCTTATCAGACCCATTTTCTGAAGAAAGAATAAATCCGACCAAAAACATAAATGTTAAATCTCCCCAAGTTCCTATGTGTTCGTATGTGTTGTTCCTATGACATGGCTTCATCAATAGTGGCTTTTTCAACTCATAAGCTCATCAAGTTTCATATCGGTTCCTAATCTCAATTTGTTACATTCTTATATTATTTAATCTTTTTCGTGACAAATTTTCTGGCTATCAAGGCTGGCCTTAGATAAATTAACTAATATCCTTCCTAGAAAAGTCTAAAAGTCCCATCTTTGACCTCGAATGTTCCAGAACGTTCTCCAAATCTTCATGACGCAAGCAGCCACAGTATTCCTAGCGACGTCATCGCCGGTGGCGCCGCCTGGCGCGCTCAGCCAACAACAACTGTTGGAGGAACAGACTGACACGTGCAAGCGTGTTCTCAATATATACAGATACATGGTTATGCATGTAGCTATGGACGCTAACTCTTGGTAATTGGTTACTTTTGGTATTTGGACGACTTTTGTGGCGCAGTGAGTGAAGATTCGCCTGAGATGCAGATGGTTGCTGGTTCGATTTCTGCTTGGAGACAATTTTTTGTATGATATACAGACATTTGTTAAGGGTGTTCTGGGTGTTTTAAATGTGGCAATAAAATTCAAAAATTAAAGTCAAAAAAATATGCTGGACAATTCACACATCATATAGTCCCAAGCTAAGTAGAGCTTGTGTTATGAGTACTAGATTACATACAAACATGTTTAAAGTACTTGCTGGGGACTGTAAGGCACTATTACACTTATTGAAAGTATCAACAGCACAAAGTCTTCATAATGCATGTTGGAAGTATCAAAACATAGGGTATTTTAGGGAAGTAAAGCAACATTTTATTTTTTCAGGGAACAACTGTTATTAGTATTACTTCAAATCACATCATTGGTACTGACGAAAGTACCTCCAAAACGGAAACAAGATACATTAGGTAAGTATTTACAACACACAAACACACTCGCACACACACTCGCAGACACACTTTTTAAAACACTGGTAACACTAGCTAACGTTAATGCTTCGAACACTTCGCTCGAGTGAGATACAGATATTCCAGCAAACTACGTCGTGTTTTTCTAGCTATTAGTTCTAGTATAACGTGACATGTCGACTAAAACGCGTTGTTGTCGCAAAGAAGCTTATCATTATCACTTTGTTTGAATTTATATTAAATAACTAACCCTAATTTTAAATTCTTTATTCACTAACAAACTATGGATTCATCGATGCCCGAAATAACATATATTTATTTATTATTATACCATGATGTTTCCCAGGTGGTTTCTTAGCACCAGCGCTATTCCAGACCTTGATAGTGACGTGGATCAAGGCGAACCTGAATGTGGCGGTGAAGCCTGAACTGTGGCAGAGCTTCATGGAGCTGTTGACGCGGCTCACGCACTGGGAGGACCTTATTAAAGAGTGGGCGGTAAGGATTGATGCTTAAGGTTGTTTCTGGTCCAGGACTAAGCATAGCTCCGCTATAAGATGGCGCTGATTTTCTATGTTGAAGTTTTTCACTATTTTCTTATTAAATTGTGCATAATTGTTTAATTGTAATATATTTGCCGCAAATGGGATGTTGTTTTTTATGTACCAAGCAATTTTTCAAGTGTTGAAAGCATCTATGGAGCTTGTATTTGGGAAGAGCAAAAAAGATTTTGCCTGTGTGAGTGATCGGCCGCTACGAGTCACTCACACAAAAAAAGATCTTGCCCGTGTGAGTGATCGGCCGCTACGAGTCACTCACACAGGCAAACCCTATAAATTCAGTGGAACTAAAATAACTACTGTTCGAAAAATAACAGAGATAATTGGAGACGCCTTAGGACTAAATATTTTTCGGACCAATAGTTCCGTTTTCGGGACATAACTAAATTACATCTAAAATTAATTCAATAAAACCACTAGTTAACGAACTAATTTTCGACTCTTGTTTTTTTTAAGAATAAAAATAGGCTCTATTTACATTTAAAAAAAAATTGGAGGTAATTTTCTTTTATCGTTTTGAACAATTTAAGTAAAAAGGCGCAGAGGGTAATGTTATTTACAAACTAGCTTATAAGCTAAGGAATATCTTACAAATTATAGGTAAAAAAAATACTTTTCACACTATTTATTAATTTCGTTAAATCATTGGAATTGACAAATAATTTGAATGAGTTCACAATAACAATCATTAATTTTAAATGTACTCACTGTGAAAGTTGTTCCAATATTATAATAAAATTACAATAAAATTGTTGGCGTAAGGAAGTCTCCACTTTTTTTGACTCTGTTCTTTGTGTACTTAGGTATTTTAGCTCCGATTTTACGACCACTTATAATAGATTAAAAGTAATACAAATTTTCACCGTATTTCAATAAGTCACGTTGGACTAGCGGTTCGAACAGTCGGGTGGGTGCGACGATGTATAGTCGTACCTGGGTTCGAAACCACTGAAAATTTGATTTACTTTTTGCTTTTTGATGATAAAATATCCACAAAATTTTGATACATCCCGTTAGTACGGGCTCGAATCCCTTCAACACTACCAAAATTTTTGATTTTTATCATTTTTATTCTTTATGTTTTGAACAATGTCATAGACCTAGTACAAACAAATTCATGTTTGTCATAAATTACTTATTGTAAGCCTTCCTAAGTCTATTTTATTGTAATATAAAACTTTGGTAGACTGTTCTGCGTACATCCCACAAAGGGTCCTGACCTCGTTTCTAACGGTATGACAAAAATAAAATGAAACAATTATGTACTATCAACACCAACTGATTTTTATTTTATTTTAGCTCTTTACGCCAGCTAATGTTCAGGCATTTTTACAAATCGCTCATTGAATGCAAAACGGCCACATTTCAAAAAATTTAGAAAATGTTTTATTTCTCATAAAGTATATCTTCTTTTGAAAACATTTCATTTCAATATTTATTTCTTTTTATTGGGATTATTATCTTAACTTTGCTTCAAAATTTGAATGCAAAAAGGGCTTTTGTAGTTTTTATCAAGTTGGGTGATAGATATAACAGCGACCATTATTTTAAAAAATAGAGCAAAAAATTACGAAAACAATGATGAATGTGCTGAATGAAAGAAAAACATTTTTTCAAAAAAATCATGTTCAAAATTTTGTTTTGGCTCCTGTAAAAAGTGACGATTAGTCCAATAAAATAAAAAAAAATATATAATTCCGGACAGTCCACACAGCATCATCTAGCCCCAAGTTGAGCAAAGCTTGTATTATGGGTACTAGTTGACTGATAAACTTAATACAATACATTACATAGATAGATATTTTTTTTCTAAATACATAGAAAACACCCAGACCAACGGAACAAATTTCTGCAGATTGTACACAATTTTTTTCCGACACGGGAATTGAACCCGCAACCGGTCGCAGGCGGACCTTCGCCCACTGCGCCACATCGGTCGTCGCTGATGAATGAGCGAAATGCTTTGCATACACTCTAACACGTCTAATGCTGGGGCCACACTATCGTGATATGCCGATAATTATTGCTATAAGTTATACAACACCTAGGTGTAACCACGATTTATGGCCATAATTTTACAATGCCAATCAATATGGCAAATGGCGGTAGGCAATAGCTCCGGCGGCGGTCTTGTTTCGCACATCAAAGAAGATTACCGCAGTAATTAATGCGTTTGTGGCCACTACCGTTTGTCCAGTGTGCAATATGAGCTCACCGGCGCGGCGACGCACGTGATATTTTTACCGCCTTATTTATTGACATATCTAGGTAAACTCTAGTGTAACCACACCAGTTCATGCAGTAATTTAAACGGTAATTTAATGTCATAATTATTGCGGTAACAGCCCGGTAGACGGTAAGGTAGTGTGGCCCCAGCGTAAAACTCTCTAAACTGGTATCTATAAGCAAACATTTTATCTGTTTACATAGTGTCATTTATTGTTGTCATGGGAACGGCACGTAGGCTTCCTAGATCTTATTTGACATGCAACAAAAATAGAAGGGAATAAATACTTGGACGATGGAAAAACGCTTTGAGAACGTAAACTATGGTATTATTAGATGATTCTTTAGATAGCACAGAGATGGCGATTTCGTCGCCGCCGTCACACTCACAAGTTCAAGTAAGCGGGCGTACGACACTATCCGTGTTCACTCACGCATTGATAGAAATGGCCTAAAATTTTCACGTTATATCTAATTATACCGAGTGTTTTCATGAATCAAACACAATTTGCCGCAAATAATGACGAATAACAAAGCCAAAAACAGTTATTTATTTGTTAAATTATGTCCACATCGCTCATATTTGGGAAAATACAAACGTATGGAACTCGGATCACCTTAACTTAACAATTTGAAATAAATTAGAAAAATTAAAAAAAAATTATAAACTTTTTTTTTGCATCGAACAAAAAAAAAATGGTGTTTCGAAGTTTTTTTTTATGTTTTGTGATAATTTAGATGTGAAACGCTTTATAAATAAGGCAATTTGAGGTCAGTGACGTCGGTGTATAGTTTTTGAAACACGCCAAATTATAATCTTTTCATTATGGTCGAACAATTTTTTTACACATGAAAACGACTCATTCTCAATCAAAAAAATACTATTATAATAAAACTTTTGTGTTTTACTATAAATATATTTTGTGTATGTATTAAGTATATCAGTCATCTAGTATCAGTATCCATAACACAAGCTCTGCTTAGCTTGGGGTCTGTGGTATGTATGTACTGTGTGGATTGTCCATTATTATTCATTTATTTGTTTTGCCCAGAAAACAATGGAAACCTTAACCCGCGTGCTCGCGCGTCACGTGTATTCACTGGACCTATCTGAGACTGCGGCGAGCAGCGAGCGGGGGCGTGGTGGCCGCAGAGTGGCCGCCACTCCAGCGCCGCTGCCACGCCCCGCGCCGCTGCATAGCTCCATCGCGGCTGTTAGTGCTGTGGACGCGAGGACACCTGGTGAGAACTTTTGTAGCAATGGTAATAAGGCTCAATTTACATTGCCACGGAATGGAATGGAAGATAATTTGCAACGAAATTGTACATAGCATAAAGAGCTTTATGTCAATTGTATTACTACTTAATACGAGTAATAGCTAGAGCAATTCTCGAGACTGCCCTATGATACTACTTCAAATATAAATAAAACTATAAATTATAAAAAAGAAAGAAATTTATTTGTAAACAATAAAACCAGTATTAGACATACATACATAATAAAAAAAAAGTTGTTAAAAGAGGGCACTAACTCAGCATAATGTTGGTGAAGATCCCATATGATACCAAGCCAGCTTTGGTCTTACGTTAGAAACCGCTATTAATTCATCATTTCAAAAAAGCTGGAAGAAGACATGGTTCCATTAGCTCTTTAATGACTGCCAACAGATTTCTTGACCTAAGAATACATAAGCTATACATTTTTGGATTATAAAGCTGTACTGTATGATTATCTGTATTTTAGATTATATTACTGACGTAATTGGATACATAAATAGTTGCTGTATTTTCTAAACTATTGTATTGTCCGACTCAACAGCAAAGATATTTTTTTCAGTGTTTACACCACATGAAGTTAAATCTAATGTTTAATTGTAGGTAAATCCCCAAAAGCAAGTCACGAAGTACATCCTCGCAAAGAGCAAAGCACGCGACGACAATTGACGCGCTGTCGCAGCGACCCGCATCTGACTAAGAATGTGCAAACGAACAAACTGGACGGTAAGCTAATTTACATCTTATGAATATCAACATAATGTTCAGTTTCGCGATCATCATGGATAATTTTAAAATTAGCTCTTAGTAAAATATGCCTTAGTGTTAAAGTTATAAAATTGAGTCTCCCAAATCATTAAATAAAACCAGGGTTCAGAGCGATAATTATCTTTGATAAATATAATGGGAAAAATTTAAAATGCCCCTTAAATTTTTCGTATTGTAATTGTGTATCAGAACACGATTTAAATCAAAATTCAAAATAATAAATTAAAGCTTAATAAGAGGTTTCCTTGATTCTTACATGTGTTTATTTTAGTCTTCTGATGTAAATGGTGATAGGTAGATAGCCAAAATACCAGAAATATCAACTGAAAAGTTTACTTACATTTGATAATTATCGGATAATTATCAAGAAGGATATTTATCTTGATAATTTCAAACCCTGCATAAAACACGTTTTGATCAGCTCGAGTAATAAATGCATTTTTCTGTATAGAAGACGCCAAAGAACCGACCAACGTTAAGCCTAGGAGATGGTATTCTCTGGACTCGCTGCGTATATCTTCGAACCAGGACGACAGAGATTCTGCTAGTGGTATGTTATTTAATTATTTTAAGTTTTTTTTATATCTTGGCCGAATAATTAATTTCACCGATCTATATTTTTCTTACATTGCCAGAATAGATTATTATTATTTAATTAAAAAGACTAGCGACCCGCCCCGGCTTCGCACGGTTTTATTATACGTATAAACCTTTCTCTTGAATCACTCTATCTATTAAAAAAACCGCATCAAAATCCGTTGCGTAGTTTTAAAGATTTAAGCATTCAAAGGAACATAATGACATAGGGACAGAGAAAGCGACTTCATTTTATACTATGTAGTGATAATGCGATTAGTTTTCAATACCTCAAACCGTTCATACGCATCCCGTATGTAATTTATTAATTATTACTTTTATTACTATTTATTAGTAACTAGCAGTACCTCGCAACTTTGTCCAGATAGAATAAGATTTTTGAAAGTAAAAATTTTCATTTTTTTTTAATTGTATTTTTTTTAGAAAATTTCAGACAACTTTTTTTATTACGTAATAATATGCATGTTTTTTTGGTTTACTACTAACAGTTCCTGAAATACAGAGCGTTTTTGATTCATATTCAATCCTTTCGGACCCTAAGGGAGCTAATGTTCAAAATTCCTTTCGTCGACCACTCATCAACGCTCACAACTTTCAAGTCTCTAACACCAGCGGTTTAGACTGAGCGTCAATCTGTTACTCCATTGTATACTACCAAGGTGGCAAACAAGCATACGGCTTGCCTATGGTATAAAGTGGAAACTGCAGCCTATTAAATGTCCTATATTCGTCCTTTACGCGTTGCCGACCTTTTAAATGTCCTATATTTATTTTTTATTCATTAACTAGGGACCCGCCCCAGCTTCGCACGGTATTATAAGTATATAAACCTTCCTCTTGAATCACTTTATCTATAAAGATCAAAATCCGTTGCGTAGTTTTAAAGATTTAAGCATTCAGAGGGACATAAAGACATAGGGACAGAAAAAGCGACTTTGTTTTATACTATGTAGTGATTTAATAACGATTGCCATGAGTTTAACTAATGACAATATAATACAAAATACACACAGAAAGCTAATAATAGGAATTCACTAAAATCATATTATACTACGTAAGAGTAAACACTTTTTTATCCGTCGACAATTCCGTGCTTAGTAAAGTAATAAAATTGTAATAACTACAACTACAACTTAAAAAAACAGTAAATAATAATTAAGAGTAAAACTAATCATAAACATATACTGATATTGATTAATATGACATATCTTTTAAAATATTTTGATCGTAGGGTCTCGATCGCCGTCCCCCGCGCCCTCTAGCGGCGTGGAGAGTAGCTCTATCAAGGACTCTCCGCTCCAAATAGACTTGGCTTCCGACGGCGGCAACGTAGGTGAGTGGAATTACAGTAAGTTGACACACTTTTATTTTTGTTTGGTTTTGGTTTGTTATAAGCTTTTATACTGCTGGGAAATTTCATATTGTTTCTTTTTTTTGTTAGTCTCAATATTTAAATCAGCTCAGCATTATTTTTTTTCCTTTAGAATGGACAGAAAACGAATCAGAATCCGAGGGTTGGCGCGGCGGCGGCGGCGGCGCGGGCATCGGCGTAGTGATGGGCGGCCGAGCTCGAGGCTGGCTGCCAGACGTGGCGGCCGTGCTCTGGCGCCGCATGCTGGCCGCACTGGGCGACCCCAACCAGCTCAAGGACCCGCACGCGCACGCGCATCTCTACACCTACCTCATACACCTCAACTCTACGCTGCTCAAGGTAAGGTTGCAATTAGCGTTGCAGATAGTAATGCGACGTGGCGGCCGTGCTCTGGCGCCGCATGCTGGCCGCGCTGGGCCACCCCAACCAGCTCAAGGACCCGCACGCGCACGCGCATCTCTACACCTACCTCATACATCTCAACTCTACGCTGCTCAAGGTAAGGTTACAAGTAGCGTGGCAGATAGTAATGCGACGTGGCGGCCGTGCTCTGGCGCCGCATGCTGGCCGCGCTGGGCGACCCCAACCAGCTCAAGGACCCGCACGCGCACGCGCATCTCTACACCTACCTCATACATCTCAACTCTACGCTGCTCAAGGTAAGGTTGCAAGTAGCGTGGCAGATAGTAATGCGACGTGGCGGCCGTGCTCTGGCGCCGCATGCTGGCCGCGCTTGGCTGTATTTCTGGCAGATAGAAAATTTATAAAAAAAAAGTTGATCGTAAGTTTATCTATTTATTATTATTAGGTATTAATATGATCTGTAATATGGCGGCAAGCACACAATGTGAAAATTTCAACTGTACTGTTCATGATATGAGATGATGATGATGATGATGAGATGTCCGCATAGACAAACAGAACTTAGTAATAGGAACTTTTGGGTGCGGAACCTTAAAATATACTTAAATAGGTAAAAACATATTCCCAAAGAAATTCTATTGAAAATTCCTTAGATTTAGTTAGTTGTGTAAAATCTAACTTATCTTCACTTACGTGAGATAGTGGCTAAACGCTCGACCATTTCCAATAAACAAACAAAACCATCTTGCAATCTTATAATGCGTATAGCATGATTCGCAAGTCTTGATACTATAGGTCTACTACAAACGTAGATCTAATATCGTGAATCATGATCCTACTTTCCATATAGTATTGTTGTATTAAGGGTACTAGATAACTGGTATACTTTGTACTATAACAATACATTTTATAATACATAAAATACACCCCGAACACCCGGAACAACTATCTGCAGATCAAACATACTTTTGTCCCGAGGCAGGAATCGAACGCGCAACCTCCTGCGCCGCAGGCGGACCGTCGCCTGCGGCGCCACTGATTTCGTCAATACATCAAGTCACAAAAGTACTAAATGAAAACAATTACATATAACGATATGCACATCTACATATTACTTAATAGACAGGTACAATAACGGTAGTTAATTAGGACCATTTAAGTGTCTTAAATTGATTCATGTCAAAAATAGATAAGATCAATAGCTACTTCTGCAATCTAGTTTTGAATAAAACATTTATACACTGGAAAACAAACCTGTGAAATGAAATGAAATAGTATTTATTTGCTTAAATATAGGTTGACAATGATGGCATTAAAATAATGGTATCACTATATTTGACATAACGTGAAAATGTTCAATTGAATTTGGACGAATTTGGAGTCAAAGTAGAAAAATAATTATTAAATTGTAAAGAAATCAAAATATGCTAAAATATTTATATTAAAGGAATACATGCTCAAAAATCTATCACAACCATTAGATTATTGTAATATTAACACCCATTCATAGCCCAGGTTCATCCACCTACGTCAACAAATATTGACATGTACGTACACCACACGAATTTAGTGTATTCTAATTGAACCGGCACCTTAGATAAACACTTGCGCAACGTAATCATGTTTTATTGTTAACCGCACTGGCCATCTGTGTATGTTTATCTCAAATATTCAATACTTATCATTCGATATCGCACTTTTTGACAGATGGCCGCAAAATTTCATCTCGTTGTGTCATTTGTTATTGTTCAATAAAGGGATTTTGCGTTTATATTTCAATCGATCAGTTATTTGCGCGCGCGCCGGTTCTGTGAATGGTTTTATTGAAATTGTGCGCGCTGTTTCCTAATTCGAAGCTTTTTAAAGAATGTCACTGCGAAAGAAAGGCAGGCAAAAGAAGGTTGCTCAGGAGACGCAAAAAGGTTTGTCTTGTTTTCAGCCTTCTTAAAAAAAAATTTAAAGCAACTTATTGTATAAATAATGTGACGCATGTGAAGTTTACCCAAAACAAAAAAAAGTTACCATAAAAAAACATAATTTGTGTTGTTTGAGTTAGAATTAATGAGGGTAGAATTTCTTTAAAAATGTGACAGATGAAATTTAAAAACTTGCTTAGCTACGTAAACAAAAAGTAATATACGTCTGTCATGGCTTAAACGTATATTTTATGTTGATTTTTATTTAAATTAAGTCACATATGGTTTTTGCGGTGTTCAAACGTTTTAGTGACGACAGTCGGAGATTGCTGGACGATGAAGATTCATCCGAGATCGAGGCACGGTTTTCAGTCTTTAGAATATATGTACTTACCTACCTATTACGTTATACCTTTGATACGCTTTCGCGATCACGGTGGTGTTTTATTGTGACGTTTAAGTCTAGAAATGTGGTCATTGTGAACTTGCTACAATTGTATTACGAATAAATGACATCATCTTCAATCGAACAAAAATTGGAAATGTCAACAGACTTTTACTATTTCGATTTGCCACAATCATTGTTATGTTTATTTAGGTCATTAAACTTTGAGACAGATGATTTAGTTATTGTAACAAATTTATCCGAATTCCCGCTGTGAATAAGTTTGATTTATACTATAGTAGCAAATTATTTCTTCTGTTTTGTAGCATGTAGGTAAAACAAAAGCTGGATCCTAACGTATGCAAAATATTTCAACAAAGAATAACTTTCTGTTCTGAATGAAGTAGAACAGAATAAAATAAAATGATCTTATTTTGTTTGTGTTTAGGTTATGTTGCAATTGCTCTGCTAAACAAAGAATTGCAAAATTTACTTGTTTTTTTTTTTTTGTAAATTGATGTATTGTGTGCTGCAGTAACAAATTCATATAGATTTTATATTTGCACAAGCTATCATATCAATGCGGCCATGATCGGCCTATTGTGATCGCCACTTAGTCTGTTCACCCTTGAATACGCGGCTCATAATTCGCCACTTACCCTTGCAGCTGCTAGGAACTGTAGGATTTTCTTTGGGATGGTGTCTCTTAGCTCTTCTGGGCTCAGTAGGGGTTTGTCCAGATGAAAGCTTCGTTTTTGCATTAGTGCCACATACCTAGCAGATGAAGAGGCGTTTCCACCGCATCTTCGCAGAGTCTGCATGATTCTGAGTCGCTTAGCCCCGAAGAAAAATATGTCCTTGTTATATATTGTATAACATACATAATATTATTAAACGTATGTAGCCGCGTGATAGACCGTCATCCAAGCTTGGAACCTATGTTTCTATCTAAGGTGGTTATGGTATATAATATTTGTTTTAAATGTAAGATTATTTATTTCAGATAAGTGCTAACCAAACCCTCAACGGGAACACAGAGATCCATGTGCCCTTCAACTTAGTGGCGGGATGGTGTCTCGAGGCCGAAGCATTACCGCCCACACACAGGTTTGTGAAAATCTTTATCCCCCTTTATATTTACTTCCTCTTTTCTTAGCATTTCTCTCTGTATTGTGTCCCGTCTTTGTGTGGTAGAGTAAAGTGTTTTCCATCTCTATTGCACAAGTGTTTTTCAGAGATGCTTAACGTTAAGCTGGTGAATGTTTCCTAACCATCATAACATGTTGAAAGTGAAACGGCTCCTATGTTTGACCGTACCAAATATGTCACAGAAAAAACTTTATGTAAATGTGTTTAAAAATTACACCGGCTAGTGTAGATACTAATACTATAATTTTATATGTAAGGTCTGTAAAGAAGGGCTCGATCATCGTCATCACAATCTATTGACGATGCAAGCTCCAGACAGGGCGCTATGTTTTTTTCTGTTTTCTTTTGTAATTTTGTTGTGCTGCCTGTGTGTGATAACAATAAAGTACGAAACACACAGAAGCCGGAGGCGGAGCGGAGGCGAAGGCGTGTGAGTTGTATTCTGTTGAATGATATGAAAGCATACACGCACACCGCAGGCGGTGACGGCGCGGTGCCATAGGAAAAACCGCCACGCCTTCGCCTCCGCTCCGCCTCCGGCTTCCGTGTGTTTCGAACTTAAATATATTCTATTCTATTCAACTTGTGTGTGTATAGGTCGGGCAAACTCCTCGCGCTGCGGCTGCTATGCGAGTCGACGCAGGCTCAGGGCCCCGGCGCGCCTTCCTCCTGCAACAACCGGCTGCATTTAGCGCACCTGCATCTCTACCAGAGGGCGCTGCACCACGGTATGTACGATTACTGCGGAATAACTGGTGTTTAAGATAAGAAATGAAATATATAATACTCTTTATTGACAAAGAAAACTAAAATCAATGAATAGAAATTAAAACTAGTAAGTTTATAGAAATGTATATTTGGGGAGGCCTATATCCAGCAGTGGACTGAGTTAGGCTGATGACAGGAACTGCAGACGGTTGCAAAAACTCAAGATGTAGCTCATCTAATCCATATCATAAGCAGTCCGAAGCTTCCCCAAGACGATGGCTGCATTACCGCGCTGTTTGGCAATGCTGATGCTGATAAATGATATCGTAAAACATTTCGACTTTGGCGGGATTTGAACCCGCGACCTCCCTTCCCTCAGTACCGGACGTGCTAATCAACTGCGCCACGAAGTCAAGTAAACTACCAATGTTTCCCCTAAGTGGAGCCAACGCTTAGCGACCGTAGAAGGTCGGAAATATTTTCGACATGCTAGTTACTTGTCTTCGTTTCGCAGTTGGTTAGCGCATCCCTTACTGAGGGAAGGCGAAGACTAGACATTACTTGATATTACTTAATTTCATATTAGCCGGAGTGCAAGATAATTCCATACCTGGTTTTTTGCCACTTCTATATGAAAGGGTGCAATAGCAGTGGAGATAACTTTTACAAACGGCCAAGCCTTTTTTTTTATTCCGGACAATCCACACAGCATCATCTAGCCCTAAGCTAAGCAGAGCTAAGTTGCTAAGTAGCTAAGCAGTTTGTTGTCTAAGATAGACAAATATTACATCGCATCACATCGAGTGTTCATTTTTAGTTAGGAGATCTTAAGCATGACTTTTCCTATAGTATGGTCGAATATGGTCTTTTCCTATAGTATGCCAGTATGGTCGTAAGTTTACTACTTCTTTCCTCTAGGTCTGACTGGCGAAGATCGTTCCGTAGTGGATGTGTTGGTGGAATACGCAGCTCCGCGGTACCTCTCGCTAGCTCTCGACGGCTACTCCCTTCTATTGCTGGACTTTGTTCACGCTTCAACAGTCGTGCTTAACTCCTCTGATATGGGGACGTCGGTAAGTTTTATTACTACATAGTATAAACCAAAGTCGCTTTCTCTGTCCCTATATCCCTATGTCCCTTTGAATGCTAAAATCTTTAAAACTACGCAAAGGATTTTGTTGAGGTTTTTTTTAATAGATAGAGTGATTCAAGAGGAAGGTAATAAACCCGTGCGAAGCCGGGGCGGGTCGCTAGTACTACATATTAATTATTCTAAGAGAACCTAGGTAGAGACAGATACCTGTTGTTATTAATTATATTTTTAGCGTTTAGTTATCTTCGAGGATTTATCGGATTTTCATTGTGTGCCATTTTCATTTCAATTTAGGGGAGGTATCCCTAAAATTTATTTCTCACCTTATTTTTTTAAAGATTTCGTATCCTCCAAATTACATTCCATTTTATACGAAATTTGGTCTAATTGTGGGTCTAACTAATTGTTTTTTTAAGGGTTTTGATTTCGAATTCATTTTGGACTCTAAATCTAATTACATACGTTATTGCAGTGTCCGCGCACGGCCGCGGTCACGTTCCTCGGCTCGTTGCTATCCCTGCCAGACGGTCTCATGAACGCACCCATGCTACAACCCTACCCGCATCAGTACAACACTGTCTCCTGTCCTGATCTTAAGGTAACTAAAAGTAAAACCATTTTATACCTTTGGGGGGAATGTACCAGTATTATTTTAGGATGCCGTGAGGCTATTGGTGGTTGTGTTGTCGTTGGCGTAAATAGCGCTGTAATCGGGCGCTGCACGATGCATTTATTAGAAAATTCAGTGCTTCATCATAATCCTTTAGATGAGAGAACTAACTATTTCAGCCATATCCGTTCAGTCAGTAGTTTAGGGGTGAAGAGCTAACAAACATCCAGCCATCCAAACTTACGCATTTATAATATTATTGTGATTAATCAGCAGTACATTTAACCCTCACAAGCGCGGGTTTGACATGCTATGTTAATGCGTTGAGCGAAGCGTGCTTTGCTGATTACTGCTCCATAGAAGCACAAGACATTTCTGGACGATAAATACTTATAGATAGTGTTTGAATGTTTTTCCAGGAGCACGTGCTAAACATAGTGGTGCGAGTGTGTCGGCGCGAGGGCGCGGCGGGCGCGCGCTGCGCCGGGGCCGGCGCGCTCACGGCGCACGTCGCGCACCTGCTGGCGACCAGGACGGTCTGCGAGCGGCTGCCTTCCTACGTCACGTGTCTGCTGCAGATGTTGATGGTGAGTGTGACAGTACATAGTGGTGCGAGTGTGTCGGCGCGAGGGCGCGGCGGGCGCGCGCTGCGCCGGGGCCGGCGCGCTCACGGCGCACGTCGCGCACCTGCTGGCGACCAGGACGGTCTGCGAGCGGCTGCCTTCCTACGTCACGTGTCTGCTGCAGATGTTGATGGTGAGTGTGACAGTACATAGTGGTGCGAGTGTGTCGGCGCGAGGGCGCGGCGGGCGCGCGCTGCGCCGGGGCCGGCGCGCTCACGGCGCACGTCGCGCACCTGCTGGCGACCAGGACGGTCTGCGAGCGGCTGCCTTCCTACGTCACGTGTCTGCTGCAGATGTTGATGGTGAGTGTGACAGTACATAGTGGTGCGAGTGTGTCGGCGCGAGGGCGCGGCGGGCGCGCGCTGCGCCGGGGCCGGCGCGCTCACGGCGCACGTCGCGCACCTGCTGGCGACCAGGACGGTCTGCGAGCGGCTGCCTTCCTACGTCACGTGTCTGCTGCAGATGTTGATGGTGAGTGTGACAGTACATAGTGGTGCGAGTGTGTCGGCGCGAGGGCGCGGCGGGCGCGCGCTGCGCCGGGGCCGGCGCGCTCACGGCGCACGTCGCGCACCTGCTGGCGACCAGGACGGTCTGCGAGCGGCTGCCTTCCTACGTCACGTGTCTGCTGCAGATGTTGATGGTGAGTGTGACAGTACATAGTGGTGCGAGTGTGTCGGCGCGAGGGCGCGGCGGGCGCGCGCTGCGCCGGGGCCGGCGCGCTCACGGCGCACGTCGCGCACCTGCTGGCGACCAGGACGGTCTGCGAGCGGCTGCCTTCCTACGTCACGTGTCTGCTGCAGATGTTGATGGTGAGTGTGACAGTACATAGTGGTGCGAGTGTGTCGGCGCGAGGGCGCGGCGGGCGCGCGCTGCGCCGGGGCCGGCGCGCTCACGGCGCACGTCGCGCACCTGCTGGCGACCAGGACGGTCTGCGAGCGGCTGCCTTCCTACGTCACGTGTCTGCTGCAGATGTTGATGGTGAGTGTGACAGTACATAGTGGTGCGAGTGTGTCGGCGCGAGGGCGCGGCGGGCGCGCGCTGCGCCGGGGCCGGCGCGCTCACGGCGCACGTCGCGCACCTGCTGGCGACCAGGACGGTCTGCGAGCGGCTGCCTTCCTACGTCACGTGTCTGCTGCAGATGTTGATGGTGAGTGTGACAGTACATAGTGGTGCGAGTGTGTCGGCGCGAGGGCGCGGCGGGCGCGCGCTGCGCCGGGGCCGGCGCGCTCACGGCGCACGTCGCGCACCTGCTGGCGACCAGGACGGTCTGCGAGCGGCTGCCTTCCTACGTCACGTGTCTGCTGCAGATGTTGATGGTGAGTGTACAGTACATAGTGGTGCGAGGTGCGCGATGGGCGAAGCAAAGCGATGACAGATTGGCTTCCGAGTTTAGACAGAAATAGCGTTGGATGCCCGATTTTGTGGTGGGCAGATGAAAGAAGAGGGAATCACGGGAGAAAATGACGTTTCGTAACTCTAACTAAATGGTGGACTTCGGGTGGCTAGTAATGGAATAAAATTATCCTGTCATATGAATCATCACTTGAATGACAACGTGCCAGGAGAATATTTACAAAATTAATTTTGTTGGAATGTGTGCGACAAAAGTCGCTAATAAACTTTTTTTTTTGTTTACAGATGAAAAACAAAACTATCGCCAAAGTAGTCAGCGATTGCATATTAGTTTTAGCTGACTACACGGATCGAATCGTCGAACTTTATCCTGGTTTAGCTGGTAAATATTTGACAATGTTTCTGTTTACTTCCTTTTAGTAGTAGTTATCTAGCCCTCTTAAGACTAGCTCTGCTTAGATTGGGGCTTGATGATGCTATTTGAATTTCCCATTGTTATTATGCTCTAGAGAACTTGTTCTGACCATTTTTGTTGACTATAGCGTATCCCACTGCTGAGTGCAGGTCTTAGATTAACTTTTATTCATTTATGTGGGAAACAAAAAGGATAGTTTGAAAAAAATATCTAAATTATGATATATTTCGTCTTGTATGTCAGATGTTAGTAACAAATCATGCAGATAGCCAACTACAAGGTTGGAAAATAGGATGGATTATATATCTCACCATTTACTCTAAATTTGTCGAATAGTTTTTGATTTGGGCTTTTATTTTGTTCCCAGGTAAAATAATAAAATGGATATGCGCATGCCTAGCGCAAATATCAAGTAGCAGTTCCCGTGACTCTGTGAAACCGCTTGCTGGTTCTCTCCTGCTCGCACTCGCGGAGTTTGCGGTGCGGTGCGGACCGACTTACCTATTGCAAGAGAAGGACGGAGAACAGACGCTGTTGCTGATGATATTTAAGGTAAATTACTCATTCTAAATTTAAACTTGTGTCAATGATTTCAAAAAAGATATAGGGTTGTGGTATTGCCTTTGTAATATGGTGTATATGTATTTTTTGACAACTAAAATAAAAAACAACGATTCTGATCACAATAAAGATGAGTTGTGAGGCTCTTGTTGAATCGTTATAGATGATGGTCGATATGTAAGGTAAAAATAAGAACAGTGTAGCTAAGTTTGATACGACAATATTTATTTAAACAATAAAAAATAATAAAAATGTAAAAATATTTTTTTCTATTTACAGTGTAGTAAAACCTACACATTTTCTCAAAAGCATAATAAACCGCGTATCCACAGTGTGGAATATCGTCGTTTCCCTTAACATCTTACGGACAGTTGAATTTGAATACTAAAAAAGCACATTATGACTCAAAATTGATGCAACCGAATGTCGACTTCATTTACACCGAAATGGTAAAATGAGGTCGTTGGGAACAGTAAATTTGTATTGACCTTCAACTGGTACAAAAACATTACTCACAAATTCAACTATCCTTAGCAAAAGCCTAGCTGTTTGAATTTGAAGGACCGCTATTGATTGTTATCGTATTTGTAATTAGCTTACGCTTTATACGTTTTGTGACAGCAAACGCGATAGCAATCGTAGTGTGAAATAGTTAATTTTACTGTTGGTACTGCTGTTGATCGTCGCCGGAGTGAGACACATGTTCCTGAGGCTGGAAGCCATGTTCGTCCGCGGTGTATGTGACGGTGTAAATGACGCCGTCGGGTGCGGTGTACTTGTACTGGCCTTGTACTTGGATGGCTTTATGGTCTTCGCTAAACTGCTTGAGGGTGCCGGTCTCTTGGCGGGCTGTTCCGTCGCTTGTTTCGAAGCTGGGGAATTAATTAAAAAGTTATGTATGGGGGAAGGTCAACATGCCAAGTCTGTATTATTACTATTAACAAGAAAGTTGTATTATGTATTAGTCGATTACTTGTCCCAATCTAGAAATCTTGAAAAGTCAGGGTTAGTGCCCTATCAAAGACAGCATTAACCCTGAGTTTCCACGTTTTATCCCGGTTCCATGTGAAACCTTTCAGTAGTTTTTGCGTGAAAGAGTAACAAATATTCATTCAAACTTTCACGTTTATGAATTATTTAAATAAATTATTAAGAATGAAATTATTTTATTTTAGTCATCTTGGTTATCTACTTGAATTGCAACTTTTGAAGTAAACGCTGATCAAAATTCTGCCCGTTAAATGTTTCCAAACCTGACTCGTCTGACCTGTCAAAAGCCATATTAATGTGAAGTATAAAAGTAAACTTACGCAAAGTTGTATCCATCCTGGTGGACGTCAGCATCCTGCTTCAGGATGTAGACTGGGTTCTGAGGCGACGGCTGCTGGGGCGCGGCCAGCGCTGCGGCGAACACGGCCAGGGAAACTAACACCTGGGAATATAAACCTTATTACTATCTGTGTGTGTGGTGGTAGTAGGGGATAATATTTCTTGCAGCTTTGTTCGAAGTAACAACGAAGCACGGCCAACATAAAAGGAAACTAAAGCCTTGGAATATAAACTTTATTAATTTTATTGAGCTAATTAGAGCTTCTTAATATAAACTATTACCAGAAAAAGGAACAGTAGGTTGAATTCGAAAATTTAAAAGGGATCCAATGTATTCTAATGATACAAAACTACTAGCCAAAATAGACAGGGGAGAACTCGATCATGCAGTGCACTGCATGCGAATCTTAAGACGTTAAAACCACTCGCGTTAGTGAGTCTTTATTTTCTATAATTTTATTTTTGTCTGTAATTTATATTTATCAGTGGCATGATATGGGAATTAAATTTAAAATTTATTATTTTTATTTTAAAATAATAATTAAATTTTTTGAGCATTCTGTGTACACCTAGTATTTAGGGATACAGTCTACATTTTATTATTGTGTTTCTATTTGTAATATATTTGATTGTAACTATTCTATTTTTTTCCAAATAAATAAACAAGCGACTTACGATTTTATGCATTTTGAAAGTGCGTGGGATGTGGTAGGTACTATACTAGGCTGGAGTCAGCTGCAAACTGTATTCCTATCGACCATCCTCAGCCGTTATAAAGCTAATACTAATTGATGACAACACTATATCTTTCACGCGCGTAATATAGTGCTAATTTAAAGAGGCGTGTGTCCTACTAAAATGAGATTTGGTGCTGCATTGTTTGTTACGCAAACTGTTTGTTTTATTGCAAACTTGGTTTGGTGTTTGTTTTTATTTTAGCAATGTCTAGTCGGATTTTAATAGGACAAGAAAGTTTTATGACGATTCTTCTTTGAATTGGATAGGCTTGTTCTGAAGGCTTGTACTAGTATATCTCAGACATACTAAATCCACGCTATTTTAACCTGGCGGCACATTCAATGCACGCCCATGAAGTTCCCTTATTGGTGACAGTTGAATGAATTGTAGAATGAAACATTTCAAATACACAGGTATTTTTCAAAAATAAAGATTGGATCTGTTGAATCGAGAATATTAGAACTTTTCACGATTTTTATCGAAGTAAGTAACAAAAGATGATTTTTCCATGACAAAATATTGAAAATAGTATAACAGTTTACCAAAGTAACTCGACCTTTTCTATTTTTACGCGAAAAAACGCGTGTAGGTTTGCCGCGGACAGGAGCAATAAGTAATAAAACTACAAAAACAAGTATTTTTATTCTGTTGAATATTCTGATTCTAATAATAAAGTCATTCTGGCGCCTGAGTAGTTATATTTCTGTAATACAAATTGTTGAGCAAAAATAACAACATCGAAACATCTCCTACATAAACAAAACCGATTGTCATAAAAAAATCTAATCGGAATAGCATAAGGATTAAGTTGTCATTCGCACAACCATTAGAAAAGATGATCGTGAAATGAGTATGATAACTAGCTAGCTGTCGTCAAATTGACAATAAGGTACAGGGTATAGGTTAGTACAGGTGTGGAATGATAGGTCCAAGTTTCAAACGAGACCAATTTTCGTTTCTTTTCATTTAAGGCGCTTCGATAATGTTGGTATTCGACAATGCTGTCAATATAGACGTCGCCGAAAACAAAAGTAATTTGACAGCATTGAAACTAATGCCATCCTTTTCATTTCGATCTTCGTGAGAAAGACTGCAACATTTGTTTGTTCTGACAAATAAGCTTAACTGAATTGAATTTAAACAAACAACAATTGTATATACTATCCTATAAATTGTAATTGTCTTAATAAAGCTAAGCAATAACTTGTAGAATAAGAAAAATAAACCCCAGCTCTTCAGAAAACAGAAAAAAAACAGACAATGATGTTTATTTGGACAAAGAAAAAAATACAGGAAATTCTGTTGTTTTCTATGCCAGAGAACTCGGTATCTAGTTTCCCTTAAAACGAAACGCAACTCTTCCTCGTGTACTAAATTAAACTTTATCCCCAGGTGCTTTACGCCGTGATGAAAGGAACCAACGGATCTGACATCGAAGGCCTGACTCTACCTGTGGATGAAGACTTCGACCTTAACATTCAGCTCGACAACTTGGGCCCTAAGTCATCGCCAGCGTCCACCATCGATGTTAAACTGTGGGCTCAAACCGTAAGTGCCTCATCAAACTTGCACAGTTGGTTTACTTATAAAATTGTAATCACTACATAGTATAAAACAAAGTCGCTTTTTCTATCCCTATGTCCCTTTGAACGCTTAAATCTTTAAAACTACGCAACGGATTTTGACGCAGTTTTTTTAATAGATAGAGTGATTCAAGAGGAAGGTTTATACGTATAATAAAACCGTGCGAAGCCGGGGCGGGTCGCTAGTAATAAATAAATACTGGACGAATCACAAAGCATCATCTAGCAACAAGTATCAATCATATAGTTTATTTATAAGTGATGCTTTGGTAGTACAATGTAGATCTTATACCGAATTGAAGTCGTCATACTTTTACTTGTGTTTAAGAGGGGGTTCACAAATCTACGTTATGCTGATTTAGGTATTTCGACACCGAGTGGGCGGGGCATCGTGCTACGCAAGCGAGTATTGCTATAAATGATCTTGATCCACAAGTAGTTTTTACAAAGTTTTCTTAGGATTGATTTCGGTAGATGATTTTTTTATGTGAATCAAATATCGCTTCCATAGATTTATAAATAATTTAATAGTATCTGTTTGTCTTATCGTTTTTATGTAGGTAATTTTATTTATACTTACTATGTTACTATTACATTAAAAGTGAAAGTCTGTGTGAATGTTTGTTATAATTATTGCAGTAACTACTAATTTATTTTACCTAGAATAACACATATGAAGTATTATTTTGAAAATTAACCTTTGAAGGGGTTAAATAGGGTGGTAAATTTTGCATGGGAAATTATTATTCCTTGGTTCGAAACAATCAAAACTCAGTGCAAATAAATTTTGAAGTGAATAATTAAATACGTATTTTTATGTTTTACAATATATTTGCAATTAATTTTTAGGAAAAGAAAAATAACTTTTCCTTTTTCTCTCATTCACTCAAAACATGATACCATTACCTGAAAACCATTACGTATGTAAATAGATAAGCGCATCCGCTCTCCGCGTCGGCTCTAAATTCCAAAACGTGGCCTACCCACCAAAGAATCAAACGTAGTGATTATTCTCAGCCTCGGACATTGATATAGTTCTCAATTTGACAAATAAATTTACAAGCGGGCGAAGCCGTGGGGCGTAACTAGTAATATTATAATGTGAAAGATTTGTATGTATGTAACGAATAAACTCACAAAGTGACCGATTTCGAAGACTCTGTCACCATTAGAATGCTACTTATCCTTCAGCAACATAGACTATATTTATAAGTAAAAAAAAGGATCCCTACTAAAACTTAAATTATCTAAAACAATGTGTAAAAAAGTTAGTCACAAAATGTCTTTCGGCGCGTGCGCTACGAAAACTATTGATGATAGAACAAAACAATGTACTATACTACGACTTTGCAGAACACATTATTATCTACAAAAAATATCTGAATATATGGAAAAATATCTAAATATATGTAAAAAATATCTAAATATATGTAAAATATATGTCTTACTATTACAGTGACGTCATAATAAATATTCATTTAAAAAACGCCGTCATTAACGCCGGTCGTCGCTAGAAAAGGCTCTTTATTTGTACCCTGGTATAATAATAATAATAATAATGCAGGACAATCCACACAGCACCATCTAGTCCCAAAATGAGCTAGTCAAAGCTTGTGTTATGGGAACTAGAAAACTATTATAATTATATAGGTAATACAATATGTATATGGATAGATTTATTTTTATTACAATAAAAAAACGTATGCGACTAATTATTATTTTTTTAAAACCGTATTGAAATACATGTTGAATTGATTAATTGATTCCAAACAATAAACTTGTTTTAATTTAAATATTGTTATTAATAAAATAAGTGAAACGATACCAAAGATTAATTTTAGGGACATGAATAAGGGATGATTTATATTAGACCGGGCCGAGTCCAGGCCGGGGCAGGGCCGGAGCGAGGCCCATCCATTTCATCCCGGACGGGACACGGATCATGCACGGTGTAATATAAACTGGTTCATATAAAATGTATGTAACGTTTCAAATCCGTGCCCCGTCCGGGCCACGTATGCGGCCCGGCCCCGGTCTAATGTAAATCATCCCTAAGGCGTATTGGATTAAAAATAATTAAGTAATTTATATCCTCAGTTTATACGAAAATAAAAACAAACGCCTTAAATGAAAAAAAAACTTGGAAAAATTAAAAACACACCTCAAATTCGTAGCAACATACCCTGGGTTTAGTCGGAAACGATCACGTGATCGAACGATAATTATGATTTATAACTGACGTGTAAAATGCTATTTTTATAAATAAAGTCTTGTATTCTTGTATTCGAAATTTGTCTGGGTGTTTTTATAATAAAAATCTAATTTTTAGCTGCAAGCAGCTCGCGTCGGTTGTGTAGGCTGGTTTTTTTTATTTAGAACCCCTTTTCGTAACCTACAGTCCTGAATTGGTCGAAATCGATACCCATGACAATATTTTGAGATTAAAAATGTCGAGGAGGGGATCGATTTTTTTTTCTTCCTATTAAAGATTATATTATATAAGATTATACCCTCTATACGATCCCGCCATCCGAAATTATCTGTCGGTACGCTATCCGGTAGCAATTCAAAAGCGGGGGGTCTTGGGGGCTCTTGGGGGTCAAAAAAATTTCACCCCCCACAACGATTTGGAACCTTCCACACGACGACCCCACAAAAATCAGACCCACCCCCCTACACTGCCGAAGGACCCCAGGGGGGGGGGGGGGGGGGGTCGAGGGGGTTGTCCTGGGGGTCGAGGGGGGAAAGCAGCTCGGCGAGCGAAGCGAGCCGTACTGGTCCCGGTGTCGCATTTCGGCTCGCTTCGCTCGCCACGATGCTCCACCTTAAAAAAACCTCAAAAATGGGGCAAAAAATAGTTTTTTTTTTAAAAAGGGGGTCTGGGGGTGCAAATGGGTCTATTTTTTTTGGTTTCCGCAACTATTCGTCCTCCTCTAGGTGACTACGAAAAGTTTTTTTTTCCATCGCGATCCGTTCGGGAGATATGAAAGGGGGTTCTAACAGGGGTCATGGGGGGGTGTCGATTTTTTTTCTTCCTATTAAAGATTATACCCTCCATACGATCCCGCCATCCGAAATGATATATCGGTACGCTATCCGGTAGCAATTCAAAAGTGGGGGTCTTGGGGGGTCTTAGGGGTAAAAAAAATGTAACCCCCCAAAACGATTTTGAACCCTCCACACGACCCCACAAAAAATCTGACCCACCTCCTACACGGCCGAAGAACCCCAGGGGGGGTCGAAGGGGGTTGTCCTGGGGGTAGTGGGGGGAATGCAGCACGGCTCGCTTCGCTCGCCGTGCTGGTTCCCAGTGTCGCATCTCGGCTCGCTTCGCTCGCCTCGATGCTCCACCCAAAAAGAACCCTTAAAATTGGCCAAAAAACGGTTTTTTTTTTAAAAGAGGGTCTGGGGGTGCAAAGGGGTCAAACTTTTTTTGGCTTCCGCAACTATTCGACCTCCTCTACGCGACTGCGAAAAGACTTTTATTTCCATCGCGAGCCGTTCGGGAGATACGAAGGGGGGTTCTAAAAAGGGGTCATGAGGGGGGGTCGATTTTTTTTTCCTTCCTATTAAGGACTTAACCCTCTATACGATCCCGCCATCCGAAATCCTCTATCGGTACGCTATCCGGTAGCAAGTCAAAAGCGGGGGGTGTTGGGGGGTCTTGGGGGTCAAAAAAATTTCACCCCCAAACGAAAAACAAACGAATTCTAACCCTCCATACGACCCCACAAAAAAATCTGACCCACCCCCCCACACGGCCGAAGAACCACCGGGGGGTCCTAGAGGGGGTTCGAAATTTTCCCAAACTCACCCCCACCCTCCGTACACATTTCCGAAAAAAACCATACCTCCCCCTCCACCAACAGGGAGAACAATCATGTCAGTCAGTGAGTGAGTGAGTCAGTGACTGGTAAACCAATTTTATATAAAGGGTAATAAAATAATACTATACCTTGTTTTCTTCAACGATAGAATATTTATTTTTATTTTTTGTTTAGTAGAGCATTTCTATTTATTTTTCCCCATTTCGGCTTTCGGCCTCAGTTATAATAAAAATAACTATCTGGTATAATATGTAATAATAATGTACGAATTTAAAAATTATTGAAATATACTATGCGAATGTAAATATTTACAACGATCAAAACGTTCCAACTCGCTCATAAATGCAGCATTGTTTGGGCGTTTCGTCCGACGGAGAGTGCGAGCAAAACTGACATAGCGCTCGCGCGGTACTGAGGGCAGATTGCTTGCCGGCACAATGAAATATATACTTTTTTAATAAATTCATTAAAAAGAAAATTAGTTGGGATTTAAAACGTAAAATTAATATTGTAGTTTAAGAAAACAATGAAGATTATTTTGGTATAAATTTTATGTCAAAATGATGTAGAACTTTGGAGATATTAGGGTTTGTTTCGAAGCCTTTTCGATCGATAGTTAACTTCGGTTCAGATTTTTTTCCCTTCATATAAAGGCATATATAACGAAAATGTATTTAATTATTATCGAAGAATGGGGGATTTGTTACCTTAAAAAAAAAAGATTTAAGGTCTATATTCAATGGAATCTTCAAATTAGAGCTCTCAAAACAGGTCTCCGAGCGTTTTTGCCTAAACTAGCATCGGGAGAATGATTATAACTAAATAAACAAATAAGTTATCTAAAATCTGGTTAATTATTACTGAAGTTGAGGAAACAATCTACTATTAACAAGAAATTGTTATTTCAAGCAACGAACGAAAGCTATAGAATTTGGACGACGAATAAGTGCATTTTCGCCTTTTTTCGTAATAGGGGGGCATGCAAATAGTTCAATGGTTAAAAGCAAAAACATTTTAAATTAATTATAATCCGACTTGAAATTTCACGCATTACAGTTTATTCAAAAGGAGGTCAGATCTTCATCTAATTTACTTATGTGAGATCACAAGAGAAAAACGATTTAAAAAAAAAAAACAAATCAAATACAGTCGCTTGGAAAATCTCGTCCTTTCAATTTTGAAGTCAGTTGAAAAATCAATTTATTATAAAACTAAATGAAAAGACGGAAGACTCCGGCTCGTTCTTGATGCAAAGGATTGCAAGCAAATAACAAAACAATTCAGCGTGGTAATGCTGCAAGCGTTAGGCACCTTTGACCGGGAATGGTCAGAAGCGGGCTATTTAACGACTAATTTTGAATTGTATTCTACCTATACTTACCTATAGTTAGACTGACAAATCAAAAAATATTAAAAATGTGTCAAAACAGGAACCATTAAATTTCTTATGCATTATATGTACTTATATTTTATTAATTAAAAATATCTTTGTTTTGTATTATATTTAATATATCACTCATCTAGTACCCATAACACAAGCTCTGCTTAGCTTGGGGCTATATAATGCTGTGTGGATTGTCGAGCATTTTTTTTATTTACTATTGGTTGATTTTCCAGATCTGCACCCAGCTAGTGCTATTCCTAGGCCACTGGCCTCTTTGGCCCGGCTGCCAGCTGTCGTCGAGCGTGTGCGAACAACACGACAGTCCCTCTCTGGGCCCTGAGCTAGGCCCAGCCGTGCTCACCGCGCCCAATATACAACTCATGCGGTTCAGCGACTCTACGCTTGCGTCTTTGATTGAACTGCCTGCGTTGGACTCGCCACCCGCTGCTGGGGGGACTACGCCAGGTGAGAGGACTGATGCTCGTAGCTTTAAGGCGGCGTCTCCATATGTAATATACAACTCATGCGGTTCAGCGACTCTACGCTTGCGTCTTTGATTGAACTGCCTGCGTTGGACTCGCCACCCGCTGCTGGGGGGACTACGCCAGGTGAGAGGACTGATGCTCGTAGCTTTAAGGCGGCGTCTCCATATGTAATATACAACTCATGCGGTTCAGCGACTCTACGCTTGCGTCTTTGATTGAACTGCCTGCGTTGTACTCGCCTCCCGCGGCTGGAGGGACTACGCCAGGTGAGAGGGCTGATGCTCGTAGCATTAAGGCGGCGTCTCCATATGTAATATACAACTCATGCGGTTCAGCGACTCTACGCTTGCGTCTTTGATTGAACTGCCTGCGTTGGACTCGCCTCCCGCTGCTGGGGGGACTACGCCAGGTGAGAGGGCTGATGCTCGTAGCATTAAGGCGGCGCATCCATATGTAATATACAACTCATGCGGTTCAGCGACTCTACGCTTGCGTCTTTGATTGAACTGCCTGCGTTGGACTCGCCTCCCGCGGCTGGAGGGACTACGCCAGGTGAGAGGGCTGATGCTCGTAGCATTAAGGCGGCGCCTCCATATGTAATATACAACTCATGCGGTTCAGCGACTACGCTTGCGTCTTTGATTGAACTGCCTGCGTTGGACTCGCCTCCTGCGGCTGGAGGGACTACGCCAGGTGAGAGGGCTGATGCTCGTAGCATTAAGGCGGCGTCTCCATATGTAATATACAACTCATGCGGTTCAGCGACTCTACGCTTGCGTCTTTGATTGAACTGCCTGCGTTGGGCTCGCCTCCCGCTGCTGGAGGGACTACGCCAGGTGAGAGGGCTGATGCTCGTAGCATTAAGGCGGCGCCTCCATATGTAATATACAACTCATGCGGTTCAGCGACTCTACCCTTGCGTCTTTGATTGAACTGCCTGCGTTGGACTCGCCTCCCTTGGCTGGAGGGACTACGCCAGGTGAGAGGGTTGATGCGCGTAGCATTAAGGCGGCGCCTCCATATGTAATATACAACTCATGCGGTTCAGCGACTCTACCCTTGCGTCTTTGATTGAACTGCCTGCGTTGGACTCGCCTCCCGCTGCTGGAGGGACTACGCCAGGTGAGAGGGCTGATGCTCGTAGCATTAAGGCGGCGCCTCCATATGTAATATACAACTCATGCGGTTCAGCGACTCTACCCTTGCGTCTTTGATTGAACTGCCTGCGTTGGACTCGCCTCCCGCTGCTGGAGGGACTACGCCAGGTGAGAGGGCTGATGCTCGTAGCATTAAGGCGGCGTCTCCATATGTAATATACAACTCATGCGGTTCAGCGACTCTACCCTTGCGTCTTTGATTGAACTGCCTGCGTTGGACTCGCCTCCCACGGCTGGAGGGACTACGCCAGGTGAGAGGGTTGATGCGCGTAGCATTAAGGCGGCGCCTCCATATGTAATATACAACTCATGCGGTTCAGCGACTCTTCGCTTGCGTCTTTGATTGAACTGCCTGCGTTGGACTCGCCTCCCGCGGCTGGAGGGACTACGCCAGGACTTAGGACTGATGCTATTGTATTGTATTTATTTTTACTATAGATTCACATGGAACGTAATCACGTCTAAACAAACAGTTCAAAATATACAAACAAATAACACGAAAGATTCGTAGCTGCAATAGCATTGTCAAGATGTAAAAATAAAATGCTCGTTGTATTAAGGCGCCGGCGAACGATGATGACCTATTATTTGTAACTAGCAGCGCCTCGCGGTTTCACCCGCGTAATTCCCGTTACCAAGAAATTCCGGGATAAAATATAGCCTATGTGTTATTCCAGGCTATAATCTATCTCTGTGCCAAATTTAATCCATATCCGATCAGTAGTTTTTGCGTGAAAGAGTAATAAACATCCATCCATACTTTCGCGTTTATAATATTAGTAGGATAAGAGCATTATTTTATTTCCACCATGTTATACTGTTCATCAGAATTCAAAACGAATTTCTCAATACGAATGTATTTTTTTGTGTTTTTAGTGTTCTCTGGGTGGACTGATTTTGATGATGTTTTTTTTTGAAAGCTGGTGCTTGGTGTGTTGTGTGGCGTGACCAAACGGGCCACTTTTTGAGTTACCATAATAATGTATATTTTCTAATAATGAGTTTGATGTTGTTACACTACACAACCCAATTCTTATATCTTCTCTCCACCCCAAGGTTGCCTCGGAGAACATACATTAGACGACTTTTGTACTATGTTTTATTATTAGATAAAAGTATTTCATTGTATGTGATTATCTAGTGGCCTTTGCCAAAAGAGGGCAAACAGAAGAATTATCGGTGTCGTAACAATAGTTTAGTATTTAAGTAGAAAACAAAATTGTAAATATTTTTCTGAATAAAGGCTATAAATTAATGATTATCTAGTACAATAAAGTGTAAATAAATGGCAGGACTAACGACATCAGACCGTCAAGTGCGCATCCTGCTTCGCGATGTGGCGGGCAAGGCTTGTTGGGACGCCTCGGCGCTTCACTACGACCCCTCGGTGGCTGCCGACGAGCCGCCGGAACCTCTGCCGCTGCCTCGCAGGTATCAACAGCGCATTATTTGAAGATACGCACAAATTAATCCTAGGTCCATAGATTACGCGAACCATTTTTCAGGTTTTTTTAACCCCCGACCCCTCTGGTGAGATTTTGTAAGATTTTCCTCAACTACCTCCCCCCTCCCCAAATCTCACGTGAATTTTTTTTTTAATTGGGTTTTGGCTGAGAACGCGGTAGTTTAATAAAAATGTACAAAAAGATAAATTGTTACATTACACAGTATTTGAAATTTGTGTGTTACCGTAGTTTAAAATCACTTTAACTTTATTTCACGCCGTTTGCCGATATATACTATAAAAAAATTACGTGCCATTTGCTAAAACACCCCCTGTCCCCCAAGTGAGATTTGGAAAGATCTAGCTTGACCCCCTCCCCCCTTGCTCACGTAATTGACGCCCCCCTAACTAAAGTTTGGTTGATGGATATTTGTTACCTCTTCACGCCAAAACTACTGACCAGATCGGGCTGAATTGACGTAGTTCTAGTCTTGGATTAAAATAAAAAAATCTTCCCTTTTCGAAAAAAATTGAAACATCGATGATATGGTTCCAAAAAGAGATCTGCGTATGTCTTATAATTTCAGACTTTCTCATGCTGACAGATTTAAAGGGGTATTACACTACACGTTATTCAGGGACCCTAATCCTAACTAAGAGTGGTGTAATAAGATTTAGAGTCCCTAAGGGACGGACCTCGCAAGCCTTGCTCCCTAATCGCCCTAACTACCGGGCTCTGAATAACGTGTAGTGTAATACCCCTTTTAAATGTACCACCCTGTGTATACTGTGTTTATTTCCAAGTATGGAGTGCCCTCGAGATGACACGCTTTCGTCTCTGCCGCCGCCATTGCCTCCGGATCTGCTACCAGACTACAAGAACTCGCCGCCCGATAAACATCAACTTGATCACGTAAGCACTCTTTTAGAAATTATAAACTATGCTTTGAATTATTTTAATGTTTATATAGGTTGTATCGAGTATATCATCTAGTGCCTATAACACAAGCTCGGCTTAGCTTTACGGCTAGGTGATGTGTGTATTGCCCAGCATTATTTATTTTGGTATCTAAGGTATTGTATTAAATAATTATTATATCTGTCATCTAGTGCCCATAACACAAGCTCTGCTTAGCTTAGGGCTAGGTCATGATGTGTGGATTGCATCATGATGACCACGGAAGACCAGTGCTATGGCACGATTTGCTCTGTCATAGCACACGCTGAGTGGTTATCAATTTTGTCACGTCTCCGTTCGTTTCATTTACAAAACTGTATTTTTCTTTATTTTATGTGACAACATAAATATTTTTTACGTTTACATGATTAAGTTATAAATTTGCAGGTGCTAGCATACATAGGGCACACGTCCCCGGAGGTGGTGTGCGGACGGCGACTCGACGAGGCGGGTCCGTCGCCGCTGGCGGCCGGCGCCGAGGACGAGCTGGTGGCGGCGCTGGTGGCGCACCGGAACAGCGAGCGGCACTACCTCGCGCAGAGAGACTGGTAAATACACTGCTTAGGGCGCAAACAGTAGGTGCACTAGCGCCAACCCTCATTTTATCATATAATTACGTTAAACAAAGAAACACTCAAGAACACGTTAACTCCAACGGTTGTCAACGGTTGTCGGTTCATCGTGGGATATGGCCGGCTCACTGCCACTTCAGCTTGCTTATTCTTCAGTCAGTCTATGCACAGTGATGTAAAAGGTTAATTCGTTTCCAGTTACGAGGACGAGGAGGTGTTATCGTGGTGCGGCGCCGAGAGCAGGAGCGAGTTCTCTCTGTGCCGACAGCTGGCGGCGCAGCTGGGCGTGCTGGCGCCGGCGCGCAGGCAGCACGCGCATCTGCTGCGCCGGACCGACCGGCTGCTGCGCGACCTGCGCAACCTGGACGCGCACAGGTACCGAGGCACATTCTCAGTTACAAGACGAGGAGGTGTTATCGTGGTGCGGCGCCGAGAGCAGGAGCGAGTTCTCTCTGTGCCGACAGCTGGCGGCGCAGATTGGCGTTCAATTTTTTATGTAGCTGCAGCGGTTTCGGCTCTTTGATTGAGCCTGTCAGCTGCCTGTTGATGAATGGCTGAACCTACTGACGATGACGACTCGTCGTTGGTCGGCTCGACCCGTTCGGGCGCGCTCGCCTTATTTCGGAAATCATTTTGCACCTCCTCTGCGTCTTACCCGCCCCGCCGTCTTGTACGCTCCCCTCGCGTGAGCGAGCGGTGGCAAAAACGACAATGATTTTTAAAGTTTTTGATATATTTTCGTTGCTTTCGATTTATTTTGAATAAACGATTGTTTTCTCAAATATTTTTGTTTATCCCTAAGTTAAATATATCAACGATGGGTGCAGCGTGTCAGATTTTCGAATAAAGGTGTTTATCATGCATAAAAAATCCCTTGAAAATGACTCGATTTAGTGTGAAAATATGGCAAATTAGTTTCGCTCTCATGATTAAGTTTTTTGAAAATCTTAAACGCTGCACCCGTAGCTTTTTATTATCCGATTATGTATGCGTTTGTATGGGGTCTCGGATGTTCACACCAACGTTAAGCATATCCTATATGTATCCTTTTGAATCATATGAAAGACTACACATACACCGGAGGCGGTCACGGTGCGGTACCAATAATAGAATACAACTCGCTTGTGTGGCGGCTTTAAATGTTATCTTTTGTTCAGGTGTCGTGAAACGCACAAAGTGGCCGTGATCTACGTGGGCAAGGGACAAGAAACTCGCAACGAGATCCTTTCCAACCGCTGCGGCAGTCCGGCTTATGAAGCTTTTCTGGCCGCTTTGGCTTGGGAGGTAACACACATAAATATATATGTATACGGGTATTTATCGCGTTTATTTTTCCCATTGTTTCAACAGATTCAGCGATCGCGTAAGTTTCAAAAAACTTTAACGCAGCACATTCTGATTGTATATGATTTAAACAAGAAAAAAGGTTTTAGTGAAGTCAGTCTCAGAAGCATGATATACTCTGATATACTGTAAATTGGTTAGATATTTTAACGCTAAGTATATAAAATAAAAAGTGAAATTTAATTGAGTTTACATTTCAACAAAAAACAATCATTTTAATTTTTGACAAAAAGGTATGGCCTGTCTAGCTCCTATGAACGCGAAATAAATTCCTATCCTATTCGCACAAATGCCCTGTCTCGCTTCTATGAACATGAAATCAGTGGCGGTAGCTTCTTTTCACAAGCCAAAAAGCCGGGCTTGCCCTACTTCAAATTCATATGCAGATCATTTGTTCAAGAAATTTTATTGAATTTAATAAGTCGTTTTCATGAAAACTACAAACAAAACTACTTAATCATAAACACTAGACGTATGTCGGGCTTGCACTGTTCTCAAGCATTAGGCACGCCACTGCATGAAATCCTATCCTATTCGCACAAATTCCCTGTCACGCTCCTATGAACGTGAAATCGTATTTCTACCCTTTTCAAATTCAAATTCAAATCATTTATTTCAGACAGTACCTACATACAATTTAGATACATAGTCCATACAGTGTTTTTTTTTACAATACAAGAATTAATAAATATTTTAAAAAAATGTAATAAATTAAATTAAACATAATATTAAATAAACAAATTTTGACAAATGAACGTAATAATAACAAAATTAGAGTAATAGATAATAACAATAATACTAACTTATTTACGAACTTATTTAATCTAGCTTAAATACATGATTTTTGGACCAGTATTCCATGAAGGGCGAAGCTGTGTCCAGCCTTCCTGCAATGACCTGCAGGTAGCTGTTGGCGCTGCCGCGCACCCTGCGCATCAGCGACGCCGTTCTCTTGCGCAGGATCGCAGTGAACCCGTAAAACCCGTTTTCGCACAAATGTCTGCAACGTCCATATCTGTTTGTGGTGTCAGGTGGAGTTGGAGTGTCACGTGGGGTTCACGGGCGGGCTGCGCGGCGGCGGCGGCGGCGGCGTGAGCGCGCCCTACCTCGCCACGCTCACGCTGGAGGCGCTGTTCCACGTCGCCACCAGGATGCCGGCAGACTCGCCCGACGCTATACTCAACAAGGTTTGGCTTTGGACGGACTAAAATAACAACCTTAAATACCATATCACTACATAGTATAAAACATGTAGTGATATCGCTTTTTCTGTCCCTATGTCCTCATGTCCCTTTGAATGCTTAAATCTTTAAAACTACGCTACGGATTTTAATGCGTTTTTTTTAATTGATAAGAGTGATTCAAGAGGTAGGTTTATGCGTATAATAAAACCGTGCGAAGCCGGGGCGGGTCGCTAGTATTCTATATTCTTTATATATGAGAGCTTTTCTAATATTTGCCTATTGTAAGTAACTACCAGATTTAATTTACAACAAGTTCTTAATGTATAGTAATATTTTGTGGTTTTTTTCATTCATTATTATAATTTTTTTTCTTCTATTGTTTTGCCTGTAGTTAGATTATTTAATATTTCCATAATTAACTAACTAAACTTCAATAATATGTATTTATATCGTGTCAGGAGGCGGGCGAGGAGACTCAGTTTTTACATTTGTGGTCTCCTCGTTCAACATGTACCATACCTGATAATTTGTCCCAATAAACGATTTTTGTATTTTTAGTATAGCTTTGGACGGAGAAAAATAACAACTTAAGCTATACGCTTGTACAACAAAATTGCAAGTGAGTTGCAAAAATTATCAGCAAATATGTACATTCAAATAAATTCTCAAAAACATTAATTGTAAAAAGAAATTGGTTGTAAATTACTTAGAACTTTTTTTTTCGACTTGTTCTAACTCGATCTCGTAGCACAACTAGTAGAATGGCTGGATGCTCTAGCATCTTGTACTGGGGGAAGGTTGCGAGTTCAATTCCCGTCGAAATCTTCTTTTTTTTGGACATAATTTAACTACTAATTTTACTACTTATAAACACTACAACTCCTGAGACACTTATACCTCAAAGCCTTTTTTTATGCTATTCCCATGATTTTATTCCTTATTTGCCCGCAGACCCGTCACCTAGGCAACGACGAAGTCCACGTCGTCTGGAGCGAACACTGGCGGCCATACAAGCGAGACACCCTGCCCACGCAGTTCTGCGACGTGCTCATAGTCCTCTACCCACTGGCCGGCGGCCTGCTGCGATGTACCGTGTCTAGGAAACCTGATGTAAGTACACTGCTATAGCACTGTTGTAGCACTGTTATAACACTGCTGTAGCACTGTTATAACACTGCTGTAGCACTGTTATAACACTGCTGTAGCACTGTTATAACACTGCTGTAGCACTGCTATAGAACTGTTAAAGAACTGTTATAGCACTGCTGTAGCGTATTGGATCAGATAAAAGACGGGACTTGTCAGAGGTATCAGGATAGAAAAGATAACTCCAACGGTGTTTAGATCGCAACTGGTTTAGTAACTAGATTTAGTTAGGGTGTGTGCAAAGCTTTATACGTTTATAATAAAGGATATCTACTGAAACCATTTGTATTTACAGGTATGCGTGTTCGGTCCAATCTGGGAAGAAAGCATCATCAGTCTATCGTGCGCGGGCGCCCTGATCCGCGGCGCGGGCGTCGCCGGCGGACGCTCCGTGCGCGCGACGATGCCTCTCTACCAGCACGCGTACAGCGAGCGCGCGCGCACCTTGCAGCAACTCACGAGCCATCACACGCTGCCGACCACTTTCGAGCGCTTCGTGGAGCGCGTCAGAGACCCTCTGCCCAGACAAGCCTCTAGCGAAGGTACACTAGAACGCCAATATCCGAATTAATTGGGACCTGATGTGCGATTACGCTAAAACCACCCATCCAAAATTGACATATGAAAGCCCTTTTAATGGCCTTCGTAATTTAAAATTGTATGAAAAGGACGCGCGCGATGGCCATTGAAATGGCTCAAGAATGTCAATTTGGATGGGCGGTTTTAGAGTAATTGCACAGCGGGTCGATTCGGATAATCCGACAGAGACTGGTGGTAAAGAAAAACTAACTGTCACACATAGAACAACATGAAGTGTCATGCCTCTAGCCTTCAATCATAACAGTTGAAATATAGGTATATCTGGACTCCAGCGAGTTCCAACTTGGTACAACATAGCAGTTGAAATATATATCTGGACTCCAGCGAGTTCCAACTTGGTAGAAGAAAAAATAAATTGCATGGGGCCGATTTGGTTAATCGGTGTTCGGATAATCGGCGTTCTTCTGTATTGAAATCACATTCACTTCACATTAAGGTGATTTCGCGTCCAGGACTAAGCATAGCTCCGCTACTAGATGGCGATGATTTTCAATTTTGATATTTTTCACTATTTTCTAATTAAATTGTTAATAATTGTTTAATGGTAATGTATTTGCCGCAAATGGTATGTTGTTTTTTATGTACCAAGCAATTTTTCAAGTGTTGAAAGCATTTAGGGAGCTTGTATTTGGGAAGAGCAAAAAAGATCTTGCCTGTGTGAGTGATCGGCCGCTACGAGTCACTCACACAGGCAAACCCTATAAATTCAGTGGAACTAAAATAACTACTGTTCCAAAAATAACAGAGATAATTGGAGACGCCTTAGGACTAAATATTTTTCGGACCAATATTTCCGTTTTCGGGACATTGCTAAATTACATCTAAAATTAATTCAATAAAACCACTAGTTAACGAACTAATTTTCGACTCTTGTTTTTTTTAAGAATAAAAACAGGCTCTATTTACATTTAAAAAAAAAGTTGGAGGTAATTTTCTTTTATCGTTTTGAACAATTTAAGTAAAAAGGCGCAGAGGGTAATGTTATTTACAAACTAGCTTATTAGCTAAAGAATATCTTACAAATCATAGGTAAAAAAAAATACTTTTCATGCTATTTATTAATTTCGTTAAATCATTGGAATTGACAAATAAATTGAATAAGTTCACAATAACAATCATTAATTTTAAATGTACTCACTGTGAAAGTTGTTCCAATTTTATAATAAAATTACATTAAAATTATTAGCGTAAGGAAGTCTCCACTTTTTTTGACTCTGTTCTTTGTGTACTTAGGTATTTTAGCTCCGATTTTACGACCACTTATAAAAGATTAAAAGTAATACAAATTTTCACAGTATTTCAATAACTCACTTTGGACTAGCGGTTTGAACAGTCGGGTGGGTGCGACGATGTATAGTCGTACCTGGGTTCGAAACCACCGAAAATTTAATTTACTTTTTGCTTTTTGAAAATGAAATATCCACAAAATTTTGATACATCCCGTTAGTACGGGCTCGAATCCCTTCAACACTACCAAAATTTTTGATTTTTATCATTTTTATTCTTTATATTTTGAACAATGTCATAGACCTAGTACAAACAAATTCATATTTGTCATAAATTACTTATTGTAAGCCTTCCTAAGTCTATTTGATTGTTATATAAAACTTTGGTAGACTGTTCTGCGTAGGTACATCCCACAAAGGGTCCTGACCTCGTTTCTAACGGTATGACAAAAATAAAAAGAAACAATTATGTACTATCAACACCAACTGATTTTTATTTTATTTTAGCTCTTACGCCAGCTAAGTTCAGGCATTTTTACAAATCGCTCATTGAATGCAAAACGGCCACATTTCGAAAATTTAGAAAATGGTTTTATTTCTGATAAAGTATATTTTCTTTTGAGAACATTTCATAAAGCTAGTTTAATTTAAATATTTATTTCTTTTTATTGGGATAATTATCTTAACTTTGCTTCAAAATTTTAATGCAAAATGGGCTTTTGTAGTTTTTATCAAGTTGGGTGATAGCTATAACAGCGACCATTATTTTAAAAATTGAGCAAAAAATTACGAAAACAATGATGTTTTAATATTAAAAAAGAAAAACTTTAACTTTTCAAAAAAATCATGTTCAAAATTTTGTTTTGGCTCTCTGTAAAAAGTTACGATTAGTCCAATAAAAAAAATATATATATAATTCCGGACAGTCCACACAGCATCATCTAGCCCCAAGGTGAGCAAAGCTCGTATTATGGGTACTAGTTGACTGATAAACTTAATACAATACATTACATAGATAGATATTTTTTTTATAAATACATAGAAAACACCCAGACCAACGGAACAAATTTCTGCAGATCGTACACAATTTTTTCCGACACGGGAATCGAACCCACAACCGGTCGCAGGCGGACTTCGCCCACTGCGCCACATCGGTTGTCGCTGATGAATGATCGAAATGCTTTGCATACAATCTGACACGTCTGATGCTGGGGCCACACTACCGTGATATGCCGATAATTATTTTAATTATAACTTATACAACACCTAGGTGTAACCACGATTTATGGCCATAATTTTACAATGCCAATCAATATGGCAAATGGCGGTAGACAATAGCTCCGGCGGCGGTCTTTTTTCGCACATCAAAGAAGATTACCGCAGTAATTAATGCGTTTGTGGCCACTACCGTTTGTCCAGTGTGCAATATGAGCTCACCGGCGACGCACGTGATATTTTTACCGCCTTATTTATTGACATATCTAGGTAAACTCTAGTGTAACCACACCAGGTCATGCAGTAATTTAAACGGTAATTTAATGTCATAATTATTGCGGTAACAGCCCGGTAGACGGTAAGGTAGTGTGGCCCCAGCGTAAAACTCTCTAAACTGGTATCTATAAGCAAACATTTTATCTGTTTACATAGTGTCATTTATTGTTGTCATGGAAACGGAACGTAGGCTTCCTAGATCTTATTTGACATGCAGCAAAAATAGATAGGAATAAATACTTGGACGATGGAAAAACCCTTTGAGAACGGTAGACTATGGTATTATTAGATGATTCTTTAGATAGCACACAGATGGCGATTCCGTCGCCGCCATCACACTCACATGTTCAAGTAAGCGGGCGTACGATACTATCCGTGTTCACTCACGCATTGATAGAAATGGCCTAAAATTTTCACGTTATTTCTAATTATTCCGAGTGTTTTCATGAATCAAACACAATTTGCCGCAAATAATGACGAATAACAAAGCCAAAAACAGTTATTTATTTGTTAAATTATGTCCACATCGCTCATATTTGGGAAAATACAAACGTATGGAAATCGGATCACCTTAAAGTCGCTTCATCTAGAGGACAATCAAACCGCAAGTTTTGATAGCAGAACTAAACATAAATAGCTGTTCTTCATGAAATGAAAAGCGGTTATTTCAAAACCAAGGCGTTATTTACAAAACTCTGAATTAGCTTATGGGGTCGCCAAATATGGTGTAAGACGCCGTTTGGCTGAGCGGCAAAATGGCACTCCGCTCGATTTCTACTATAATGGGTTTTATTAAAATTAAAACCGATTTTATTAATTCCAGATCAAAGCACCGGGCGCCTAGCGGCGGCGCTCTTAGACCAGCCGTGGACCAGCACTACAGAGCCCCACAGCGTGTCTCCGCGCCCCTCCAAACGTCTCGGCCCCTTTAAACGCCCCCTGACGGGGCAAGTGCCCCCTGGTCCGAGCACAGCCCCTGTCACAACCTCGCCCATGATGCTGCCGACAGCACCGCTTAGGAAGAATCGGTGAAATAATGGTAAAGAGTAAAGCGATACACATACAGTATTTCTTGTCACTAAGTTGGTAATGCAATCATTTTATCCCCGAAAACTGATCTGCTCTCCTGCGCCTACTAAACCAGTGAAATTTTAGGTGTTTCAAAGATATATAATTTAAGCAAATAATGTTTTTTCTTCACTGAACAGGAAATCTTAAAACTCATAAATTGACACTAGTTAGAAGTCATATGTAGCACAAACACTATTAATTAATGAGCATATTATGTCTATTTGAAGTTTCTTTTCACCAACTATTTTGTGTCCGCTAAGAATGTAATGATGACTGGGTCATCTCTTAAAATTCGGCCTCCCTGATAAAGACTGAAAATACGTTACGGAATAGTTACAAATAATTGGAATATATTTTCATTCACTTTTATTTCAGTCTAGATCGGATCTTAACTAATTTGTAAGAATTATAAAATTAAAATGTTAAACACTTTCTGATTTAAATCAGTTATATTCGCCCAAGTATTCTGAGAAGTGGGTCTACATGTATTTAGCTCACAACTAGCATGCTTGGGAAAGTGCATTTTGGAATGCTAGATCTGCTTATGAAATTATTTTACATTATTTAACTTATTTATTTATACAATGCTTTAAAACAAATAGTATTTTAAATGATTATTGAGCTCATGAAGGTAAAATTTCTAAAGTCAAATCATTAATTTTAACAATATAACTAATTTTTAAAACAATGCTACTTAATTCGTCCTGTAAGAGATTAAAAAACTATGGACTTTATCATTTGATGTACTTAATAATGTTTAAGCTTTAGTGTCGTTAAGTTGGTAATTTAATTGTATGCAAGTTCGACTTTGATCAACTATGTACACGCTTTTGTCTTGAGATGTCCAACATTTGATAGTTTTCTGTAAATATGTAAACTAGATATAGAGCTTTAACTGTTGTAGGTTTGTTATACTATTTATTATTTGCCTATTGATAGACAAAGTATTTTTCCTCCTGTACATTAGTATTTAGTAAACTATGTCACCTTAAAAAAGTTAAATCATTATTGTTTGGTTTTAAAATTCTGTGAAAGATTATCTTTTTTTTGTCTGTATTAAGTGAACTATTGAATAGAAATCTAACATTCCATTGTATTAACTTTTATGATTGTTTTGAGATTTGATTTTTTATGCATTTATTATTTTGCCTATTGGACATAACTATCTTGTTGCATTCCAATGTCTTAGCAATCTGTATTATTTCTCAGTATATATTCTAGTTTTAAAAGTCTAAACATATACAAATATAAAAAAAACATAATATTTCAATTGCTTCCACTTTGTAATTTTAATCAGTATTTATAATAGATGTTAAGACTGACACAGTAAAATAATAATATGTATTGTTAACACACATTAAATTAGTTTTAAAATATAATTTATATTTTATCAATGTGGTGGTATTATGTAACATATTTGTGGCTAATTTATTAATTGTTCAATGTTTTTGTAAAGCTGTGTAAGGCTTTGAAAGTTGTCACATATAAAATTGTAAGAAGTAATCTGGTTGACCCACTATAACCATTGTTTTTATATTAAACCATTGGAAAATACATAAATAAATTTGAACTAAATCTTATTCATTTTATTGATATACAGCCTATAACTAAAAATACGAAATATATACAATCTTAGGACAACCTATTACACATTTTTAGGTAGCTTATACATTCCTCCTTGAAAGACAAGTTGATGGGTTCTGACTTTGGTGTCCAGAAACTGCCTGAGCTCCTGCAGACTGCACTCAGTGCCTGGAGCTTGTGAAGCAAACATTTTCAACATCTGGTGAATGCGGTCCAGTGGTAGCGAGTCCAGATTTGTCAACATGCCTACGATGTAAGACCAGAACACTTGCAGCTCTCCCTCCCTCTGGTCATGAGCTGAAGCCATTGCACTCTCAGCTTCATCATCTTCACAAATCATGTCCTGCACCTGGTTTGTGGAGCCGGAAGCTTTGTTAGGATCTGAACCATCGATCAAAACAAAATGATCAGGACTTTTCTCAGCAATCAGTCCCATTGATTGCCAGTATGTGATTTTCCTCCTCAGAACTGTGACAGGCACCTTCATCACCTGATGGAGCTCCTCTATTGACCACTCTGGCTTATCTTGAAAATGCATTATCAAAGTTGCATTAAATGGTGACACAGTCAAGTCTAATTTCTTTTCACCAATTTCTATTTCAATATTCACATTGCCAAGATGGGGCTTCCAACTCAATGTTCTGTTACCTTTTAGAGCTTCAAATGATTTAGTATAGGCTTCCAGATGTTGCTTTATTTCTTCTGGTAGCTCTAAGCTTTCATCTTTAAATGGAGGCCAGAACTGCGCTGAGAGTATCATTGCACTAGATGTGAACTTTTTATTCAGTTCTTCAATACTCTTTTCTTGTTGTATCAGAGCATTAATTCTTTTAGAATCGGATATATCCTTCAGCATCACTTCACAGAAATGAAGTTGTGATTCACCAAATCTTAACTTTAGTAGCTCTAAATATCTTATCTCCCTTTCAGTGTTTATGGCATTTTGAGCCAATAATCTGTCCGCTAACAGTGTTCTGTATTCATTTACAAACAGTTCCTTGCTTCCATAGACATTAACAAGCATGGATATTATGTCATTTGCTCTTCTATCACTGGAATTAATTTTAGGGTCTGCATCAACTGGGTCTGGCACCCATTCCTCCCACACTTCATCTTTGTCCTCATCCCCATCTTCAGGCTCTGCTGCAAACTTGGCCAGTTCCTCGGCTAGTTCGCATCCAGTGCCTTCCTCTGTGAGACTACTGACCACACTCCTTACTGTGTCTTCTCTATTTCTCAAATAGTTCTTGACAGGTTTTGTGACCGTTTCTAGGATGACTCCTGAGGGATCAATATATCTCAAAGCTTTGATTGTTGAAATGTAGGCAGTCAGTATGTCAGGAGTATTAACACCAGGGTGCAATAGTCTTGTTTCTAGAGCACTTTGCAATTTCTTGCACAATGTAGGTCTCAGGTCAGTCATCTGCAGACCAATTTTGATATCTTCAATTGCAGGTAGGGAATCTGGATATTCAATAATGATGCTGAAGAGCTGGTCTATTCTTAGCATTGTGTAGCTGTGGTGCATCAAGTAACTTAGCTTTTGCCTGAACTTGGATATAGCATTTTGAATGTATGTATCATCCGCAGGAGGTTTGGATGATCCTGCACAGTATATTCTAGTTAACCAAGATATAACTGTAGTTTCAAGCCAGTCATCTAGAAACTCTATGTGTGAGGCATCAAACGAGCCTGATAACTTTTGCATGTGAGATGCTATTCTCACTTGGCTAAAACTTGTAAGTACCTGGCCTGCCAGTCTTTCTAATAATTGAAGTTCCATAAGCTTTCTGTTAGTATCATGGAATACCTTTACTATATAAGCACAATTACAATCGGAGAAGTCATTCCAACAGCCTGAACACATGACATCTTCTCCCATATCTGGATTCTCATACTCATTATCGAAAACATTAAATGATACTTTGTAGAAATGATTGATTACTACTTGAAAATCTAAGGGCAACTGAGAAAGAAGTGTGGCTCTCACAAGCTGCTTAAAACCCAGTGTTATGTCCTTCTCTCCATAGATCGGCTTGTTATCATTACAACTATTGTTCAAGATTGTAAGCCTTTGAAGCATAGGGGAAAAGCTTGACACGGATTCGTACAAATCGTTAACAGCAGATTTAAATAGTTGAAAACCTTTAATTTCTTCTTCTACTTTGGTAAACTTAGACCAGAATAAGGGCGCGACATGTTGGCGTAAATACTTTTCAGTGTGAATCAGCACTAGATCTCGTATTTTCACTTGAATCCCCAAACCGATGATTATTTCGTGAATCTCCTCGTACTCAGTTTCCGAACAGTCCGTGATCACGGTATCATTGAGTATTGGGAACGCGTAGTTTATCTTGTTCCAGTACACTTTTAGATCTTCTTGGTTGTGAGACATTCTAGATTAAAGAAGGAAAGCCTGATTTGAAAATAAACTTTACCACCGGACTGAAATCAAAATAAAATCCCATTCAAATCAATATTTGTGATTGTTTCTTCTCAACTTCAACTTCAACTTTTTGATTATGGCTCTGCGTCTGGTTTGGCGCAATTTTGCCAATGACCGTTTTTGGATAGCATCACAAGGTTTTTAGAAATTAAGGCTAGTATTTAAAGTGGACATTCTTTGAAAATCATTGTTTAACTAAATAAATTACATACAGAAAGTGTACATACTATATTAATAAGCATAGATATTTTAATAATAAAAACAAAACTATAATAAATGGAATATGGATACGAAAAAAAAAAAAAACTTTGCTACAGTTTAATGTCATTATTATATACAAATTTACAAAGAGCAAAGTTTACTTTGGGAGAGAAAATGAGAGATAAAATACTTTTTATACATGTAGGACGAGGAACGTCTAATGGAAGAGTTTCAAGTAAGGAAGATGAAGTTATGGGGCAGCTGAAAAAAATGTGATCTACACTGCCTTCATCGAGACCACACTCACACACTGAGTTGTCCCTGATCCTAAGTTTGAAAAGGAAAACCGGTGAACATGTGTGTCCTAATCTGAGTCGACATATGGTTGAGGTGGTAACTTTATCGAATTTACGGAATTTAAAAAACCAAGGCTTTCGTGGGATATCAGGTTGTACATCTGCATAATGTTTGCCCTTGATGAGTTTTGAGGCGTTCCAGAGTTCCGACCAGGATTTTTGCAGATGGACTTTAGGAAGTAGACATATATCATGACAATAGGTTTTAAAATGCTCAAGAGACCCCAACTGAACCGCAGCTTTTGCACAGGCGTCAGCAGTTTCATTACCTGGAATTCCAGAATGGCCTGGGACCCAAGCTAAAATCAGTGCAGTGCGGAGCACGTTTGCGAGTAGACGTGTCGCTTTGCAACGCTAAGAATTCAATATTCACGTATCGCGCGGCTTCGGCCGATGCATGTTTAGTCGCCATGAGTTCCGAAAAACTTGTGGCTAACGAACTCCTAGCCTTCCTCCAAGATCGTCTGGATGTCATGGATGAGGTCTCGGCGATGCAGATCTGCAAGTCGAGTTTCTCCGAAGATGAGATCCGCAAGGCCAGGACGTTGCTCTACGAGTCGCTCAACATCACGGACAAGATGAAGATGTACAGGAGGGACGAACAAGGGGAACGCAGTCTGCAGGACATCATCAACGTCTTGAAGGTGACCGACCCAGATGACGTGCCCGCCTTCGTCGCCCGGAACCTGCATCGTGTGCCGCCGCTGGACTTCGACCATATCGATTGTACGAGCTTGCTTAAAGACATCAAGGCCTTGAAGTCGACCGTAGCGCAGATGCAGCTGAAGATGGATGCCGCTCAAAATACCATCGCCGACCTGCGCAGTGAAGTTGATTTATTGCGCAATACGCAATCGGTATTTAGGTCACCCGACCCCGTGGCATCCAATGTCAACGTTCGCCGCGATGCGCAGCTGAATGCATCGGCAAGCAGTTTTGTGTCGAAGTTAGCGTCGCCCGTGGCAGCCGATGGTAGCGGCGCGTGCGCCCCCGCCCCCGCGCCTGCCCCCGCCGCTCGGTCCGCCTGCGTCACCGAGCCGTCACGTGTCTCGCCCACCCCGCAACGAGACTACGCCGCCGCCGTCGCCGCGACTCAACCCGCGCGACAACCACTCAAGGGGAAGAAGCGGAGTGGCCGCGAACCTAATCGTGGCGCTCTGCCTCCGGGTCCTGAGAAGGGCCGCTGTGACAAGGAAGGCTTCGTACTTGTTGAAAGGAAGAAGAGGAAACCTACTTGTCGCAACCAGTGCGGGACCGCCGCACCGAACGCACAAGGGCAGCTGTGCCCGCTACGTGCCGAAGTACCTACCACGCAACTCTACGTGTCGCGCGTCTTCTACACCGTGACCGCTGAGGATGTGGCGAAGTACCTGAGGCAGAAGACCGGCAGCATGGTGAGAGTGCCGACGGATCAACTCTCTACGTATATGGACAGCGGGTTTTGGCCGAAAGGTGTCGTTTACAGAAAGTTCATCGGACGCCTGTCAAACGACACCGCGCGTGCGTCATCGGAGCGTCGATGACTCGAATAGTTTATATGTTATGTATGTTTGTCTGTAAGGTATTTATTATATGGGCCCTAGTTAAGTTACATTTTGTAAACTTTCTTTGTTGCCTGAAATAAAGTTATTATTATTATATTATTATTATTATAAAATTACATCAATGTTCTGTTTACTACATTCATATAGTGCCTGACGGATTTGGAGTATTAAAGGGAAACAAGAAGGGTCCCTAAAAGGGTTAGAAAGGAGAGATTGTAGACAACTTCTGGAATGAGAGAAGATTATGGACTTGTGTAACTTATGGGATATAATAAAGAGGATGGCTTCGAAAATAGCTACAGCTTCACCAGTTCATTCAGTTGTTTCTTCTCTTCTTTTTTGTTTTGTTGGTTGACTTGTAACGGGCTGTCGTAATAACTTTGACATACAAGCTCATCATGACAGTGACAATAAGTTGGCTGTAAAATTGTATTGTTGCGCTTGCGCCTGATTATTATCACTATTGGATACATTTCGTCCGGCATTTGAAAGATCAAAAATTTACATGAATATTGTGGGCAATACTCTTTTCTTCTTTCTCGCGTTTCCCAACTCTAGGTAGGTAGGTACGCACTTTCCTTTTGTATGTAGAAATTATACATACATACGTACATTTATAATGTAGAAATATTAGGTATCTAACACAAATATACAGGGTTATAGGTGTATGATTAACCTCGATAAGGCGCACTTTTGTTCTACGAATTTTTCTAATTCATGATTTTCTATATATCTTAAGCATATTATTATATCTAGCAAAGAAAGAAAGGGGTTGCGGTGAGGCGAGTGGGAGTTGATAGAAATGCCCGCCAAAACTAAAAAAAAACAGGAGATGTATCACGTTTTGGCAAAAGTCACAGAAGAAAAATTTTTAATCTTCATTCACCCAAGTCGCCCTTAAGAGGTTAATCATTAGATACCTATAACACTGTATATCGTACCATTCGTAAGCAATCGCTGCGCATCTATGTAGGTACACGTACACGACGCGACGACACGGCTCACGTGTCGTGTCGTAGTGACGAAAAAAAAACAAAATCACTAACTAATTAAATGGTAGAGAATTTCAAAGGTAACTTTGGGTGCGCACTACTGCGCACGCCCGAGACGCACGCCGAAATAACCCCCTTGGCAGCCAGCAGAGAGCATGAGAGGGACCGTCGTCCCTCTCATTTTCATTACCATCTAAATTTTTTTACGTTACTTCACTTCCTCCATGGAGAAAAACTATAAAAGTCGAAACAGAAGCCGGAAGCGTAGCGCATAGCGGTAAGAATTCGTAGCTCGTGCTACGGCTGGGCCTTCGTAGCATACAAAAGACTTCAACGCGTTGTGTATGATACAACAAGCGACATATTTCTCTACTCAAACTAGAAGGTGTAACGAGTTTCGATTTTATCTTTGAACTAGCGACCCGCCCCGGCTTCGAACGTTTTTATTATACATATAAACCCCTATTAAAAAAACCGCATCAAAATCCGTTGCATAGTTTTAAAAATTTAAGCACTCAAAGGGATATAGGGACATAGGGACACAAAAAGCGACTTTGTTTTATACTATGTCGTGAAAGTGAAGAGCCTCTTATTCTTCTTATCTTACTTATCCCTTAACTTTTCTTCTACCTTCGTTTTAGAAGAATATATTATGTAGGTTTTAGAACGTGCTACGCTAGTCATGCGTAGCGACAAACAGATTAATGCTAACATCTATAATTCTTAGATTTTTGTGTAGGTAAGTTTCATTGAATTAGTAAGTAGTTGGGTATGTAGGTACCTACTAGCTACACATTTTCGTTTACCTACAAAGTATACCTTCTTAACTGTCTAACTTAACAAATTCAAGAGCCAAAACAAACAGATAGCGCTTTAAAAAAATCTATAAATAATGACCTTTCGAGCCTCGATTCCCGCTCTTGTGCTTATCTAAAACTTGTTTTGATTGTGTGCGATGACGTCTGGGTAAATAAGTAACTTATAATTATGAGATGTAGCTTACCTCTGGTTCAAACGATAGTGGCTTCCAAGAGCTCTTTACAAGAGCGCGTTCCGAAAATAATTAATTTAATTTATCTGCTAGTCAATAGTTATCTAGTGTCCTTTTTAAATCAAAATAATTTAAGTCCCTCTTATATCTAATTATAATAACAAAATGTTCCTATTCAAAAGTGTTGTTTTCCTAAGTTTATTGTTTTGTGCTTCAACGCAAAAAAACAACAAGAATGATGTGATTGGATTCCCCGAGTCAGAGGAAAATCCGGATTTAAAAAACAAAGAGGTAAGGCCGCTTGTGTTTTTGTTTTGATTGCCGCTAGGTAGGCAGGCGAATAATTGTTCACTACTTTACTAAAAGTATAACCAACTATTAGGTACTAAAACTTATAATTACCTAAATTGTAGACAGGAATACAACCTAGGTACTAATACTAAATCATTTCCCGTTGAACGAGACTGAGTATGTACCTAAGTTCTAGTAACAATTTAATAATTAATTAATAATTGTTTGTTTAAATAATTGTAGTAACAATTTAATACCTAGGTATTTCAAAAAAATGTGTGATGTAGGTAGTTACCTAATAACAAAAAACCTTGGAGCCACACCATGTGCCACACAATATGTATTAGGTATTTCTATTTACTTTAGTACCTACCGAAGTTACAAATTTTATTTTCCTTATTGATTTCATGGTAACTCCAAGCATTATGTACCTACTTGAAGAACATAATATAGGTACCATAATAGGTATAGGTCTTTTAACTACTTAGAGCGGGCGTTTGAAAGACTTAAACTATCACATTTAGGTAGGTAGATACTTGCCTAACTCTTTTCTAACAACAAATAGTGTAGGTAGGTAGGTACTTGTCCAAGTGCTTATTTGGAAATAAATTTATTGATTGCTGATTTCGGTACCCTGTATTGGTAGAGACTGTACCTTCCTTCAGTTTTTAAAACTAGGTACCATGTAGGTACCTACCTACGACAGACGACCGAGTTTTGCCATTCTAGATTTGGTCGCTAAAAATATCTATTATAGGGTTAGGAGTTAGGACCTCAAAAAGTGGTACAGGGTCAGTATTTGAAGAAACATGTTTGATACCATACGAGAAGCTTCAAATAAAATAGGTATCATTAAAATCGCTTCATCAGAATAAAACCTATGTAAAGAAGGTTTGGTCTGTGTAACACTACATAAGCCGCCGCCGCCGGGTTAATTTTGTGATAATTTGTGCAATGGACATTAAGCCTTCATACAGGGCATCGACGATGGTATAGGGCTGGTTATACATATAACCGGAGCTGAGACGTGGACACTCACGGTAGGGCTGGTCCACCAGTTCAAAGTCGCTCAGCGAGCTATGTAAAGAGGTATGCTCGGAGTTTCTCTGAAGGATAGGATTCGTAATAAATACATTCGACAGAAAACCAAAGTTATCGACATAGTTCTAAGAATTAGCAAGCTGAAGTGGCAGTGGGCCGGCCATATCTTGCGAAGACCCGACAGTCGTTGGGTAGACGTGTTCGTGTTGAGTGGAGACCGCGACTTGGCAAACGTAGTGTTGGACGCCCTCCGGCCAGGTGGGATGACGATCTGCGAAAGACTGCTGGCAGATGCTGGATGCGTCAAGCTGAAGACAGGGCGCTATGGCGCTCGTTAGGGGAGGCCTATGTCCAGCTGTGGACTAATATAGGCTGATGATGATACATATTATATAACTCACTTACCCTGCAACGCAGGCAAAGGTATGTAGGTACGAAGGTAAATTTCAGGTATAATGTAACCTCTGACGTAGGTACCTACTTAAATAATTTTAAAGCATTTCGGTGTAAGAAGGTAATGTAAATGGTAAAAATATGTACCTAAACTTCCTGAGCCTGCAAAAACGGACCGGTTATTGAACTGTTGTTTATTCATACGGTACATTGAACCAGCTCAAATTCTTACTTATATGACCTAAATATTGAATTCGGAGCCTCATGCATGACAGAGACAATTTTTATGCGAACAAAGTATAAAATACCTAATTGCAGTATATTTTTAGTAAAAATAACCCTAACCGTGGTAGCAAGCAGTGGTTTAGTAGTAGCGTAGCGTTGATAACGACGAATGGCAGGTGCTGTTTCTATAAAGTAGATTTGACATGTTTACTACTTTACTTCACTAGGGCCACTACTTTACTAGTCATAGTAGGTACTAGAATAAAAAACAAATATTTTCTTTTCTTCTTTTAGAATCTTTGACAAGGACATATCTGTGAAAACCTAGTTGTTTTTATTGATTTCATACTGTTAATAGATATCACATTAACACGCGTCAACAATTTACCATCACCGCTTAATCACTTAGATTTTTTTTGTCAAGCTTGAAACCAAAGCTTTGAGAAAACCTTGTTGCTTTTCTTGATTTCAATATATTTAAAACAATCGAAAAAAGTAGCATTACCGCCTGATCTCTGAAGTCTGCAGATCTTGTACCTACCAACTGTATATTCATCATATACCTAACGAAGATTCAGACTGTTAAAATCAAGCTTGGAGCTTTTGTGCCAAGCCTTTGCTCAGAAAAATCTTGTTATAGGTGCTTAAATAAATAAGATTGATGAGAATTGTTTTTTTCAGAATCGAACACCAGTATTCCTTCCCGCGATGTGCCCAGTTAACGAGCTGTATTATCCTGGAGACCAGAAGGACGATTGGATATGTGATTGCAGACCATGTAAGTTCTTAAATCTCTATCACTACATAGTATAAAACAAAGTCGCTTTCTCCGTCCCTGTCCCTATGTTTGGTTAAATCTTTAAAACTACGCAACGGATTTTGATTCGGTTTTTTTTAATAGATAGAGTGATTCAAGAGGAAGGTATAATAAAAACGTGCGAAGCCGGGGCGGGTCGCTAGTAAATAATAATTATAAAAAATGCACTAACATAAAAAGCCGTTCTGGCATTAACCATACGCGCCCGTTCAGAATGAGGTGTAAGTAACCATTTCGAACTCAAGCAAGCGCTGCTTTACTTTGTGACAAGTTTTAAACCTATGTATCCCCAAATTTGCTCAAGCAATGTCCCTATCTGATTATGGATAATTTGTTTCCAGCCTTCATCTACCACCCCGCCTCGGACGCTTGCTGGCCAGCCTACCAAAAAGGTCCATGTCCCCAAGGAGAGTACCTGGTGCTAAAACAGGGCTCCGAAATTCCCGTATGCGAGAAGAACCCTTGCGTCGTCGACGGCTTTGTTTCATGGAACAGCAACTGTGAGAAGTTAGGCTCTACCGGCCCTTGCAACTTCATGCACCCCGTTCCAGCCGCGTTGGGAGTCAACGCTACCACTTTAGTTGTCAGCTGTGTACGGCTTACCGTACCCAATAGGATCAGTGAAGATATGGGTGTAGGTAACCTGTGCACTCCTGCTGGTAAACGAAGTATTAATGGGAAATGTGTCCCGAAATAAACGTGATTCGAAGGAACTCTACTTTTTTAATTAGCTTTCGAAAGTTTTTAAAGACCGACAAGCTGCATGTTCGTTCCCATTTGTAACTAAAAGAATAATAGCAGTTGTAGATATGCATACGTTGTACATATTCTATTCGTCGTGTATTAGTTATTGTAAATGAAGGAGAAAAATAACCCTGTTTTCATAGAGACAAGAGGCAAATGGAATGAAAACAAATGAACACCCATTACGTAAATTGATCTATCCACACCCCTCTATAAACCCTCGAAAACTTGTTCAGGACAGGATAACCTTGCACGGTGTGGCACGAGGAGTAATCAGCCCTACGCCAGCTATGACAACGAGTATCGGCGTCGCCAGGGTAGTCATGGCAACTCGCCCATACGCCACATTACGAGCGCCCTGTCACCATCGTTTATTTACCAATTACCACGATGGACACTGAACTTATTGTCCACGCGTTTCAAGCGATCGTAGCATTGATAGAAAAAACTACAAAGCTTCTATTCAAAATTACTAAAACCCTGTTCAGGTGGTGTAGTTTCAGTCACCTAGCCCCTGCCGAAGGTTAAGGTTGATTGACAGCCAGTGGAAAACTTTCAAACATTTGTGCGAAGTTAAACTACCAAGTGTTATGTGCATGTTACTAGAAAATGGAACGAAACTCAATATGAGGTGAGTAGGTAAATTACCTAGAGTCGATGTTATTTTGAAATAGTTAAAAACGCTACGTACCTATTCGTATTGATTAACTTGGGAAAACTTGTCTACTGTTTTAGATACTTAGCTAGCTAAGTTTACCCGTCTTAATCAAAGTAAGTCCTAAGTGAGTTCATTAATTATTGTAATACCTATTGTCAGCAATTACAACAGGTAATTTATGAACATAATATATAACACATACCTATAGGTAATAGCATTACATAGAAAGTAGGTTTGATCTTTTTTAAAAAGCAATTACAATAATTAATGAACATAACATAGAACACATATAACATTTTATAAAATTGAGTTTGGTCTATTTTAAATAGTATTTATACTGTAGTAATTAGGTATGTTATGTATGCAAGGAATTTAGTAACTATCTAAAATCTAAGTTCCACTAAATTTTTTATGGGTTGACCAATCTGCGCAATGTTGGCTACACGGAGGTTAGCCGTGATTATCGTATAATTTCCATATAATCGCGATCAGGTAAGCTTTTCCTTATCAGAATTGATCGCTGACCTACTTCACTACTGACCAGTGGCCACCTGCTATAGGCACCTGAAAGACTGTAGCCTGGATTAGTACTTTAACTAAAATTAAAAAGCCTAGTTGTGACCTTCCACTGTTTTTATTACCTCTTACCTAAACAAAACCCTATTTCGTGTTAATCTAAATTGTGGCAGATTTATGTGCTGAACATGCTTTATTACGTCGTGAAAATGGAACTTTAGACGGCGAGGCAGCGATAAATAAAATATTTTCACATTTGGAGGCTCTTGGGAAAACGAGCGGCCCGAATGAAATTTAGAACACCGAGCATTGGATTGTTGCTTTTGGTGGTGGGTGACAAACCTTTGTTAAACTTTAAATAGTGGACTGGATAGAGCCTCTCCCAAAATTAAGGTATCTCTTTAAGATGTGAGGCTTAAGTTGTATTAATTAAATAAAAAATCTCTTTGTGAGTTCTTTAATATAGGTCAAAAGTATTCTCATAGAGATCGGAATGCAGGCTTTTCTTTTTATTTCGGTCAACAAATTAGCATTGCCCATTCAACGTGGCAATGCTGCCAGCATTCTGGCCTTCTCTCTGCCTTCTGGTGGCGGCTTAGATTTTTAAGAGTTTGTTATAAACTGATCTAAAGTAGGCGCACCTCAAACTTTATACACTTATGCAATTGCGATCACGTCAAATGTTTAGTTGTACACAATGCGCACAAGTGTGCTTCGGGTAAGCACGTAAAGCAAACACCGTACGGATAAACCAGGTCGACTTGTGCCCTACATTAAATTGCCTCACACTTTATTTTCCTTGCAATCTTTTACCGTGATTATGATTAATCTACTGTGAAGGAACCTATAAATAAACATTTAGCAAAGCCCACCCATGGCACAAAGGTATTAGGTAAACATAATAATGTATAAATCTAACATATCATTACTACATAGTAGGTATAAAACAAAGTCGCTTTCTCTGTCCCTATATCCCTATGTCCCTTTGAATGCCTAAATCTCGGATTTTGATGCGGTTTTTTTAATAGATAGAGTGATTCAAGAGGAAGGTTTTTACGTATAATAAAACCGTGCGAAGCCGGGGCGGGTCGCTAGTCAAAGATAAAAAGGGGTCTAAAAATAAATAAGTTTCAGAACTTATGTAGAAACAGTTATAGATCCAGCCAGTGTCGGGTAACTTCCGACTGGTATTGACATGGATCAATTGAGCTACCTTTAGACTGTTTGCAACCGTCTGTTGTTAGCTAAATGGTTTCAATTGATATACTTACTAGTTTTATTTTTTTCTTTTCCTTGAATGTAATTTTCGTTGATATTACAGATTCATAATCATAATACCTACCTACTTTTTAATATATTACATACAATTAAGTAGGTAGTTATAAAAATAATATTATCGTTTTATTTAAAAATCGATTTAAAATATGCAAGCTGCGTTCCGGATTGACGGACGCTCTCTAGGGATGCTAGGAAAATAAATAGCGATGGTTTCAATGATAAACGGATTTGGTAAGTTGCGTCGGTCGTAATAAAAATATCTTTAAGCAGTCTTGATAAAAATATTATGTAGTAAAACGGACTACCACTTATTAGCCATTTAATTTCGCATCGAGGGCAGTGGGTCAGTCTTCAGATCTAAGGGAAACTACGGAAAAGCACGAGAGTTTACTTTTCAAGTAGGCCACGCAGGCTTGCGTGGCGTGAGAAAATAAAGGCTATATTTTACAAGCTTGCAATAGCTGAAAAGCTTTGGTCAACCACGTCCAACCAAGATTAAAAATAAAAATGTGCAGTTTTTTGTACACCAGCTAAAAATGTCGAGGGAATTTAAATATTGGCTTATAAAAGCGTGGATTCCATAGCAGAAGCTAAAGAGTATTTCTTAGTTTAATTTTGGTAATCAAGTTTTGGAAATAGGTCGTGTCTAAAGGCGCAAACAGGAGCTAAAGTAGCGCCACCATTATTTTATCATACATTTCCGTTAAACAAAGTAATTTCCAAAATTCACACATACAGTTTTTTAAACCTATCATAAGCTTTTTCTTAATGCTTCTGTAGTACTAGTTTTATTTTGTCTATTTTAGGAAGAGATTCGAAAACAGAGTTTGGTGGCCACCAAAGGCAACTTCGTATCTCGTCCTGAACTAGGCAAAATAAAACTATAAGTGGTGGGGCTACTTTATCTCCTGTTTGCCTTAAATTAAAGTGCCCATTGAAATTAAAATTATAAAGTCGACTAGATAAGATACAATCGTTCTTAGGGCATGCTATGCAACGAGGAAAATATAGGCCTCTATCCATTTTCTTTTCTATCCTTTATTACCATCGTAGATTATTGGTTTTAATAGAATTGTAATATAATTTGATATAGATTTATGTAAAATACCTAAAGCATGCAAAGCTACAAGCTATCAGTCAGTAGGTAGTGGTTTTGAAAAATAACGATTTTGAGTCATTCAACCTTTTTAATTCAAGAAGTTTTGTAAGTAAATAAATAATTATAGTTGTAATATAGATTGAAAAATTGATTGTTGGTATTATCTCTATAAGTTCTTGTGCCTTCACCTCTTTTGCAGTCAAATATAATGAGAGTGGATTATGCAGAGATTTAGAGTCAGACAATGACAAAATAATCATGCTGGCTTTCGATTTTTATCGATCATCCACACATTTTAACAAAATTATATTGATCGTGGATCTTCAAATTCAATTTTAGATTTTATTAAAATAATATAGGGGCGATCTTTTTTGATAGCTGGATCTACTACCACAAGTAGACTAGATATACTTACAGTAACTTATCTCGAAGAACAAAGCAGGTTGTATTTATAATAAAATTAAATATATATATTTAATTATTGATTGAAACTAGAACAATAAAGAATTGGTGTAATATTTTTCCTTAGTCTCAAGACCTTAGTCTTTGACATTGAGATTCAAATCAAACAACTTTTATTTTCATTAGTCAACCAGTAATCAGTCCTTGGATTATTATCTAAGTACCTAAAAAGCAGTAGGTAGCTAGAAATCGCGCAAAATCATCTGTAGGTACCTTCTTAATGGCTGGCTTTGGATGATTACAATCGCTGGTCGCTGTGGCGTGCCAGGCTGGTATGCGTCACCCCGCGCTCCCCTAATTTACCATTGAAACCTTTACCCAACGGTCCGTGATGTAAATGTTATTCGAATTCATATTTTGAGGGGTCAACTCTTCGGCGAGGGCTATTTATTATTTATCGGGTCCTACAGTCTGTTCCCCACCAACCGCCGTAAAATATTTATGCGCGGACACTTCGTAAACATTTTCGATTAGTTTTATAGACATTCCTACCTATAATAATGAAAATGAAGTAAATTAATATTGAAGCTGACTTTTACTTTGTTACTCATAATTCGATTTAGAAAGAAGGTAAATGCCTAATATATTTATGATTGTAGACTTTATAAAATAAAACATAGGTTACTCAAGCTTTGGGCAGTTTGGAACTAAAAGTTCATGGTCGCTGAAATTACTACAAACTAAATAGGTAGACGATGCCTTACCAATTGACGTCAGAGATAAGGTAGGTAGGTACCTACAATGTTTGTTGCCTGATCTTGAATCTATTCTCAATAAAAAATAAAAGAGAGCATAACAATATAAATTTAATATTATCATTTACTCCTGATTTCGGAAACATAACATCTTCAATACATACTAAAACTACATAAATACTTGCTTTTCTATTACGAGACCCAACTAAATTATGTCACTGTGTCAAAGGCACCGTAAAAGCGTCCAATTCAATCCCTCGATTCGTACTTCATAAAAAAAAGGAATTGTAGCGACGGTGACCTGCTTTACGCGGGTTAATAGATTAAGGTGTTGGGCGGGCGTTGCGTGGCGCCGCCGCCCAGCGCTGTCCGAGCGGGCAGGCTCGCGGCCAGTCGGAGGCTCGCGCCCTCCGCGCTCGCCCGCCCTCGCGTTGCGCGCCCTCAGCACCACTAGACCCTAACTCCCTTTGTTATGGACAAGCGGGCCCGCAGCGGCAAAGGGGAGCCCATCCCGAGCATCTTGAAGAAGCCCAAAGACCGCTACAAGGGCGACCTCCTCGACAAGAAGTCTAAGATCAAGCGCGAGAAGGTGGAGGCTAGCAAGAAGGGCGATGCGAGCGGGCCGCTGCCGCAGGGCTGCACGCCGCTCATGTACGCCTGCCAGCAGGCAGACTACAAAGGACTCCTCGATATCCTCAATAAGGATGTGAGTTTCTCATTCTCATCATCCTCATTAAGATATCATCACCAATTTTCTGAATAGTTATCAAACCATATTCATTAGAAAGTCTTTTTCGGTGAAAGAGGTATTTTTAAGGTGCGCTTTTATGAAAATAAGAAAAGCTTAGGTGGCGCAAACACGCGATGTTACGCCGTTGTTGGTCGGAGGCATCACCCCCTTGTAAACATAGTTCTACGCCGACAGCCTGCACTCAAAGCCTTCCGTCTATGTTTTACAATAATTAACTCCGGAACAAACTTCGAGGCCACTTCAAATTTCCAAAGTTTTCCTATGTTTTCGAACCATCTTGATATGGCGGTCTCATACCAGGAACCGAAGTTCCAGATTCGGTCTACTTTCTGAAATAAACATCATGCATTTCGTGAGACCCGATAATTCAGCTGTTAAGTATTTGATTGTGTTCGAGGAATGCAGTGAGTTCGCTGGCAGTCGCGCGGGGTTAAAGTCAATCAATAGGTGATTCGACTGGCGCACAATGGGGTAACATTTCCTCATGTGGGTGTGTGACGTCACTGGTGATGGTGTCACTATCGGCACATACTATCGTCATCTAAAAACTGAGATAGATCATCTTAAATAGTAGGTATATTGTCTACATAAAAATGAAGAAGGTAAAAACACGATCTAGCTGAAAACGTAGCCACAGAATAGATCGTAGCTTCTATACTTATGTGATATTCTTTAAAACAAAGTCGGGTTAATTACACCATTTATATCTCAAGAATGTCTGGACTGATGATGATGATGATCTCATGATGTTTGAATTGTTGGCTATGTCTTCATTTCGAATAGCAGAATGGGCATCAAAAATTTAGAGCTCCACGCAAAAAAGCCGCTATTACAGACAGATAGCAATAATAATACCATACCTACCTACCTAGGTGTTGTGGGGTGGGGATATTCACTCTTCTTATTGTTTAGTAACACGTGTAGTACCTACCACACACTACCTACTACCTACTACACAACCTGTTTGACTCGTTATAAACTCCTCAGTAGTCCCGCCCGAGTTCTATAGCCTGAAGGATCATTATTCATCGTCCAACTTTCTGTTAGTCGGAATACATCATTAATTTACATAAGGTCGTAGTCATATTTTTCAAGTTTCAGCCTTCTAATATGAATATGTTAGCGTTTTTAATAAATAACTCAAGAAATTTTCCTCTATTGAGTTCTATTTATTTATGGGAAAAATATACTGAGAAAATAAGCATACTTTTCTCAATATGTCCAGCATTATGCATGTGGCGCGGTGGGCGAAGGTCCGCCTGCGACTCAGGAGGTTGCGGGTTCGATTCCCGCCTCGGAACAAATTTGTGTATGATCTGCAGAAATTTGTTCCGTTGGTCTGGGTGTTTTCTAAGTATAATAAAAAATATTTATCTATGTAAAGTATTGTATTAAGTATATCAGTCATCTAGTAACCATAACACAGAAGCTGCTTAGCTTGGGGCTAGATGATGTGTGGACTGTCCGGAATTATTTATTTATTCTTAGTTGATTTACTTAAATAAAATTGATAAAGCTGTGCATTTTTGCGTGTGACGAGTATCTTTTTGTTGCATAGCCATCCTCAGTCCGCGTGAGAGACCGGGGGCTGCGCTGTGCCCTGCACTACTGCGCGTCGAGCGGCGCTTCCGCGAGCCAGGGCGCGCGCGCCGCCTGCGCCGACCGCGTGCTGATGGCTGCGCCGGCGCTGGCCGACGCGCGCGACGCGGACGGCCTCACGCCACTGCATCTGGCCGTGGTGCACGGGAACGTGCCCTTGGTGCAGACTCTACTGGCCGCGGGCGCTGACGTTAATGCCAGGGATGATGAGCATCATACAGTCGTACATTGGGCAACGGGTAAGATCCTATGCTTAATCCGCCGGCTCATGAAGAGGTGTTCCATCGGTAACGTTTCTGTCTTTCCATCGTTGCTCCCAAGATAAATAACAGAGTAATGTTTTCTATTTTTATTTATCATTCGTGATAGGCGTAAGGTGTCAGAATCCAAAATTCATGTCACGTCTGCGATTTGCTGTCATAATAACATTGGCATACAATATTTTCCGTCATTTTTTCTTAAATTCTGTAGTCCGTTTGTTTACAAAAATATAATAGTATTCTAGAACCAAGTTTAGTGAGGAAATAGCTCTATCTTGTAAGTGGTGATTTAACACAATCGATTTTCAATTGTTTCGTGTCGCCATACCACACGGTTCAAGGTAAATCCAAGGTAGCTAGCTCCTAGCTCTAAAGCCAGATGGCATTTGTTGGTATTAGAAAAATGTACCTAGTACAAACGGTACCTAGGTATACGTATCAAACTAAAGGACATGTATTAGTTAGTTTAATAATAAGAATTCAATTCTCATGAAGATTTTTCATCGAAATTATTGGACGGGTTTGACGTCATGGATTTTAAATAAATTGTACTACGTTCACCATATATTGGTGGAATGTGTTCGGACTCAGCCGATGAGAGATAAATTGTTTGCTGATTTTGATTTGAATCTTGCAGAGTTAGGTTCGGTTCAAAGAGTACTCTGCACACCACTGTGCGAGGCCGCTAAAGCCTTGTACACAATGGTTTATGATGTCTTTAGTTGATATATTGTTCAAGTACGTGTATGTAATACGGGATTGGCATATTCGCTAAGCGAATAAAATCCCAAACCAAAATAAAAACAGAATAAAAAAAAAAAAAAGTATACCTATGGAAAGTCTTGCCGTGTTAGAGCTATAAAGCTCGTGAAACATTCGTCATCGCGGCTAGACGCTGTAAAAATAATTTAAAAACAAAGAATGCTGAAATTTAACAGGCCTTGAGGTAATTTGTAGTGTTGTTGCTGCTTAGATTAATAGCATGCAATAGTAGCCTTATTAACGTTGCCTACACTCATTACTAAGGTAAAAAGCACACACGAAAGAAGATGTGTTTGCTGTTAATTTGAAACGGAAAATCATTGCTTGTTAAATAAACTGCGCCTAGTTAACGTCTACATAAATGGACGTTGAAACAAACAAACTCTGATCGACAATTTTATTATATTTAGGTTTCAAAAAAACACCTACCAAATTAAAGTAAGAAAGTTTTCGCCGATTTGAATTGCCTCAAATCCATGTTACACTAACTTTAATATAATGGAACTGGAGGTATTTGATCACAATAGAGATTTTGTCCTAAAATCAACACAACCCCAAATTCAGTTTTTCAGTTAAACATCAAAATAATTAAATCCACTAAATAACGAATACTTATAACGCTAACGTGTTGCGAACGTTGCCTTTATCTATAAGAAGTATCTTTAGACCAACAAGCTACGAGTTCTCATAAGAAATACGTTTGCAAACTTGAACGGCACGGCACTACCTGCCACGAGACCGCAAGCTTATTTGTCTTGTCTGAGTTACATGAGTCACCCACGGGGTGTCATTGTGGCGTTGCCTTCGCGGTTATTCCCTATCGGCTGCGGTCGACTGCTGGGGTGTAATTAATAAGGTACCATCAATTACAATACTAGAAGGTTGGTGATTCCAGAAGAGAACCTAACGATTAAGTAATGAAAATTATACAAAGAACCGACCACCGTTCTTGGGGTAAACGAGTTCTTAAGTGGAGACCGCGACTTGGTAGTAGTACAGTAGGCCTCCGGCCAGGTGGAATGATGATCTGCGAAAGACTGCTTGCTGGCAGATGCTGGATGCGGCAAGCTGAAGGCAGGGCACTATGGCGCTCATTAGGGGAGGCCTATGTCCAGTATTGTACTAATATAGGTTGATGATGATAATGATGAATGGGAAATATAAAATACGTGAAGGTGTGCAGCATACGCTCAAAGGTTGCCGTTAATTCATGCTCATTGCTGCATTGTTTTTTTTAATAAAGTTTTTCTGGTACAATCCTAGGTACCGTACCTACATTTTAATAATAAAGCAACTTTTTATAAATTTTAATCTATCCGTCTGTCACCAATATTTTTATATCGCGTTTGGGCTCGTTTAATTTTTCTTGACAAGTCTGGTCCTTAAAATATATGTAGTTTGTTTTCTAACATATCGATATTTTGTTACGCCCAATACTTTCGGCTCCTGGGACCTCGAAACTAAGTTTAGCTAAACATATTTTAAGCAAAGAGAAAGGATAGAGAATATGTAACGTAGAACTCGTCACCATAAGAAATGTTGCATAAAATCGCGTAACGACACAGTAACAAAGGTAGTGGTTCGAGGTCACTCGGCTTCCGTTAGAGCTTCCGTAGTTTTGAGATCTACCTTCCTACACCTTGACCTTGTTCCTTCCGATGGACGTATTATCTGCATAATTTTACTTTCAAAGAAGATCCGGTTTGCATGTGAAATGAGCTTCCGATACCAAGAAAGAAATAAATGCTATTTCAACCAGACCTTAGAGTATTTTCCTACTTAATGGCTTTTTCAACTGATTCAAAGCTGTTGCAATACAATTTATGAACATAGTTGACGCTCTAATTCTAGTATTTTAAATTGTAAGAATATTTGATTATATTTTTCCAAAAGACAATGAAATAAATTTAAAGGTTTTTTAAATTGTCTCCAATGTCCTCCAATTTTCTGTTGTTGCTTTCGGAGTTCATATTGGATCTTGGTAAATCACTTGATTTTGTAATGTTCCCGGAGATTCAAACCCATAGCTATTATCCAAAAATTTATTTTTAAATCTACTTTTCATAAGGACACTTCTGACTTGGTTCGTTCAGAATAATCAGCTTCTTTTTCTTCATGGATAGGCAAAGGTGAGGTAATGGGAAAGAGGTGGACAATAAGGTTTACTATTTATCTACTCACTAGTGAGAAAGGGAAGTAGGTAATTATAAATGTATGTGACATGCAGATAAACTAAACTTTACCATTCCAGTTTGGTGCATTTAACTTTATTTCGACTATTTTTATAACCCTGTGTAAGTTTTATAGCCATTATTTCATAATATTAACAGTAATAATAGTAACAGCCAGCCATTATGCGAATACAAGCAAGGAATGCGGCTAATCAAATACCGCAACATAAGTCATCAAGAATTTCTGATTTCCCCCCAAGGGGGTTAGGGGGTGTCCGGTATATTATCCGGCCGTCCAGTGGTATTGAGCGGCAGGCAAGGTCGTGCCCTTGAACTGCCCAGTATGTCTACGACTGTACAAGCTAAATTAAAGGTCATATTAGATTGACAACTTAATGATTAATAGGTACAGGTCAAGCGCGCTAACCTCAGACTGATAAACGTTAAATCCCCGGTTTACGTTCGTTTCATCCAAGTCATGCCCTTAGGTTATCATTATCACCAAAATGTCACAAGTAAAAAGGCTGATTATGAAGTAATTGCTTGATATTTGCTTCGGTCCCAATAGGTTGAAACATTACGCTGTATCGAAACATGAATTATTTCAACAGACTAAAAAAAGAGGTTCAAAATTTAGCTGTATTTTTTATAACTTACTAGCGACCCGCCCCGGCTTCGCACGGTTTTATTATAAGTATATAAACCCTCCTCTTGAATCACTTTATCTAATTAATTAATTTATTAATTAATTTTATTAAAAAAAACCGCATCAAAATCCGTTGCGTAATTTTAAAGATTTAAGCATTCAAAGGGACATAAAGGCATAGGGACATAGGGACAAAAAAGCGACTTTGTTTTATACTTACTAAGTAGTGATTTCAACGTGAACCGATTTAATTGTTTTTTTTTTAAAGCTAGTGCTTCCCGTGTATCCATATAAATTGGATCAAGATCAGTTTTTGAGTTATTCGAAACATGTACTTAGCTAACTATAAAATTTGAAGTCACTTGGTTATTTTTTGTAAACACATCAAATTTTATAGTTATACACAGTTTTGTTGTTTGCGGTCCAGTTGGTACAGAATCTCTAGGTATTTTTTATCGATAATATTTTTACAAGCATGTCCGAACCACTCCTAATGTACCGTTCACAGTGTGCGGAGAAGTGGGCTCGTTGCGAGCAGTCCTAGCAGCGGGAGCGGACGCCGCTACCCCGGACCAGCACGGCGGCTATCCGCTGCACTACGCCGCTCAGATGTGCGGTGCGCCCTCTTCCACGGATCATCAGGTACGCGAACAATTACCTTTATAATCTATGCAATCTAAATTTTATCTATTTACACTAAGTGTATTCTCGACCTGAACGCTTATTGACCTTATGAATTTTATCTCCTATCATTTAAGTCACAGTATGTACCTAGCTAAGGTATGTGTAGTAAGTGGCAATGACAGATTCCCTTTAGGACAGAGAAAAGAGTAATGTTAATGTTGGTAAAAAACAACTTTATTGACAGAATCAGACTTCAACAGAAACTAACTAAGACAACCTAACAAGAGTGTTGGCATCCTCTTGCACTTTTCGAGTGTATGTGACTTAGGTACTCTTCTGATGGTACTAGTTAATTATTTTCTTAGTAAACCTTAATGCAAGTTTAGGTATGAATAGTCCGTAATCCGTGAATGCTCCAATCCAAAGTTCTTCTATCTATTCCGAATGTTGGTGGTAGGTATAGCTCTCAACTAATCAACATCCAATTAAAAGAGAAACTGAACATTTTTCTTCGAATCAAAAAGAACAGAATAATTTATAATATATTTGCAATTTATCGTCTTATTCGCTCTATTCTGTTGCCAAGGAAAAAGATAAGCATGATTAGATCGCCCTAGACAGCGATTTGTCTACGGTAGAATATGACCAAAACTACATACAAAGCCTATTAACAATTAGATCGAAGCCATTGTTCATATCCAGCCGTTTTTTTATTAACAGTAGACCTTCATTTGACCACAGTCTCACCTGATGGTAAGTGACGACGTGGCCGAAGATGTATCACGAAAGTCTAGAACACCTATTCACTCTCGTCTTGACAAAAACCTTGTCGTTCAAAAATAAACGTAATCACGTTCGTGTCACGTTTCAGAGTAGAGGTGCGGCATTAGAAGTGCTAAGAGCTTTGGTGAGAGAAGGCGGCGCGAGCGTGGAGGTGCGAGACGCGGAGGGACGGACCCCGCTTCTGTGGGCCGCCTCGGCGGGCTCCGCGGCCGCCGTGCTAGCACTGCACCAGGCGGGGGCGAAGGTCGACGATGACGACAGGTCGGTCACGACTGCCCTTATCAAGTTAGATATAAAATTACAATCAAGGAATACAAAAAATTCAAACTAGTTTATATAATTGAAACTATTGAGCTTACTGCAGGCGGTTGCAAACAATCTAAAGGTAGCTAAATTGATCCATGTCAATACCAGTCGGAAGCGTCCCCAAGACATTGGCTGCATTACCACGCGCTGTATGGCAATGTTGTTGCGATAGAATAGATAGATATTATAGATAGATAGATATTAAGATATTATTATAATAGATAGATATATTCGCACGTGTGAAAGCGATGTACAAAAATAAATGTATATTCACAGAGATGGTCTAAGTGCATTGCACTGCGCTGCAGCTCGGGGTCACACCGAGACTCTCGAGACGCTGGTCGGTCTGTGCGGGGCTAAGGTAGACGCGGCAGACTCGCACGGCTGCACGCCGCTGCACTACGCAGCCGCCTTGGGACACGCCGACGCCACGGCGGCGCTCTTGGACCACGGGGCAGACTCTCATAGGCAAGACAGAAGAGGACGCAGTCCGGCCCATACGGCCGCTGCTAAAGGACAAATTGAAACTGTTCGAATACTCGGTGTGAAAATATTTATTAGGTACTGGTTGTTCATTAAAACAAGTATTGGTATTCTAAGCAAAGCTTTGTTTTAGGGGCAAGGGGAGCAAACCTTTGGCTGAGGAATTCCAAAGGTGATCTTCCGTTACATGAAGCGGTAGCATCAGGAAGACGGGAATTAGTAAAGTGGTTATTAGATGGTAGACCTTCGCAAGTAAACGCTACCAATCACGAGGGTCGAACCCCGCTCCATATTGCGGCGGCCACGGACAATGCAGATCTTTGTCGATTATTACTCGATCGCGGCGCGGAAGTCAATCCGGTAGCAAGGTCTTCAAAGAATGAGCCATTAACTCCACTTGATTGTGCAACTACGCGCGGTCACCGATCAACAGCTAAATACATACAGATGCACGGAGGACTACCGGCTTCAAAGCTGTCGAATACTCAAATTATGATCGACGGAGCTCCTATCACATCACTTCCAAGCCGTAAAGTAACCAGCACTAAAATTGATGTCCACGACAAAATAAGAATAGAAAAGAGAGAGGTAGTAGAAATATCTAGTCCAATAAACGAAAGGAGACGAGGTAAATACCACGGTGACTCTAGTAATGACTCGTCTTCTGATTCTAGAAAAGGGGCCAGGCGAAGATCAGAATACAAATACTCTGATAGACATCGTGAAAGACGAAAAAAACTTGTAAGGTCACAAAAAAGTTTTAGCGATGGTTACGAGAGTGAAGTGGATGGAATGGGAAAAGAAAGTTCGCATGAGAAAAAACTTAAAAGTTCGAAGAAAAATAGATCTAGGAGTGAGCCTTCAAAGCGGCACAAAGCTAATGCAAAACATCGCCATTATAGATCCGACTCTGAAAGCACCTCGGAATCAGATAGTTATTCAGAAAAAAAGAAAAGTAAAAGACATCGTAAGCGAAGCAAACGAAAAAACTATTCAATAACAGAAAGCAGCAGTTCAGAATCAACAGAGCGACGTAGTACAAAGCGCAAGGGCAAAAAAACTTCTATTCACATTGAAAATGACGAAGAAAAACAAAGTGTCAATATTGTGAAATATAAAAGTTTTGAAGGTCCAGATCGTTCTGAAAGTATTGAGAAACGTGTAAGTTTATCAGGCAATGCTGACCCCATACACGTGCCTTCTTTACAAATAGACAACAAAGAAGATAACCAAACTGAAAGAAGTAGAGCACAAAGTGAAACTGAAACTGATACACTTTCAGTGAAAACCAATATGGTTGTAACTGAAGCACAAATTCATATGGAACGTCAGTCTAGTCAGCAGGGAAATTCAGAGATAACTGTCACTCTTGATTCATCAAACAATGTATCAATTGAGGCAGCTAACATGAACGTCACTCAGAAAGATAAAACCGAGGGTGCTAACACAGACTCTGAAAAATCGATTGCTCAAGCAACTGCCGAAGATGTTGAGGTGAAAGAAACCGTTTCTGAAAAAGAAAAAGCAAACGAGGCAACTGCAAGTGCGCCAAGTGGTGATAAGGTCTCTTCCAAGGCGGAAAGTGTCGATGTAGAAAGTACTACAGAGCAAAAACCGGAAGTCACTGAAGCAAAACAAGAACATTCGTCAAAGCCAGTAAGTACAGAAAAAGCTGGTGAATCAACAGAACCTACGTCCAGGGGTTCCGAACTCAGTCCATCTCCAGCTAAAACTCCAGAAAATGCATCGAAATCTCCTAGTCCTTCCTTAGAGATGCCTAGAAAAAGATCGTTTCAGGTACTTTCTGGCCCAGATGATGCATTAAGTCATGTATCCGGTGATAATAAAACAAGTTTGGATGTCACAAGTTTAGAAAAATCTGAATCACAAGAAAAAGTAAGTTCTCCCGTAGTTTCGTTTGCTGCTAAAGATGAAGTCTTTGAAAGCAAGGATTCGGATAAGATATCCAATCATTTAATGGGTGAAAAAGTAACTCATGATGAAGAAGGACTAGAATCTGAAATGCAAACTGGAGTAAATTTAGTAAAAGACAGCAGTGAGAGTCATCACAGTTCTGAAGAGAAGAGAAAGGAGTATGCAACATCTAGCACTGGAAGTAGCTCCGAAAATATTGAAAAAAGAGGAACCCCAACAGGCAAAAATCATTCTTCTGAAGATCGAGCTGTACAACAAGTCATACTGGAAAACGTCAGTGGTGAGTTCGAAGTTGATTTACCGCTCACACCAAAGATAATTCGAAAAACATCGAACAGTCAAGAGAGTAGTAGAAAAAGTAGCATATTCGAAACCGAAAGTTATAAAGTACTGTCTGATATAGCTAGTGGTGAAGCTACTACCGGAATATTGAAAAAAACAAAACCCGATGACGGTTCGTTAGATGAAGACAAGGAAATGGCTGAAGCAGGAAAGTTAGCAAGAGATGGTAGCATTTACGGTAGAGTTCCTAGTGTAAGTGATAATGAAATATATAGTCACACTGAAGTTAACGGCCGAAGGAAGCGATTTCGTAAAAAAGGCAGAACGAAAAGTCGAACTACCATCCGTTCAAAGAGCGAGAACTCTGAAAGGGGATACGAATCCAGCGGTTTAATGGACTCTGGATTTGAGCCAAGTCCTAGAGCAATACAGCGTCGCATAAACAGTCCTCGTCTATCCGCGTACTATCAACAAAGAAATGCAAGTGGAAGATATTCTGGGAAATCTGACAGTAGAATCCCGGTTCGCAAGCCTGGTGATAAATATGCTGTTAACATGAAATCGGTTACACAACGAATTCAAACCAACATGAGAAGGTAAAAAATAAAGCCAATAAGTATAATTGCTTGTTGGCTACTTGAATAGGTAAATTAACTATATGAAATAATCGTTTCAGGTATTATTGCGAGCGGAAGATATTTCAGCATCTGCTGGAACTGAAACGCCTACAAATAAGAACCAGCAAAGCGAACGAAGCCGTTCTAGTAAAGAGATCAATTGAAGAGTACAATAAATCAAGTCTATCCAGCGTTGGCTTGGGACCGTACAACAAAACAGATTTTTCTTTTAGCAGTTTTGAAAAATTTCTTTACGAGAGTTTGAGAAAGTTACAAAAAAGTGCTAAGAAGCATTTGGATAATCTGCCCGAAAGGCCGATCGATTTCGAATATGGAGAAAGTGAGCTTTATAAGATGAGCGCGATACCAGATAACCCTTGTCTTTGTACAAGTAAAACCCATAGATGTTTTCATGCTGTTCACGCGTATACCGGCGTCCCTTGTGCAGCATACAGTAAGTATCAGGGAAATAATAAAAATCAATAAATAAAGCTTTAACTTTTACTCAGCATTGTCTAGCCACAAGCAGATAATATGAGTTCCAGATAACTGTGACATTTTAGTACAAAGTTTGAATAAATAAATAAATAACTGAATTTTTGCGTTCCTTTTACAAGTTTTAAATATTTTCAGTACCACACAAATGGGACCACCACACAATGCCCAAGCCATCAACAGCAGGACCTAGTTCAAAGGCCAAGGGGTTCTTGCCGAAGATAAATTCCAAACCCCCTTCAAGCTCGGGAAAGGCCCACGTGACGTTAGAAGTATCCCATGGTACCGAGAAACAGCTGATAGCGTTGCCAGCAGAGAAATTGGATAAGAACAAGAGATATTACGTCACGTTTACTGTAAAAGGTTCGGAACCAACTTCGGACAACGATAATACCTCATCAAATGCGACTACTATGAAGACGAAAAGTGGCTAGTTATGTTTTTATAAATCACTGACAGGATTGAACTAGGATTTGATGGCTGTTTTTAAGGTTGTTGAATGAAAAGATATTAGATTAGACTGATTGGAGCCGTCCAATATGAAAATAGATATTTTTGTAAATGATTTCAATTCAAAATATCTGGAAATCTATCATAGTATATGTTGTAGTCTTCCCAAGAGTTACTAATTGCACAGAAGAACGATATGAAGATAATCCAGCTGTTGTTTTCTGCACAAAATAACATGAATGCTTAGGAAAACGTAAATAAAATTACATAAAAATGACTTTACTTTTCTTTACAGTGTAATCAATACCTCTGCAAGTTGCAATCATTATAATATAAATCAATAATACTGGATAATTCACACATCATTATCTAGCCCCAAGTTAATCAGAGCTTATGTTATGGGTACTAGATATCTGGTATACTTAATAATGATACATAGAAAACACCCAGAACTGAAAAAATATATCTGTAAGATGGGAATCGAACCCGCAACCTCCTGCGCCGCAGGTGGACCTTAGCCCTAGAAAACCACAGTGATTCTGCTTGTGAAGCATGTTTCAATAGGCTAAAGCTAACTAAAAGCTTAAAGGACTAAGTTAACAGTGCAGGTCAATTATGGTTTGAAATTATTTTCCTATCATCATTAGAAATGAAATGATTTCATAAAAATACTAAATTTATTAATCTAAAAATAAATAAAACAAATATCAGGTACCAGTAATACAATAAGTAAAGTAGAAAGCACTATAACTCTTAGACACCAAGTAGCAGAGCCACGCCGGCTAGGGTCCAACGCGTCGGCTTGTCTTTGGTCTTCAAGTTGAACGTCCATACAAATGTCGGACCGCGCATGCTGGAACAAACGTCCACTTGTCAATGAGTCATTTGTTAACCGGGCGTTAGTCGCGTAACAATCTACCCTCGAAATAAACCCGTGAACCACGCAAGAGCTAGGGACTAGTTGAGGCGTACCTCAAGTAGTCTATGGCTCCCTTCTGTGTATTCTTTAACATCTTTACAAACGTCTGGCAAACGTGCTGATTATGACAAAACCTAAGGGGGTTTTGTCATAATCAGCAAAGCAAGGCGTATGACGACTACCTTACTAATAATATAATAAAGTCAATTGTTTTTGAAAATGATTGTTAATTTAAGCATTAGATCAAAATGAAACATCGCGTACCCCTTGGTGCAAGCTAGTATATAAATAAGAAATAAGTTTGTTTGTCAATGATGGTTCAGCAACGAATCACCCACTCGCATAGTATACTACGACAATGAAGTCGCAGAATTGTCACTTTGAATTCTTAGATGAAAGAAATTCCAGATAGCGCGCGATTGGTTATTTGCAAAGAGAGACTGATAAAATCTTGAGTTTTGTGTCCTCTATCTGTAATTTCTTTCATAATGAAGCAATTAGAAATTACATTAGCAGAAGTTCCCAGGAGTTTGGAAGTGGTATGGTAATAATGACAGGGATTTGAACGGGAGGGTGATTCATTATGACCTAGGAGATTCCTCGCCCAAACCGTGTGACGGCACAATGTGTTCTAAATACTGTTTTGTCCGATTCCACGTCGCTGTCTGTAACACGTATGGATTTTCCATAGTCAATAAAGCCCTTAGTTAGTTACCGAATCTTATAGACGGGACACTCGTAGACGTTCCTCGTGTCTTGCTTGTCCTGAGTGACTGCCTTCACGAAGATGACTGGCATCATGGGGAACAGATCCATCATTTTCGACTCCACGATGTTAATGTAGACAGTGATTTGAACAGTTAGTTACCGAATCTTATAGACGGGACACTCGTAGACGTTCCTCGTGTCTTGCTTGTCCTGAGTGACTGCCTTCACGAAGATGACTGGCATCATGGGGAACAGATCCATCATTTTCGACTCCACGATGTTAATGTAGACAGTGATTTGAACAGTTAGTTACCGAATCTTATAGACGGGACACTCGTAGACGTTCCTCGTGTCCTGCTTGTCCTGAGTGACTGCCTTCACGAAGATGACCGGCATCATGGGGAACAGATCCATCATTTTCGACTCCACGATGTTAATGTAGACAGTGATTTGAACAGTTAGTTACCGAATCTTATAGACGGGACACTCGTAGACGTTCCTCGTGTCCTGCTTGTCCTGAGTGACTGCCTTCACGAAGATGACCGGCATCATGGGGAACAGATCCATCATTTTCGACTCCACGATGTTAATGTAGACAGTGATTTGAACAGTTAGTTACCGAATCTTATAGACGGGACACTCGTAGACGTTCCTCGTGTCCTGCTTGTCCTGAGTGACTGCCTTCACGAAGATGACCGGCATCATGGGGAACAGATCCATCATCTTGGACTCCACGATGCCGCCGGTGGCTGTGTCCCAGCGCGCGCCTTCCATGTACAGACCGCAGATGTTCGCGCCTTCGCGAGGTGGGGCGCTGCAAATTATAACAAATATTTTAAAATGGTTGAAAGTGAGAGTGCGTAGGGGCCTTTGAAAATAAAAGGGCTTGTCTGGGAAATACATGCCTTTTCTACTGCCTAGCAGCTTTGTTGGGATCCAGTTTGAAGAGTTTGGTAGACGGTGAAACTAATTGCACTTGTAGTTTTATAATGCATGAGAAATAATATTTAATTTCTTTTATTGTATAAGCTATATAATATTGCTAATTTTTATTCAGAAAAACAGAGAAATAGTATATACAATTATAACAAACTCTTAAAAAACTAAGCCGTCACCAGAAGGCCGAGTACCCAGGATGCTGGCAGCATTGCCACGTTGAATGGCAATGCTAATTCGTTGACCGAAATAGAAGCCAGCATTTTTATCTCCTGTGGACTCTATGAGAAGTTTGGTAAGATCTTTCAAAATTGAGTGTGCCCCAGGACCCCAAGGACCAAGGGTTTCAACCCCAAATGGTTCAAATAATCAAGATTAGCATATTTTCACTGTTTGAGGGACTCCGCTGATGTCATGTGAGTCAGCCCTTGCTGATGTCCCTACCAGATGTGACGGCGCTAGAGTATCTACACACGTGGCATCCCAAACTAAAGGCCGACCCATCTTGCAGGGAATCAGAGTCATACCGTCAGGTCTTTTACCATCATCTCGCATAAGGCCACCTGGTTCGAGTGTAGCTGCCACACTGACGCTGGAAAAAGCCCGACGGATGATGTCGGTAATAAATTAAGTACTTATTTCATTTTAGGTTATTTTAGTCAATTAAGGTTTAACTTAAGATTAATTCTGAAATGTTATCCTTAAAACCTACCTAATCATTCAATGAAATTAGAAAGATATCGTGTCACTACAAACAAACTTGTGTGAGTGACCTATGTGTAAAAAATGGCGTGTTATTCTAGAAGTTAGTTTAATAAAATGACAATTGATGAAATTCATGAAATGCCTCAAGTTCTCACAACAGTGTTTTGTTCATATTATATCTTTCTTTATGCGTGCAACTTTCTTGACCCACTTAAACACATATGATAACGTTATATTATCTTACTTGAAGTCCTGCCTAGACTTCTTGGTGACGTCACAGTTGAGACACATCTTATCGAGCGGCCACTCGTTCTTACGCGCCGTCTGCTGCATGATCGCAGTGAGGAACGACTGCGGGTTGAAGAAACCAGCCAGCCATACCGCGGGTGGGAGCTACAACGAACATTTCATCATTCAAAGCAATCTACAAAATCTTTTCAGATACAACACACTTAAACTCTCCACACACTGAAGCCGGAGGCGGAGAGGAGGCGAAGGCTTGCCGGTTGCCGGCTATGGCACCGCGCCGCCAACGCCTACGGTGTGTGTGTAGGCTTTCATATGATTCAATAGAATACAACTCGCACGCCTTCGCCTCCGCCCCGCCTCCGGCTTCAGTGTGTGGAGACTTTTATAAATAGGAGGTACATACAAGGTTGTTATAAAAGGGCCCTAACTCTGCATGATGCTGGCTTAGGTCCCGTAAGGTATTCCGTTGGGAGCCGCGTGGACATGCCGTAGGATACTCACATTGAAATCTCCCGTCCAGTTCTCGAGCTCGCTGAGCCGCAGACAGAGGTCCGAGAACCAGGCCGCCAGCCCCAGCAGACTGGGGTAGGCGAGGTTGGACCACGCGACCGGCACGTTGTCCATGAACAGAGACTCCATCAGCTTCTCCATGTCGTTGCTGATTGTCAGCTCACCCTACAATCAATATTTATTTTTAATTTACAATTAGTTCTTAATTATTCATTTATCTGTATATACCTATTCTTAAGTTGATTTGATTTTTCTATTGTTTTTTGCATGCAACATACCTAGATTTTTAATATTTAATAATATTATATATATAATGTTATTATTCTTAATTAACTACCTATCTAAACATAATATAACTTTAAAAATGTATTAATATCGTGTCAGGAAGCGGGCGAGGAGACTACGCCGCAATTTTTAACTTTTGTGGTCTCCTCGTTCAACATGTAACTTCTTCCTATCAAACCTGTTAATTTCTTCAAATAAACGAATTTGCATTTTGTTTTATTCTAGCAACGCCTCGCGGTTTCACCCTTCGTAATTCCCGTTCCCGTGGGAATACAGAGATAATATATAGCCTATGTTATTCCAGACTATAATCTATCTCTGTGTCAAATTTCATCCATATCCGTTTAGTAGTTTGCCTGTGCCATAATTTATCTAGTTTTAAGTTTTTTTATGTATGTATTTTTCATTTGTGCATTAAAGAATTTAAGAATTAAAGAATTAAAGAGTAGTTTTTGCGTGAAAGAGTAACAAACATCCATCCATCCATCAGTACCAGTACTTACAAACTTTCGTGTTTATAATATTAGTAGGATATTTCGGATTGCCATCAGGCGCAAACAACAGGTACACTAGCGCCACCACTTATTTTATCATATAATTTCGTTACACAAAGGAATTTCCAAAAATCATACGTTTGTTATACCTATCACAAGCTTTTTTAAAGCATCTGTAGTAGTTTTATATTGTCTTTCTAAAGAAGAGATACGAAGTTGCTCTTTGTTGCCATCAAACTCTGTTTTCGCCTCTTCCTATCATGAATGGTTTAATTCATAATTTTATCCTAGTTAAAATAGTGATAAACATAGTTTATTAAACTGTAAATTGAGTTCTTTATATTTTACACACTCGTCTGTAATATTATTTTGTAAGGTATCCTAGTTAATTATTACTCAATGTTTGTTTTACGCACTTTTTCGCCTGAAACACCTACCTACCTAGTTCAGGCTAAATTGTTATACTAGCTATATTTAGATAATAAGTTTACCTTTTGTTTTATACTGTTCTAAAAGTTTTTGAATAAAAATTTAATTATTAAAAAAAATGAATGAAACCCTATGATAACCTACTTATTTTCCACTTTACATTTTTGGCAATCCTATTGCAGCTACCTGAAATTACCTTTCATTGTTTATCTATAATTATTGTATGCTGATGACATAGTCGTAATGGCGGAGTCGCTAGAGGAGCTGACCCACATTGTTCCGGGACCGATAGTCGTTGATGGTCACCTTCTTGAAATTGTTTCCGAGTATACTTACCTTGGGCAGATTGTACAGCTAGGTAAAAACAATTTTGAGAAGGAGGCCAAGAGGAGGATCCAGCTAGGCTGGGCAGCATTTGGGAAACTACGTCAAGTCTTCTCGTCATCCATACCGCAATGTTTGAAAACGAAAGTTTTCAATCAGTGCGTCCTACCCGTAATGACCTACGGAGCAGAGACGTGGAAACTCACGGTAGGGCTGGTCCACCAGTTCAAAGTCGCCCAGCGAGCTATGGAAAGAGCTATTCTTGGAGTTTCTCTAAAGGATAGGATTCGTAATGAATACATCCGACAGATAACCAAAGTTATCGACATAGCTCAAAGAATTAGCAAGCTGAAGTGGCAATGGGCCGGCCACATCTCGCGAAGAACCGACAACCGTTGGGGTAAACGTGTTCTTGAGTGGAGACCGCGACTCGGTAAACGTAGCGTAGGACGCCCTCCGGCCAGGTGGGATGACGATCTGCGAAAGACTGCTGGCAGATGCTGGATGCGTCAAGCTGAAGACAGGGCGCTATGGCGCTCATTGGGGGAGGCCTATGTCCAGCAGTGGACTAATATAGGTTGATGATGATGATGATTGTATGCTAGTGCTTTTTAATTGTAATTAAAGTATACAATACAATACAATATAAAGTATATATTTGACTTGATTAAGTACTCTTTGTGAGTCCATGGTATTTATAAAAAACACAAGCTCTACTTAGCTTGGGGCTAGATGATGTTATGTAGACATAGACATATCATTTATTTGCTACTATACATACACACAATAATTATTTTAATATTGACAGAAAGTTACAATTGGGTACTAAATAAATTATTCTTAAACTAGCGACCCGCCCCGGCTTCGCAGGATTTTATTATACGTATAAACCTTCCTCTTGAATCACTCTATCTATTTAAAAAAACCGTGTCAAAATCCGTTGCGTAGTTTTAAAGATTTAAGCATTCAAAGGGACATAAGGATATAGGGACATAGGGACAGAAAAGGAGACTTTGTTTTATACTATGTAGTGATTACAAAAAGAAAAATTATAACTATGTTTTGTGGGTGGACTGTCCGGAATTAATTATTATTATATTATTAAAATAGATAAATAATTTCTGGACAATTCGCACAGCACCACCTAGCTCCAAAGTAAGCTAACTCAAAGTTAATAAGGGTGGTAATAGATACCTTGAGACCCAGCTCAGTTTCCTTCAAAGAGCGCCTGATCTCTCCCATGAGCTTGTTCATCCGCTCGGCTTCTTGGAAGGCCACGATTATGAAGGGAGTCAGCTCCTCAACTTTACCCATCAGTTCCTGCAGGTTGAACGGCTCGGGAACCCTGTCTAAGATGTCGTCGAGAATCATGCGCACCTACGAACCAAAAATTCATACGAATAATAAATCCAATTAGATTATTAAAATATAAAATATTAGAAATTAAATAAGTGAGAGAAGAGCGCAGAAGAAGAGCGCAAAAATTAACTGCGCGCTAGAGTCCGTAAAGGTCGCAAAGATTTTCGAGGTCGTCACTTGGTATCGTGGCGCAGTTGGCTAGCGCATCCCGGAGGATCGCGGGTTCAAGACGTGCCGAAATCGAAAATTTTGGCGATGTTATTTAATAATAACGACATTTGCGTACTCAACCTTAGTAATATTATAAATGCGAAAGTTTATATGAATGTATAGATATTTGTTTTGTTCCTCTTTCACGCAAAAACTACTGAACGGATCGGGCTGAAATTTGGAATAGACGTAGGTCTAGCCCTGGAATAACACAGACTTTTCATAAATCAGTTCCCATAGGATAGAAATAGCCTTGAGACGTTTCCATACATTATGTCAGAATGGCTGCAACGTTTTCCTCAAACATATGAAGACGCAATGAAGGCAAAACAAAAATCTAATTCGTTTCCACAGTTCGGGAACTTAGAAAAGACGGAAAAGAGGGGTGTCCCCTCTTTTCCGTCAGACTAGAGTAATATCATGTGAAAGGCGTAGACTTACAGTTTCTTCTTTGGTCGCGCCGCCACCAGCTTGGGCGCCCGCGTCTCGAGGTTGCATTTCAAATACCACCTAAACAAAGAAGGGACACCTCGTTTATTTTAGACCTATAAACACTTAGTTAATTACCAATAATTCCAAGGCTAAAATATATTTACTAGTGATCTATATAAAATATAGATAACTAGTAAATTATTAGTATAGTAGTATCTCTAGTAAATTTTAACTCTTATCTGTATTTTTTTGGGATTTAGAGATATTTATTGCGTCAAACATTCGTATATAAAGGTGGTATAACTATAAATAATGAACTCATATCTCACTATATTCTAGCATGCAATAATTATAATATAACTAATTAGACTTTGCATGACTGAAATGCCGAACAGCTTGTTATGACTGTAATGTGAAATAGAATTAAATTGTATGTTTGATATTCGTAGTGGCGGTTTTAAAATACAAGAAAGAAAATCAGAAAAGGAATCAGAGAATAATCTCTGGTTCCTTTCCAGAGTCGGCTCTAAATAAATTCATGGGCTGATTAGAATGATTCGATTTATTCTATAAATAATAAATAAATATTGCTGGACAATCCTGTGTGGATTGTCCAGGAATATTAATTAATATCAAGTATATTAATTTGTATCAAGCGAAGCAGAGTGTTGTGTTATAGGTACTAGATGACTGAGATAGGTACTAGATGGATATTTTTAGAAACACCTGGAAACCCCGGATCAAATATTTGCAGATCGTACAAACATTTGTATTTTCTTATTACCAAGGCAGAAATCAACCAGCAATTACCTACGTCACATCGGTAGTCAATAAAAGCCGTGACACACAGAAGCCGTGGCCGGGCTGGAGGCGAAGGCTTGCGAGTTGTATCCTATTGAAACATATGAAAGACTACACATACACCGGAGGCGGTAGCGGAGCGGTGTAATAGGATAAAACCTGCACGCCTTCGCCTCCGGCCCACCCACGGCTTCTGTGTGTGGCAGCTTTAAAAGCTAATGGTAGTACAGTAGAACGTCGATTAACCGAACGCCGATTAACCGAATCGCCAATTATCCGAATCGGTCCTAAGCGTAATATGATAAATTAAAACCAAGTACTGTAGTAAGTAATGTACGGCGCGGCGCTGATGCTCTCTCTTTCTCAAGTGCACTACTTACATAATGTAGAACTGTGTTTGTTAAACTTATTAAAGTTTGTTCTATGTGTGACAGTTCGTTTTACTTTATTACCATCTATGGCCGATTATCCGAATTCTTCTAAATCCAATTCTTGAATCCCCCCTTGAATCCCGGTCCTAATTAATTCGGATAATCGTCGTTCTACTGTATTAAGCGAACCTTGAACAGTCTCTCTGAGACAGTGGTCAAGTATCCGATCTCAGCGTTGGGATGCAGGCCGTACAGATAGGGCGTCTCGTCCGGCAGGAAGTCGTCGATGTACGCGTGGTAGCTCACGTAGTCGGAGTTCGGAGGCGAGATGAAGCCCGGCGCTAGCTGCAACTCGCCGTCCACCTGCGATATTTAACTCATATTATAAGTGTATGTTTTTTCTTTATTATAAGTACTAGCGACCCGTCCCGGCTTCGCACGGTTTTATATTATTATACGTATAAACCTTCCTCTTGAATCACTCTATCTATTAAAAAAAACCGCATCAAAATCCGTTGCGTAGTTTTAAAGATTTAAGCGTTCAAAGGGACATAATGACATAGGGACAGAGAAAGCAACTTTATTTTACACTATGTAGTGATGTACAACTTGGCAAACGTAGTGTAGGACGCCCTCCGGCCAGGTGACATGACGATCTGCGAAAGACTGCTGGCAGATGCTGGATGCGTCAAGCTGAAGACAGGGCGCTATGGCGCTCATTAGGGGAGGTCTTTGTCCAGCAGTAGACTAATATGGGCTAATGATGATGACGATATGTATGTATTTACATGCAACAAAGCCCTTAAAATATTTTTCACAAGCACCACAACAAACTTTGCTTTGCTCTCTTATATAATTAATGATTTAGAAACCATTGAGCTAACTGCAGACGGTTGCAAACAGTCTAAAGGTAGCTCAATTGATCCATGTCAATAATGTCATGTAATTTTTCTATTCCTTTGCTTGTAATTTTCGTTGTTAATAAAGATGTTTAATTTATGGGGTGATTTTAGAAACAGATATTTTATGTAAATGACATTTATGAATGAAAACTTAACAAAAACTTATAATAACAGACAACAGCAGGTTAACAGCAAGTTAACAACTAAAAACAAAAACTTCAATAAAGCATAATTGCTCCAAACACAGGTCAAAAGATGCAAGTTGGAGTTCGATAACGAATGAGAGAGCAATGGATAAATGAAAACTGTCAAACCATGAATACATATTTTGGAGCCCTTCAGCTTGCTCTGATGATACCAGTTTCGTAAAAAATGTTCCACTCATTTTTCTTTAGTTTTGTACTCATTTCGTTGTGACTTATTGTTTACAAAATATCTGTTTTCGAATATCGGTATATAAAGCATAACTATTTCAATTGTGTTTCTTACCAATTCAGGCTGCATATACTCCAACAGGAATGTCCTACACAGCCTCCTGTCCCAATCATCCGTGATATGTCCGCCGTACATGATCTCTCCAAAGAGATATCTCAGATCTTCCCAGGGGACTCGCGGGTTCGCTTCCAGGTAGTTGAACAGTACATACACACATATGGTTAGATCTCCGAAGTTGAACGGATAGGATCTGTGAGGAAAATTAAAAGAAATTAATAATAGAGCCTGGATTGATTACTTTATACGTAAAACTTTCGTTTTCTTATTTAATTCTTCACATCATTCTTTACTTCAAAGCAATATCTTTGCAGTATAAAAAAATAATAACATAAAATTGACATCGTAAGTGTTAAATGAAATATGATATCGTTCAACTTTAATAATTTGTGCAATAATTTATTTTCTACTGTAGCTTATACAAAAGCTTATTTATATCGAATCTGCAAGGGAGATGGTACATTCCAAAATCACTGCCAATTATTTCTAGAATTGGTTTTTAGTTTGAAAGGTTTACAAGTATGTACCTAAAAAGTAAATTAATAATTAATTAATTAGGTAAGGGGCGATCGACTAGAGGTTACATAGCAAAATACGTACGAGTAATTAACACTAAAAAAATAATTAGCCATCAGTATTTGGTCACACTCATTAAGTTAGCTGTTGATTTCCTGAATATTTATAAAATAAATACCTGTTCCATCCCTGCGGTCCAAACTTTCGTCGTTCTGCGACCACGGCGTGGAAGTAACATAGCGAGAATAAAACAGATTTGAATTCAGCTTCTTTGCTGCACATTTCTAGTGTTTCCTGGCTGAAGTTGTCGAGTGACTGAAAAATATATTTACGTAAGGAGATTATTATATCCAAGCGTCTCTTTAACAAGAAGTCCAGAGCACATCTATACTTAAATTATAAATGGAAATCTAGGCAATTCTGTCTGCTTTCTTGATTAATAGGACTAATACAACATTGTGACCAAATTCTTCTTTTTTCGTTTTTTAGCAAAGTTTTTAGAATTCATCACTTCTTTGATTGATGATTTTTATATTATTTTAATCCCTTAAATCAGTTCCCATGGGATAGAAATAGCCTTGAAGCGTTTCCATATCCGCAGATACTAGTAGGTAATCAGCGTAACCTTGTGCAAGTTAGCCCACATCCCACTGGGCGGTTCGTTGGTGATCTTGATGGCCGACTCGAGGATCCCTTGCGGAATGATGTGGTAAGCAGGATCCGCGGCCGGCTCCGCACTCAGGAATAACCTGCCGAACATTGTCTAGATCAGGGATCGGCAACATGCGGCTCGCGATCCACATGCAGCTCTTTGGATGTGCAGATGCGGCTCTTTAGTTCGTATATACCTAGTTCACTGCTTAGTTTGATACGAAAATGTATTGTAACAAAAATAAAAACAAATAAAAACCACTAAATATAAATAAATAGCTAGTTCTTTAATCAAAAATCTTTATTTATGCTAGTACCTAATATTTATTGTTGGAAGAAAAATTTGGTGGCTCGTTGAAAAGTTTTAAATATTGTAAATTTTAATTTTTAGCTCTTCCGACTCAAAAGGTTACCGATCCCTGGTCTAGATCATTTATTTTTAAAAAAGAGTTTAGAGGCTTTGGGAAAATGTACCATGATGTCCAGATTACCATTTTTAAGACCAGATTATGTAGTGCCCAGTTTGTTGATATTTTACTTCTTTTTAAAAATATGCGAATCTGTCGATTTTAAAAACAATTGGGAGTAACGATGTCTATTCGTAGAAGTCCCGTGGGTGGTGACTATAATATTCTTTACCGTCGTCCTATGAACTTCTTTGTAGTTTGTTGTTGAGATTCAGTTTAAACTCAAGTGAATATGAATCATGGCTAGTTTGAGCATTAACTTTTCGAGCCGACAGATATAACAATGTACCTATAGTTCTCTGAAGGATTTTCGTAACATTCTTCCATTTTCTTCTCCAACGTAGCGAGCCACTTCGCTACCAAGTGAACGTTTTGCAGAATGGCCCAGTGCCCGTTCTTCGAGGCCACTTCCATGGCCTCCTCGGCCACCACCTCCTGTCCTTGGCCTAGAGACACTATGTGGAAATTTTTCTTGTCGGTTGAGAAGCCTATCTTCCGTCCGATCACTTCTAACTCCTAAAATAATAATATTGCTTAGAATTCACACGGAATCATCTAGAAATAAACAAATTTATGCTGATTACATATACCTCTATAAAACATTGGTACTTATAAGGTTTTAAATCAGAACATAAGCATTTTTACAAGAAGATCTAGGATAAATACCTATTGCAACGATGACACTCACGAAGCTTTAAAAAATTCAACTCTGAGAGAATTCTGAATATTTCAAATCAACATTAATTTTACAAGCTACTTATTAATTACCTTCTCTACTGATTAACGAATGACGTTTTTAGACCGATACTAAAGTACACTGTATTATAATAGTGGGAAAGGTGTACGTAAATACATATAAAAACAATCAAACCCATGAGATCAAACAGCTTGTAAACTAACATGTCCAATTCAAATATCGAGGCGGTACTACAGAGTCTAATTTTAAAATATGTACACTACCTACTTCTGAAGACTTATTAATAAAGTTAAAGTTATAAAATACTAGATAAAGTAATAATAGATAAAGTTAAAATTTATTTAATTAATGTAATTGGTCGTGTTGACCGTAATAATTAAATTAAAATAAATAAAGTACATGCAATTTATTTATTTATATACTTAGTAAATGGATTCGCTGGCCTTTTTGCGATCACAATTTGCGACTAAATTTCTGTTTCTGATCTGGGCGACATTTGGTGCTCAAAGGAGCAAAAAAATTTTGCTTTATTTCATGTTTTACTCATCATCCCACCGAGCATTTTAAACAGAGGTGCCGAAAGCCGAGTGGGTGGCTTTCGCTTCCTCTGTACTAGCGAATACCGCATAGGTCTGAGTAGGTCTTTAGTTTAGTAAGCAACAAATTCAAATTGCTTTATTTCTTTTAGACCTTACAGGACTCTTGGACACGTCATGAAATTCATGTTATATATAACAACAAGTAAGGAATGGTTACGGTTATGATAATTTTAGACGTGTACCTTGAGAGGGTCCACTCCGGGCGACAGAATAAAGAACATGGCCGTGGTACAGTTACTCTCTTGGTAAGACACTGATAGGGGCGGGGTTCGGGCTTCCACGTACTTTGCACCGAGATTTTCCTCACAAAATGCACTACGAAACATTAGTAAGGTTCAACAGGTAGGACCATGCATTCAGTATTAAAATTATCACATTTACAGGTTTTTGCAAATAAGAGTCTATGGTAGTTTTATTGCATAGATTCAACAGGGAAATAAATTTTAGTGAATTTGGTATCTAAAGATTTCAGAACTACATACTCATCATAGGCCACATATACAGGGTGTTAGTGTGAACACCGTTGTCCTTGAAACCAGAGGTTCAGCATCATGAGTAGAATCCAAAACGGATGAAAAAAAATGATTCTATTTTTACTCATTTTTTAAAGAAAATTTTTATAAACACAACGTTTCTGTGCGAATATCCCGTCTTTCACACACACATGGCACAAGTAATGAAGTTACGATCCAAGTAAGGCGCGGGTATAAGTACTTACGTAGGTAGGTACTTAAAGTATGTAGAGTGACTATGGCATCGTGTACGATAGCGAAGACATGAAATATCAAAATCTTGCAAAACTAAAATAGGTGTTAAGCTTTTCTTATCGGTTTTGGATTCTACTCATGATGCTGAACCTCTGGTTTCAAGGAGAAAGCTTTTCACACTCACACCCTGTATACTAATAAATTAATAATGCTGGACAATCCACACAGCATAATCTAGCCCCAATCTAAGAAGAGCTAGTACTAGATAACTGGTCTGGTTTCATCTAAACTATCGGCCTAAAATTTTTGTCATCAAATCGTTCTTTGGGTCTCCCTGATTGCCTGCTTTCTGTGCGAAGTTTCCACTCTGTTATTTGCGTTAGATATACGTAAGATATATGTAAAAAGTTAGAGTGGAGGGTTTCTTATCTAGGTAAATACATACAGAGAAGCATAAGACATGCGGTCGGGGCGCAGCGCGCGCATAATGCACAGCCGCTGCAGCGCTGTTTTGTTCTTCCAGTCGCCCGGCAGCTTGTCGCGCTCGGGCGCCTCGCCGTCCGTATACTTCTGCCATCTGATTAAACACAAATACAATATTTTTTCATTTACGCAGGTCAAACTAATCAGCCAATGGTCAAAACTCTTGTTAATTGCACCCAACTCAGAAACACTTATCAAGTGGTTCCGGAATTCGAACACTTACATTTAAATTCCGGATTGATAGATAGATATTATTTATTGACATTATTCTTATTATTTGTGATACACAGGCAACTCTTAAGCTGATGCGTGTATATCTGAGTCTTTGTCAATGCACTTTCAATATTTGCCCAGTATATTTTTGAAAGAGTTCACTGAAGGAGCACTTATCACTGATTCCGGTAACCGGTTCCAAGCTTTCACTATGCGATAAACGACATAAAGAAGGTAAATAGACAAAAGGTTAACCATCTGACCCTTAACATACATTAATATTTCATTTACTAAGGCTTGATAAAAGGCAGGTCAAACTAATCAGCCAATGGTCAAAATTCTTGTTAGTTGTATCCAACTCAGAAATACTTATCAAGTGGTTCCGGAATTCGAACACTTACATTTAAATTCCGGATTGATAGATAGATATTATTTATTAACATAAAGAAGGTAAATAGACAAAAGGTTAACCATCTGATAACCTCTAAACATATATCAATATTTCATTTACTAAGGCTTGCTAAAAGGCAGGTCAAACTAATCAGCCAATGGTCAAAACTCTTGTTAGTTGCACCCAACTAATAAACACTACTCCAGTGGTTCCAGATTCATTTAAATTAAGGATAGATAGATAGATATATATTATTTATTGGCAGAAAGAATATATTTATCTAAAATAGTTAAATAGACACAAGGTTTCTCTAAAATTGTTGTTCAGAAGTATTTTTCAAAATTCGGTGTTTTGCAGTTGGAGTGACTTTTCAAAATGTTTTATGTAAAACATTACGGAGCTACTTTACATAAATGATACCTTCAGCCGGCGCTCATTGGGGGAGGTCTATGTCCACCAGTGGACTAATATAGGCTGATGATGATGAGTACACAAATAGTTAATGAAGAGATTGAATAAAAGGCAGACCTTTTGTTGGCTCCTTCAATATCTTTGTCAAGGTTTTCAAAGGCGTCCGTCTTGGCGAGTGCGACTATTCCGCCCCAGCCGTTGTTGGAGAGCCAGGTGAAGGGGGAGTTCTCGGGCGCCACAGCGTACTTCAGGAGGAAATCCAGTTCACGTGCATCTACCTTCCCTTCGCCTTGGAGAATCTATACAAAGATAGATACATTCTTTAATGCACCATCAAAATGTGTAACAGAGTAGCTTAATACTAAATACATCTAAAGTGGCACAAGGGGCACGAGGGCGTCCTACACTACGTTTGCCGAGTCGCGGTCTCCACTCAAGAACACGTTTACCCCAACGGTGATCGGTTCTTCGCGCGATATGGCCGGCCCACTGCCACTTCAACTTGCTAATTCTTTGAGCTATGGCGATAACTTTGGTTCTCTGTCGGATGTTTTCATTACGAATCCTATCCTTCAGAGAAACTCCGAGCATAGCTCTTTCCATAGCTCGCTGAGCGACTTTGAACTGGTGGACCAGCCCTACCGTAAGTGTCCACGTCTCAGCTCCGTAGGTCATTACGGGTAGGACGCACTGATTGAAAACTTTCGTTTTCAAACATTGCGGTATGGATGACGAGAAGACTTGACGTAGTTTTCCAAACGCTGCCCAGCCCAGCTGAATCCTCCTCTTGGCCTCCTTTTCAAAATTGTTTTTACCTAACTGCACAATCTGCCCAAGGTAAGTGTACTCGGAAACAATTTCGAGAAGGTGGCCTTCTACGACGATCGGTCCTGGATTAATGTGGTTATTGGTCATGACTTTGGTTTTATCCAAATTCATGCCAAGACCGATGCGTCGTGAGGCTGAGGCTAGGCCGTCCAGCATGTGGGTCAGCTCCTCTAGCGACTCCGCCATTAAGACTATGTCATCAGCGAATCGTAGGTGTGAGATGTAGTTGCCGTTTATGTTTATGCCCTTACCTTTCCAGTCCAGCGTCTTAAACATATCTTCCAATGCGCTCGTGAACAGTTTCGGGGATATGACATCCCCCTGTCTCACTCCTCTGCGCAATTGGATGGGTTTAGACTGCTGGTCCTGTACTTGGACACTCATAGTAGCGGCATCGTAAAGACATCTCAGCACCTCGATATAACGATAGTCTACTTGGCATCGCTGTAAGGATTCCAGAACAGCCCAGGTTTCGACAGAGTCAAAGGCTTTCTCATAGTCCACAAAGGCGAGACACAGGGGCTGATTATACTCTTCGGACTTCTGTATAATCTGCCGCACTGTGTGAATGTGGTCTATGGTGCCATATCCTCCGCGGAACCCGGCCTGTTCCGGTGGCTGAAACTCGTCGAGTCTCCTGGCGAGACGATTCGTGACCACTCGCGAGAACAGCTTATAGACGTGGCTCAGGAGTGTGATGGGTCTATAGTTTTTAAGGAGGGTTTTATCGCCCTTCTTAAAAAAGAGCACCACCAAACCCCCGCTCCACGCCTTAGGAGTTCTCCCACTGTGAAGGACGGCATTAAAGAGGCTCTGTAGCTCCTGTATAACGGGAGCTCCTCCTGCCTTCAGAAGCTCTGAAGTAATACCGTCCTCACCCGGGGCTTTTCCATTTTTAAGCTGCCTCAGAGCTAACACGATTTCATCTTGACTGATATCTGGCAGTTCGTCGGTATAGTGGCGTGTCAGGGTGGCTCTGGAAACATGGTCATCTCGCCGGGAACGAGGGGCATGTGCAGTGTACAAACGGCCATAGAAATCCTCTATCTCGGCCAAGATCTCCGGCTTCGACAAAACGGTCCTCCCATCGTGCGTTTTAAGCTTCGTCAGGTGGCTCCTGCCAAGCTGCTGAGTGAATACTTTGGACCCTCGGTTGCGCTCTATCGCCTCTTCAATGAGGCGTGTGTTGGAGCTCCGAAGGTCGCGCCGTACCATCTTCGCGATTCGCTTGTTCAGGTCTGACCTCTCTGACGAAGTCACTTGGGTGGTTTCCCGTCGTCTTGTCATCAGATCCAGAGTCTCATCCGAGAGTTTGGACTTCCTGCCAGTACCTTGTTTTCTGCAGAATTTAATGCCCTCATCCCTCAACGTTTCGACCAGATTGTGTAGGTTCTCGTCAGCGTCATCAGTGGGTTCCAGAGCAACAAATCTATCCCCGAGAAGCTGCTGAAACTTCTCGGTGCCCGCCATGATTTGGATTGAATTAGGCCGGAGCGTGGACTTCATCAGACGGTTTCTTTCAAGCTTTAAGTTGATATTCAGAGTGCCTCGGAGCAGTCGGTGATCAGATCCGGTATTGAACCTGTTGATCACTGAGACATCTCTGAATATGTGCTTGCTATCCGTCATGATGAAGTCGATCTCATTTTTAGTCACAGTGTCGGTACTTCGCCATGTCCACTTCCTTTGGGGCTGCTTCTTAAAGAAAGAGTTCATTAAGAACAACCCCTCTTTCTCAAGGAAGTTGACAAGCATTTGCCCCCTGTGATTCCTAACTCCATAACCATGCGGGCCTATTCGGGATTCGTTGCCAGTTTGGATTCCCACCTTGCCGTTAAAGTCCCCCATAACAACGTTGAAGTGAGCCTTAGTGGTGTTGTGTAAGGCTTTGGATATGTCATCATACATATCCTCCACTTCTTCATCCGAGTGTGCCGAGGTCGGTGCGTAAACCTGAATTACCTTCATGCTATACCGCTTGGATAGCCGAAGGATCAGGTACGCTACCCTGGTCGACACACTGGAGATTTCTTGAACGTTGCTAGAGAGAGCCTTATTGACGAGGAAACCTACGCCACCCTGGGATGTTTTGTCACCCTCGCGAAAGTAGAGAAGATGGCCCGAGTCTAGGGTTATGGTGTCCTCCCCCTCTCTACGGACTTCACACAACCCTAGAACATGCCATTTAATGTTCTCTAACTCCACTTCCAACTGCGCTAGGTGATGGTCAAGCCTCAGAGTGCGTCCGTTAAACGTAGCCAGGGTCAAATTTGAAAGTGTGTGGTAGCCTAATGTAGCCCGGGGATTCTTAGCACCCCCAGCCCCGCCGTTACCATGACCGCCACCATAGCCAGGAATAGCGAGGCGACCGGGAACTGGGGGCCATTTTCTGGCTGTAATATTCATTAAGGGGGTAATGCCCGTAATCCCCACGCTGGGCATGCGGGTTGGGGATCGCAGTTAGGTGATGGTGTTGGTTCTGCAGGGGCGCTGCTGCCCGCCCCCGGTGTGTCCCTTAGTCGCCTCTTACGACACCCACGGGAGGAGTTGGGGTGGTGCAATTCTATGCCGGCACCACACGGCAATCCACATACCATTAAATTAAATTACTTTTCACCTCTCGCTCGAAAATGGCTAAATGACTTTGTTGCTCAATAAAATTGAGCAAAATTTGTTTTTGCTTACATGTGAAATAATCAGCAAAAAAATTCAGAATAATCTAATCCTTACTATAAAATATTATAAATGCGAAAGTCCGTCCGCAATCTGTCTGGCTACTAAACTGAATTGCATGAAATTCGGCACAGAGATAGTCTAGAGCCTGAGAAAGGACAAAGGCCACTTTTTAATGCGAAAATTGTAAGGGGTCGAAATAGGGGATGTAAGTGTTTAACTATGGAAGTTTGAAAATTATTGCAGCTAAGAAGCTTGAAAGTAATTTTTTAGGCTTTTGATTACATGTTAATAAATTAATCATTCAAAGATTTTAAAAGGAAAGTATGTACACAAGAAAAGTATACAGGTAGTAAATAGTCTTCCATATGATTCAATAGGATATACGTCGCACGCCTTCTCCTCCCGGCCACGGCTTCTATTTTTGACGCCTTTAAATGGTGAAGTTCTTCAATATTTTTGTTGGCGTATATTTTAGAAATAAGGCGTTATAGCAAATACTGAACGCTACTGTTCAATTGATGAACACTACATTGGAGTTTTGGTGTCAAGTTCCGACGGATCACCAGCCGCCTGAAAGCAGACACCGCCGGGCATCGTCGACAGCTGATACCGTGATTGCGAAATACACGTCGCGGCAATTAAGACGCCTATTTCTCATTTAGTTTTGATATATGCATTATGTATGATAGACTTTTTTAAATTTTTTATATTGTAAATGGTCGAGCGTTTGGCCACTATCTCAGGTAAGTGAAGATGTGATGGAGCACGCTTTCCCAGGAGGAACTTATTCACTCTCATTAGACTGCAAGGTATTTATTTATATGGGCCTTAGAATTAGTATTTACCATCTATTCTTTTCTGATGTTGCCTGAAGTAAATGATTTCATCATCATCATCAATCTATATTATAGTCTTTTTCACATAGGAAGCGTTCCCTGACATGATGGAATGCGTTTCATTTCAATTCACTAGGATTTTGGCAAATTGAAATTTCGAAAATTCAAACAATTTTTTTTCATCTCAAACATATGAATTAAGCTATAGAAGTATAGCACGACACACAAATTATCCAAAAATAAATTTATTTTAGCCTCCATGCTAAAAAATATAAATCAATAATTTTATGAAATCCTAGGCAATTTGTTTTGCGTAGAACAGAACGTAATAGAGTTGAGGCAAACAAATGTTATTCCAGCAAATCTATAAATCGATTATCGCAAATTAAAATCGTAACTTTCAACATCATCATTTTAAAATTTTATCACGCAAGTAATACCTATGATTATTGTTGGTTATTTGTTATTGATTTTTAATTACCTACTTATCTGCTGATATTATTACCGTCCTATTTCTAGGTTATGACGCATTACCTATTGGAAATGTGGATTTTTACTATTGTTTTTATTTATATAGACCTAATTTAATGTTTTACTTTGTTAAAGTCATTTAAAATTAATGAAAATATTTTACGATTAATCGATTTTCGTTACTAAATCAAGTCAAAAATCGAATCAAATTTTTACGATTACACTTAGCTCATATCTATAACTGTCAAACTGAAACGTCACGAAACGCTTCCTATGTGAAAAAGACTATAGTCCACTGCTAGACATATAATAGTCCACTGCTAGACATATGCCTCCCCTAATGAGCGCCATAGCGCCCTGTTTTCAGCTTGACGCATCCACCATCTGCCAGCAGTCTTTCGCAGATCGTCATCCCATCTGGCCGGAGGGCGTCCTACACTACGTTTGCCAAATCGCGGTCTCCACTCAAGAACAAGTTTACCCTAACGGTTGTCGGTGCTTCGCGAGATATGGCCGGCCCATTGCCACTTAAGCTTGTTGAAGTAAATGATTGTTATTTTTTTTACTTAATAAATTAACTAAAGTAACCTGTAAAGTGACAAGGAATAAGAAGACAATCTTGTCCCTCTCAAAGAGTCCCCTGCAAGTGTAGACGTAGACGCAGAAGGTAATGCTGTCCAGCAGGTTTAGAACGCGCGTGTCCAGGTCTGGCGAGGGAGTGGCTTTGGCGAGCGCGTCCTTGAACACCACGCTGTACGCTTTCAGAGAGAACTGGTACATCGGGTTGATTTTGTAGATGTCGTTCAATATGAAATAGAGCAGGGATGCTCTAGTGGCTGCAGTTCTGAAAGATTACGAACAAATAATATTTAAAATGTTGAGCTTTCTTTTTTTTATCTGGTTGAGGCCTAGGGCAAATTTTTGAATTATAGTCAAGCAAATTTGATAGGTAACATTTTACGTCTGTCAGTTTTATCTTCATAGTGAGGGGATCTGCATAAAAACATAGATTAAAGTGAATTAATTAATACGGAATTGAAACGTATTATTATGTGAATTTTAAAAAGTCATCAGGCGAATCCCTGTCCCATTATTATATTTCTTTCGTAAATTTAGGGAGCAAAATAAGACAAGTACATAATTTAACAAAAACATTGCATTTATTCAGTTCATCAACATCATCAGCCTATATTAGTCCACTGCTGGACATAGACCTCACCTAATGAGCGCCATAGCGCCCTGTTTTCCGCAGTCTTTCGCAGATCGTCATCCCACCTGGCCAGAGTGTTGTCTTAGTCCTATTAAATCATGATATCCATGATATAGTCAATAACGTGAAATAAACGCTACGAAACTGTAGTGTTGGTACCTGTATTTTTCTCTTGCTTCATCAATTTTAACAGAAGTAATCTTGCCCTCTTCGACCTTTATTTCGATATCACCCGCTGTCTTCTTGGTCGTCTCCAGATTGATGACGAGGGCGGAGTCACTCAGAATGTCGGGGCCGGCCGACGACAATCGCTTCAGCAGATCGTCTTCCAGGGTTTTGAGTGTTATTTTGAAGTCATTCTGTTGCTTGGTGAGGCCAGCTCGCAACGTTTCCAAGTCGGGTCTTTCGGCTTTCACTACTTCGCCGAGCAGCTGTTCCTCGAGACTGAAATAAGTTTACGATTTAAATACAGGCGCATTATATGGTTTAAAGATATATTAGATAAACAACTTATCGACGCTTAACGATTTACAATAAAGAGAAAATCTATAGATGTTTGTTCCTCTTTCACGCAAAACTACCGAACGGATTGGGCTGAATTTTTAATACACGTAGTTCTAGCCCTGGAATAACACATAGGCTACTTTTCATCCCAGAAATCAGTTCCCATGGAATAGAAATAGCCTTGAGACGTTTCCATGGAAACAACGAGTGTGAAACCGCGTATTTGGTGTAGGTACTATTCATTCAAGTGATTACGGCCATAGTCAAAGTCTCGTGGTATACTCGGTACAACCATTCTATCGTGCTTTTGTTTTGTTGTAAAACCGAGTTTTTTTTATGTTATCCATTAATAAGTTGGCAGTAATTGGTTAACATACCCATCTTTAGTGACAGTAAAGTTGATGAGCGTGCATTGGGCCTGCATTTCAGGCTGGTAGTGAGGATTGGCGAGCTTCGTGTGCAGAAGAAGCCGGAACTCGGGGCTGTAGTCGATTTCTCTGTCACCGATCTGAAAACATTATTCAAATGAGGTTACCACCCCCTCGCGGTTTCGACTACAATCTATCTCTGTGCCGAATTTCAGCCAGATCCGTTAAATAATTTTTAAGTAGCAGCGCCTCACGGTTTCATCCGCGTAATTCCCGTTCCCGTGGGAATTCCGGGATAAAATATAGCCTATGTATGCTGCCAGCGTCTAAGCGTCCCCAAGACGCTGGCTATTGAATTTATCAACAGATCGTACACAAGTAGATACATATTGACGACCGATGTGGCGCGGTGGGCGAAGGTCCGCCTGCGACGCAGGAGGTTGCGGGTTCGATCCCCGCCTCGGAACAAATTTGTGTGCGATCTGCAGAAATTTGTTCCGTTGGTCTGGGTGTTTTCTATGTATAAAAAAAATATCTATCTATGTAATGTATTGTATTATGTATATCAGTCATCTAGTACCCATAACACAAGCTCTGCTTAGCTTGGGGCTAGATGATGCTGTGTGGACTGTCCGGAATTATTTATTTATTTATATGTTTTTGGATAGATATTGAAAAAATAATCTATACAATAAAATTTAGGATATACCTTGAGCACTTTCCCCTTGCGAATGAGCACTCGCCCGAGCAGCGGCTCCAGGACCGCATCGACCGTCTCCCCGATGTTCTCCAACATCACGATGTTGCCGTTACTGACCGCGCGTTCGATCTTATCGAGGTAGTTCCTTTGCGTCAGGCGAAGCAATATCAGCGAGTCGCCGTATCTTGATTTTATCCATTTTATACCTTGGCTAGGAAGGGTTAAGAATAAAAATTATTTATTTGTACTAAACATGAGTATTAAAATGTTGTGAGTATGCAGTTATGGCATTGTTAAATAGATTATGTTCTACATGTTTTGCCACTGCTGGCGTGCAAATAGGAAAGGGCACTTTGCAGTTGTTTTTAAGTTTCTCTTATTGGTTGGTTGATTTACGTTGGTGCGGAATTTTATGGCAATTCGTGCTAACGCAAAACTCATCTACCCCCAGGCTCTAAACCCGGGTTGCAAACCGAAAGCTAAGCTTGCAACCTGACGCAGGTTTTAGAGCTCCCACACAAAACTGCGATGCGATGCGATGCGATACGATGTCACAGGTACTTAAGAGGCGAATTTCTGAGATACGATTTTGTGCGGTAAACTGTTTGGTAGGGTAACCAAACCTTCAAGTTTAGGGAGCCCTTAATAGAACTAAACTGCGACAGTTATGCTAACTAAGCTTTACCACGCATATGTATAACAATATAAATAAATCGATCAAAGCGATTCGGAAATTACTCACAAGTTTTCATACATATATTTATTTTAGGAAAACTTACGGCTAAACAATGAAACAAAAACGTCTAAATATAAGGAAGGCCAAGTACAAGCTTTCACATGTAATAAAACAAAGTTTCTTAACTAAACAAAATCGCAAATCTAAGCTAGATTTGCGTAGTAACAGCGTCAAATAAGCAACTAAATAAATAAAGTAAATATCAGGATTATTGTGAACTTGTGTGAAATATTGCTATTATGTATAGGAAATGATATAAAAATTTATGAACGCATGAACATGAGGTTCGGACGCACGATTATAAAAAAAACTTAGAAGGCCGCCCCTATTAACTCTGTCTAAACTAATTTCGAAAAAAAAGTTCTAGGGATACTTTTTGTATGATTTTTTAAGCCGGACACGTATTTTTGAGAAGCACCCATGGTCGGTCATCTAGTACCCATAACACAAGCTCTGCTTAGCTTGGGGCTAGATGATGCTGTGTGATCTGTCCGGAATTATTTATTTTATTTATTATTTATTTATAGAGTTCATATTGATAATGTTACTGTTATTGGAACAAATATCTGTACGCTCTGGAAATATTTGTTAGGGGGTTCTGTTTGTTTTCTATATATAATAAACACTATGTAATGTATTTAGTATATCAGTCATCTTCTAGTAGGTTCCCATAAAACAATTTATATCTTTATTTATATCTAATACTTAAGTCAAATATTAAGTATATCAGTCATCTAGTACCCATAACACAAGCTCTGCTTAGCTTGGGGCTAGATGATGCTGTGTGGACTGTCAGGAATTATTTATTTATTTATTACTAGCTGCGCCCCGCAGCGTCGCCCGCGGGGAAATTTATTTATTTGTCAAATATCATATTTTTATACATAATATGCTATTCCCGACGAAGACAAATCCAAAAACACAAAAATCATAAAAATCGGTCCATCCGTTCTCGAGTTAAGTGTTGTCACAAACACGACTTTCTTTTATATATATAGATTTATAAGACTATATAAAATGCAAAGATAATCGACTCACAGTTGCGGGTCAATCATGAGCGGCCACCTAGCGGAGTTAGTGAGAATGGTCGCGTTCTCCGAGCTCATGGAGTCCGTGGGGAGACCTTCGTTGTTCCAGCAAGCTATCTGAGCATCGTCAGTTAACATTGAGAGCGGCTGCAAGTCCTCGGTCGTATTAATCTTAGGCTGTAAACACAATTTAATTTTATAAAAAACTAGCGACCCACCCCGGCTTCGCACGGTTTTATTATACGTATAAACATTCCTCTCGAATCACTATCTATTAAAAAAACCACATCAAAATCCGTTGCGTAGTTTTTAAGATTTAAGCAGTCAAAGGGACATAGGGAAATAGGGAGAGAAAAAGCGACTTCGATTTATACTATGTGCTGAAGTAGGAAGGATATATATCTAACATCAGTTTTGGCAAGTGTGGGCACCCAATCCTCGTCCATGAGTTGTACGCGGTAGCGGCGCGTGAAGCATCCCACGTACGATATGAAGGCGGTCACTAGGAGCACGTCCCCGGGCAACATTATACCGGATTCCTTAAGGTTCACCACTGTTGCTGACCATCTGCAAACATTATTAGGATTAGTAATCATACCTAATAATAATATGAAGAGAGAGACTCTCGCTAGGAAGTTGGATCAAAAGCCAGATCCAAAAAGCGGTTCTCCTGGATTCGGCGCGTATCGTCAGGAAGTTCCTCTGTCTGCAAGCCTAGTCACCGGCTGCTTGAGCCTAGCTTCGCGTGATCCACCGTTTTGATATATTTTTTACTGTAGATTAGTTTTATAATATTTTTGTATTTTCAATAGTAAAACATGTATTTTTAACGAGTATTAAAATAAATAAAGTGAAATAATAATATGGCGGTAGTTCCTTTGTCTGCAATCCTAATCGTCGGTGATCCAGCGTTTTGATATATTTTTTACAGTTTTATAATATTTTTGTATTATCTATAGTATAAAATGATTTTTTATATGAGATTAAAATAAATAAAGTGAAATAATAATTATTTATTTATTTCAGACAACTTATAGTCCAATAGTGTGTGATTAGTGATGTTTAGGTATTTAGTTACCCGAGCTGGTGAGTATCTGGCGCAGCGCATCAGTATTGCCATACAGCGTGGTAATGCAGCCTGTCTTGGGGACGCGACGACAGGTATTGACATGGATCTATTGAGCTTTAGACTGTTTGCAACCGTCGGCAGTTAGCTTAATTATCTAAATTGTATAATAAACTAGTTTTAATTTTTCTATTCCTTGATTGTAATTTTCGTTGTTAATAAAGGTATTAAAGTTACAGTACTTGTAGACTTACATAATATACTGAACTATAATATTACCCTACAGCACGAACTTCTTTTGTATGAAACAAGATCCAAGGCTATTTCTTTGCCAGTGGAACTGATTTATGGGACGAAGAGAAGCCTATGTTTTATTCCAACGCTATAATTACGTGTATTCAAAATATTAGCCCGATATATTCAGTAGTTTTTGTGTGAAAAAGTAAAAACATCCATACAAACTTTAACGTTTATAATATTAGTAAGGGAAAGGATTATAGAAATACAGTTAGTAACTTCGCTATCTGAGGACTATCTATAAACAGTTGGTACATGAACTTTTAGGAGGACTTGTATGAGTGTATTTCAATCTACCCTCACGACTTTTCTTTTACCTGATTTTCTCGGAAGCTAATCCATTGACCAGTCTGTTTGCCAAGTCGATTGTAGCATTGGTGGCGTCGGCTTCAGCCTGGCATTTCATCTTCTCGTTCACGGCTTCTTGGAAAGCTGTCATGAGGATGCCTAATTTTTCTTCTAATTCCTATAATATAGTAATTACATTAAGGTTTGTGTTCACAACCAAAAGATAAAATCGGAGAATTGGGCAGCTTCGTTGGTTATGAAAAGTTAGGTCTATCCGGACAATTACTTAAAATTTTCCCATCTGTTGGTGAATTTGGGTCTTAGTAAGGTATTCATGTTTAAATTCAACTTCTATCTATGGTCACCAGTGTTATTAAATTATGTATTAATTTGGTGTACCTCAGTGACTGGTTGCGGGTTCGTTTCTCGCCATAAGACATGTAAGGATATAGAAAACCTTTGTGTACGATAAATTTATGTAGTGTAGTATATTATTTACTGGTATATATGTACTTGGTTTCTATGGACACGTGTCAAGGCTATTTCTAGCCCATGGGAACTGATTTATTGGATAAAAAGTAGCCTATGTATTATTCCAGGGTTAGAAGTACTATGTGTTTGTGTGTTAAAAAGGTAGTGTTTAAAATTTCAAACCGATCCGTTCAGTAGTTTTTGCGTGAAAGAGTAACAAACATCATGCATAATATGTATAAGTACCTATATTATAATAAGTATATAAATAATGTAAAGGCAGCATACATGAATCTGACTGGTGAGGAAGTCCAGTTTGTCCCTGGCAGCCTGAAGCTCCGCGTTGGCCGCGTTGAGCGCGCGCCGCTTGGGCTCAACCACCACGTATACGTCGTAGAACTTGACGATGTTGACGACCCACGAGCACAGCCCGGCCGCGGCCGCCGACTTCGACATTATGTTCGCTGGGTTGAAGTTC